>RSEF01000007.1:9627921-9730760 GCA_003993805.1 Himantopus leucocephalus | reverse complement strand
GAACTAGATGATCTTTAAGGTCCCTTCCAACCTAAACGATTCTGTGATTCTAAATGTCCATGTATATTTTTTAAATTGCTCAAAGTACTTTAACTGTAGTGGCTGTGTGCATCAGAACATTTTACTTTTAAAGTTACGAGTCTTTCCATTTTTAGTTGCCGTATTGCATATAAAGTTCGGTTTATTTTGTTAGGATTCTCTAGTCCTTCAAGTTTTGAGCAAATGCCACTCCCCAAAAGATTTGAACTAGAAGCTGATGCTCTATATTGCCATGTTTGAATGCTATGCTGTTGGGAAAAAGACAGCAGGTTTCTTAAATAACCTTAGCTACCCTTTACCTTTCAGCTTTAAACACTTACATATAAAAGTGCTGAACTCTTCACCAGGGGAAAGATTCTCTTTCCATCTCTGTCTCACATGAATCTGCTTGTTGGCTGATATTAGAAATATGCCAGTACTAAAATACTATTGAAAACTACATGTTGAGAACCATTATAACAGTGGTTGGTATCAGTTTAAATCTCTGTGGCTAGGAATGAACAAATCATTTGGGAAGGGGTGTTATTTGAATTCTTGTTAATTATCACTTAAAAGGTTCTGCAATGATCGGTGATTGTTTCCCTGCTTTCCTTCCCAACCTTCTCCAATTGTCTTTTAGTTTCTTACCTTTACACTTTTCCAGATCACAGCAGAATCAAAAGTCTGTTACATCCTTAGAACGTGTGTTCTTGTAGTATTTTTAACTTGGCTATAGGATAGCAATTATAATCTAAAACTGCTATTAAATTAACCTGCATATGTTGCAAATATCATAAAGATCTTTTAAAATCTATTTCTAGATTTACAGGCATACTTTAGTGTCTAGGGTTAAAAATAATTTAGATATCATAGTAGCCTGAATGGACCTAAATTCTATTTAGCCAGTTACTGGTACATTGCCTTTTGTAGGTTCGTATTGAGATAATGTAGAGAAGTAACAGCACTTTACAATTTCCCCAATTCTTTGTGGAAGAAATCCTACCTGCAGGAGAGAAAGCAATGTCTGGGGTATCCCAAAGCCTGCTGATATCAAGGGATATACCAAATATTTGTTAAAGGACACAGGCTCTGCTAATTTATGATGAAGCCACACGTAAACAAGCATTAGTTCTGCTGCCTTGACCTCTCAGCCACAACTCTGAATCTAGCTTCAAGCTACCTGTGACAATTTCTCCAATTATTCTCAGGGCTAGCTTTACAATTTAAAGAGGTCCACAGAAAAGTGTATATCTGACCAACCTATTTCTGAACATGTTCCCTCCAGTCACAACCACACTGACAAATGCTTGGTACTAAATAATTGATTTTTATTTTGGTGGCAGTTGCCACACGAACAAAAGGCTGGAATTTTACATTAAAAGAGAGAACTGAAGAATTGACAGTAGCCTAAACTGTAAAAGCACACCAATATTCCTTAGTTTCTGTGAAAACTTTTCAGACCTTTCCAACACCATTCATAAATCCTGACATCTCATCTTAACTACACCATAAATGAAACTGCTTCTTAACTCACCTCACCACATAATTTCCGTTCCCTGAAATCCAATCATTTTCAGATTTACAACTGGCAAAATATCTGTGTAACATCTGAAATATTACCAGTATTTCTATATAACAATTTTCTCAGGGTTGTAGGTGACAACTTTATTCCTTACTTACCAGAACTGAGATGCAAGTTCAAAGAATTAATTTCCAATACTTCTAGATTAACATTTTTAATTCTGAACCTCATCTGCAGATATTCTGTCTTTCAGAATCAGCACCTTTAAGAATAATAGTAAGAGGGATGACACAAATACCAACTACTAGCACCACTGCAGAATAAAACTAAACCATCTGTGTCTGGTTGGATTATTTCTTCTGTTGCATATAACACGAAAATCTCTATGATCTCAGGCACCCATTGCTAGTGGAAGAACTGAGGAAGATGATTTTTTGAAGTACTTAAATAGCAGGACGCTCAGTCAAAACACATCTTTTGGATTTACACTACCAGGCATGAAACGGTGAGAACTGTTTTTATAATGGAGCTTATCATCACACCAGGAGTATCAAATTTATATGATGAAGGCCCAAGCAGCTGATGAAATTTTGATACCATCCTGATTCATTAGGGATGAGTACAGTTGTCAGAGAAGAGCCTTCCCTTACTTTCTGTGTATCAGAGCTTTTTCCTTTTTACGTATCAAGGGCAGAAAGGGTTAATGGTGATTCTCTACTTGTTATTCCCCAGTTCTCTCCCTGCTTTTGATCTGAATGAATTCCATGTCACCTTCTTCTGTTTTCACACGTCCAAATAAATTTCATCAAAGATAGTAGCAGGACAAAGAGGAAGTAGAAATTCAGTTGAATCCCAAGCTTTGTACATGAAGATTCAAATGAAAAAGCATTGCTTTAGGAGCATTGTAAATGTCGTTTAGTCAAATTGAGATAAAAGACATGCGTTATATTATCTATCAATCTAATATTATTTAATCTAATCCAATTTAGGAAGAGATACAATACAAAAGAAAGAAAAGGACATCTGCATTGATTCTGAATCTCCAGAAAGCATTGATTTAGAAAAGTATGTAATTTTCTGTCATCATACTTGGGAATAAAGGTCTGAACCGTTCTCTGTAAATCACTGTAGGTATATTACTTTATGAATTGCAATTGTTTGCCTAAAAACAGGTGGTGCTCTGAGAATTCCAGAAGGTGTAACGTGGATCTAAAAAAATTATTTTCTTTGTACAGATAAACTAGCCTAGTTTATCTGAAAGGCTCTCTTTGTATTCCAGTTTCATGAGTGAGAACATCACATATTTGCTATGGGTTTGTGCAGATGTATTGTTCAATGACAGAGGTGTTCGGGCTTCACTCCCTCAAAATAAAGATGAGGGCAGAAAATTGCAGAAGGATGGTTTCTGTTTTTTTTCCAGCAGGACCATATATTTCAAGATACCTGATTCTTGACATATGAAGATTGGTAGATTTAGCATGTTTATGTGCCAGGACTGTGAAACTAATGTTTCCCTGTCAATAGCAATAAAAGACTAACGTTCCCTGCCAGCTACTATACCAAACCTGTACCAAAGAGGAGAGGATATAGAAAGGAATGAGTACTCTCTGGAGCTTGAATCTCTTCACATTATTTGTTTCTTTTGTTCTCAGCCATCCTCAGAGGTTTTATTGAGTCCCTGGGGGAAAAAAACCCAACCTCTCCTTCCCAAATAAACATTATGCTGGTCTATGAATAATGTAATGTAATTAAAAAAAAAAAAAACAAACCCACAACACCTATTTTCTTGATATGTTATGGACATGAGCTGCATTTGGGAACATATTTTGGAATTTATGGTACTGGAATTAAAGCTGTCATCTTTTAAATGTTTGCAGATCTTTCAGAGTTGATGGATTGCTAAAGTGTTTGCATATAATGAATATGAGATTACACAGATAATGCAAAGCATTTCCAATTCTAGGCTGATGTTCCCCCTCCCATCCTTAACCTTTCTTGTCTTTCTTTCTATGAAGAGAAAAAATAAACAGAAAGTACATATATATATATATATAAAGACAGCTCAAATTTCCAGATGATGATTCAGAATGGAAGGTGATATTAACTTTTAAATCTTACTTTTAAAATATTTTCCATTTTCCTTAAAAAATGAGGAATTCTATTTCAATGGCATGTAACATTTTCTACCTTGTATGCAATGGAAGAAAAAATGGCACAGTAGTCATCAAACTTTCAGTTTTCTCTTGACAGTCTGTTATCCAATAACGAAGTTTGTCGTATGTGTTTACTTCCTATTTGAAGACTTGTTTAATTGCGCAATAAAATTAAAAAGCAAGGTAACCTAAAGTTTTAGATCACAACACACTAAAGCAGCATAGACTTACAAAATCATAGAATGATTAGAGTTGGAAGGGACCTTAAAGATCATCTAGTTCCAAACCCCCTGCCCTGAGGACAGCATTATGCAGTATGTCTTTGTACCTGCTTTTAATATGGCATGGTTTGTAATAGCAGTCATGCCTCTGTGTGGGAAAAAAGGGCCAAAACTACCTTGACTTTTGCCAATCGAGACAGAGTATACTATCTTGCCAGGAGGATATTTTGATCCCTTTGAATAAATATAGGCAATCTAAGCTATAGGTTTCCTATTTTTTTGTAGTCCCCAGTTTCTGATCGATCAGGTTTTTGTGATGTTCAGCAGCAGCCCACCGGCAAGAACGGCACCAGTGTTTCTCAGCAATGTTTGTGTCATTTTACTGCTGTGCTGTAATTTGCTTCCATATGACAACAAATACTTTTAGGTCAGATTCAAAGCTGAGTCAGTGATCTTGTGCAAATCTGTATCTGATTTATAGATCACCACCTTAGGAAATTCTGTCTGGAAAGCTGTTTTGATGGACAGCATTTCAAGAGAAGACAGGCATAAGCACATGCATCAGAAGAAGGAAAGTAAAGAGCTGACTGCTCATAATGTATCTTTCTGCTAAATGATCTTTCGCTAAACTGAACCATCCACAAGAGTATTGCTTCAATTTCTCTCCACATTAGACTTTCTGCGCATAAGTTACTTGCAATTATATATATCTGGCAATTTTAGTTCGTATACTATAGTGAACTGTTATCACATTACATATTTACATCGCTTCCAAATGGTGCTTGCTGCAAGCCCTCAATCGAGTGTGTTAAAACGTGTTTCTGACATGTTATAACACAACTGCCCTCAAGAGCTGTGACAATCTGAGCATTTCAGTAGCTCGTATGATCAGAAGCTTTATTTTGAAGAGTGCTTCAATATCAGCAGTGTTGAAAATCACTCATCCTTAGCAGAGTGACAGCATTGTACTAATAGCGTATAAATAGGCACTGCACAGGCTCAAACCGTTCTGAATATATAAGCATGGTCTGAATGTTTGAGCTTGGAGGATAACAGTAATGAGACGTTTCAGAGAGGAGGGGCAAACAAACATGCTACATATGTTTATTCCCCCCCCAGCTATTGATCATGTGAGTTTTTCAACTGTCTGCTAGAAAATATTTTCTGCTGACTCATAACTGCTGTCACATAATGTTAAGTAGCCAAATCTAGTCAACAAATACCATACTGAGGGGGGCTAGAAATAAATTTATACCAGTTATATCAGAGGAATGCCTTGCACATATATCACAACACTTCATCTTTCAGCCAAGCCAGGCTGCCACAGAAAGGAAGGAAGGAAGGTTGAGGCCTTCTCGTTTTTGACTACCAACCATTTTCCTTTTCTTCTGCTGTCTTTTGTCCTTTTGTCTCACCGCAAATCAATACGGAATGAGATTGGTTTGCTGGACACCAAGCTGCTACCTGATGAAAACAAATTGAATGGAAGTGTAAAGCAAAAAATGGAGTGAAATTTCTTACATGGTGAAAATAATTCAACTATGTTAACCATGCTATTAGACCTCCTCAAAGAAAACAGTTGAAAAAGTCATCATGGCTTTCAGTATCTCATGGCTTTCACATTGCTCAGTAGAATATGTAGGATTATTTTTTAAAAAAAAAGTCAAAAATGTATTTTTTTTCCTTTGACTACATTAAACAAATGTATACAATAGTTAGTGGTGTAACAGCATTTACTGGATTCAAGCTACTGCATTAAAAGAGTTGTCATACTCATGTCATAAATAAAACACCCACCCATTCAGCCTTAAATACCCACAGACCCACTTTTCAGCGACTGATGACATGTGCTCTGCATGCATGACTACACTAAAGTGAGGTTTATTGTGTGCCATAATAATGCATATTAAAGATGTATATCATAAAAGGGTAGAGGGGTCTGGGATGTGTATTGCTTTCTGCAGTATTCCAAAGCCAGAGGGATTCGTTGATGTAAACTATACAGCATGTCCACATTTTGTAGGTGAGTTAGTGAAAAGAAAACACAAATGAGAACATCCAGTATGAAACTGAGAAAAATGATTGAAGGCTGTGCTGACTTGCAAAATGAGCGGTGCTGGTTCACACTGTTGTAAACTCTTCTTCCCTTTGTGGAATCTCTTTCTTCCCTGACAATGAAGCATGTCTTTTCTAAGTAACAACAGACTTATGCTTCCATAGCAAAAAGGTACCATTGTAGCACCTAGTTTGACTTCCATTCTATCACAGGCCACTTATGTTTCACTAAGCCATTTTGCCAGCTTCTTTAAATGTATATTCTTCATCCTATCTGAAGCCTATACTATTTGTTTAAATATTTTAACTTTCCAAAGTTAAAATGGACAGGATGATTACGAAGTGACCGTCACAGCTGATGTTCTTTAAGGTGTTTGGAACCAGCTACTGTGTAAAGTAAGCTGCTGAGCTAGATGTCAGGCCCCAATATCCCCAAACGCTAGTAAGTAAGCTGGGTCCCAAGCAGAAGCTAAGCATTCAAATGTTCATGTATTATTCAAAACATCAGAATACTCCAAGTATGAAAATTCATAGTTAGCTTCTTCTCACAAAAAGATTTTCCGATCTTATGAGCTGGAGGTGATTTAAACAATTTAGAAGTGATTTATACATCACTTAGGGTGATTTAAACAGAACTCTCCACAGCTCTCCCACAGCTTTCTGAAATATATAAACAGTGTTTAATCTGTGAGGCCATTTGTAAAGAAAAAATCATTTCTAATGTTCAATAAACAAAAATTCATTTGTTCATTATTTATAAAAATCCTAATTTCACAGAACAATGGCAGTAAAATCAAAACAATATGCTCCTATTTACAATGGAATTTTTATGAATCCTTTGCCTGCTAAGTCGTATTTGATGGGATTTTCAGCTGTTTCACTAGTACTTGAGGAATGCAGTCTGCTCAGAATAGTGAGCGACTTTCTCCTAATTCAATAAGCTGTTCAACCATAGAACATTGACAACTGCTTTTGTGAAATCCAGTATGAATTGACTTGTGAAAGTCAATTAGAATTCAGTATTTGGTTAGAGATTCTAATGCACACAGCATCCAGACAGCAAGTCAGTCAGATTCTCTCAACACAGATGTGTGTAGATTTATTTTACCTGTAATTTGTTTATTTACCCTATCACAGAATGAAATCCTTACAACGTTTAATCCATTGTCCTTCAGCACTAGAGGCAGCTGATTCAGTCCTCCGCTGCGATTTTTTTGTCAGTGTGCTGAATTCCTGCTTGTACATAATTGTATTATAATATGCAGTAAATCCATAGCAGCAGCAGTAGTCTAAACCCCGCTCAGTACTTCTATTTTCCTTCTTACTGAGCAATGAAGAATTGATTCCTTCACCCCTCATTACTACCAGTCCTCGAAATTGTCTACAGCCATTCCTTGTCAAACTGGCTGGAGGCTTTTATGGGCACATAACAAGGATGGCACAGCTGGCACAGGTTCCATCAGTGTAAACATAAAGTGTGTGGGGATTTTGGTTGTGTGATAAGTAATTTACTATTGCAGACACAATGTGGACCACAAAAAAATATATATAAGTAAGTGAGGTTTAGATTTTCTTAGGTAAGAAAAAAAAAAGGATTGGATCTTTTAGTTATGAAGAGACCGGAAAATTAAAAATAAACCAACAAGAAAACAAATTGATTCCAATTACATCTTTTCAGGATTTCTGCTTGAGAAGCTATAGGTTTTCAGGCTATTCAAGCCTTGTTTTATGTTCTAGACTGCCCTGTAACACACTACTGTGTTTCCCTACTCTTTCTGTTTCTTCCTTCCCATTTTTCCCTTCAGCATGGCAGACGAAATTGCAGTGTGCTTTGAAGTCATCACTGTCACTAACCTTGTTTATTTTGCTTTTGTATTTTGGGAACACTCACCACTATTATAAAACAAAATCAGCTGGATATTTCTGAATGCACTGCTGTGCCAGGGAGCAGCGAGGGCAGCCTTGCAGCCACGGCCATCCCACCACCCCAGCCAGGGAGCGCGGCCAGCCAGAGGCTGCCCAAGCCCCAGGTATCGGGCACCTCCGCTAGGGACAGGGATGGACCCAGATTTGGATTGTATTACCTGACCCGCTGACTAGTAACTCTGGAAAAAGTCTTCTTCCAGGGCCATAGAGGTAATTCTGGAAGGACACCACAGCAAAATGTTTCCTAAATGGAGGGCTACTATCTGCAGTAATATATTAATGTTTTTGAAAATCCATCTATCTTCCTCTGGTGTCCCCACCCACTTTTGAGTCTGACTGAGAATGTAGACTGAAACGCTGCGTTAGGTATTTTAATAAGATCTGAATACATGATATCTACCTGCAGAAATATGAATTACGTTCTCTTGATACAGAGCCTGATTTCATATAGCCTCTATTATGGTGCAGATATTCATTTCTACTGTGTGGATTATTTTTGTCAATATCTCTTTTAATTTGCTCTGGCATTCTTCACATAGAAAAGCTTCTCCTGTGTCTTTGATTTACCTCTGCAAATCTTAATATGTAATTACAGGTGGCTGAACTTACCCCATTTCTCCTCTCATTTTCTCATCAGAAAATGTCAGCATTACAAGTATACACTCTAAAGAATCCAAGATTTCCATGCAACAGGAGTAAACAACAGTACAGCCCAGTCTACTTTCCATTTAGCTGTTAACAAAAACACGAGGTATTTTTAAAAGTGCACCTTTGCTTGGCAATATTAAAAATAGATGGGCATATTTCTGGCCAGTATGTTCTTGCTCTCGGGGCAGCAATATTGTGCTTTGTTGAACTAACAAAAAATTTATTTACTTAGGCGCACAAAAGTGTCAGTTTATTACCGTCTTTCACAATAGAAATTGCAAAATCTAATATAGGCAGTGAGTAAATCTGCATGCATGTACCATGTGTGCAACTGATTGTGTCTCTGATGTCTTGTAACCACACCATCTCCAATAAAATGCAACAGATAAATTTTATGATGGTAGTCAATAGTGTTTATCTAGCTCATCAAGGATCTTCATGGGGAATTTGGCTTTTTTTTTTTTTTTAATCTTCCCCAAGTGTATAGGAAACACATATCATTTTTATAGATAAAAACGTTCTTGGTAGCAAGCTGTCCAGAGGCAGAATTTCAGTTATGTCCTCTAGCAAACATTCGTGTTTGTAAGTTGCTTAGGTGCAGCTCTGTGTCTCATGGCAAGAAGTATTATTTCAAATGTATCGGTACTGTAGTACAGAAGCAGAGCTGGAGGAAGAGAAATGTTTGCATCTTGTGTAAGTGTTCCTGTGTGGCAAATGCGCAGATGCAAGGTCACAGGCTTCAACTGGTTAAGAAGGAGTCTGGCTAGTCATCCTGGGCAAGCGGGACTAGATTCTGTGAAGCTTTTTGCTACGGTCATGGTTATCACAGCAGTAGGCAGGTGGGCTGTCATGCTGAAGATGAAGATGGGTAAATTTCTCCTGAATTACTTCACAGGAAAAATCTCAGTGAAAGAATTTAGAAGGAAATCTCTGCTATGCATGCGAGCCTGTGAGAAAACAAACCAACCCAGTCCTATTGGTATAGAAAGGCTGTTAACGTACACGCTGATGAGCCCACTTTGAATAATAATTACAGATCTTGCAGGTACCTGGGCAGGGCAGGGCAGGATTTCAAGAAACGTGTGGCCTAAGCAGCAAGTGGGAAATATCTAAACCAGCAGGTTGCTGCAGACTGCTGAACAAGGTGGTGAAAAGACTCTTCTCAGGAATCCAGAGGGGACTGGGGTGTTTGCTGCTCCTGCTGACAAGCCTGTGGGGCTTTTCAAAAGTGCTCTGGACTAAGTGAGCTCATAGCAAGCAAAAATGAGAGTTATTTATAAAGTTTTCTATTTATATTTTGCACTGCCCAGCACACCTAGCCTTCTGACGCTAAAATATATATCTAGTTTATGTTGTAATGAAACCTCATTTCTGCAACACAAAACTCACTGTGTTTTTGATGTTCCCTTTTCTACAGGAAAGGTGTAGGCAAATCCCCATCAAAACTCCATCTGTCTCACCACACGCTCTGAGATTCCAGAGCACCTTCCTGATACGGTTCCCTTTCACTTCAGGTTTCTGCCATACTGGAAAGGGGGTTAAAAGTCCACTTTGTGACCTGAGCCAGAAGAGCGGCAGAAAGACGCCAGCCCATAAGCCATCTGAGGTTCCCCGTTGTGACTCCGGGTTTCCAGAAAACACATCCCCCGGCTCCTCTTTCGGAGCTGCAGCCTGGGGCGGAGCTCGGGCACGCCAACCCGAGCTCTTCCAGCCGAAACCTCCGGCCCCAGGCTGTGGTAGGGCAGGGAATGTCCTAAAAAACCCGTGCCTGGCCGAAGCGTGGAGCTAATTCACCTCAGCTGTAACTGAGCTGATTTTGATTACCAGCACTTTTCATTAGTTGAAGCTGGGATAGTCATACGTCGGGAATTGCCCTTTTAAATGGGTGTAGTGCCCCGTGCAAGACCTGATGAGGAGAGGGGGGGTACCAGCTGGAGCTGATAAAAGGAGAACAGGAGCAGCTGGGGCTGGTTAGTCCTGGGAGCGTGGGCTGCACTCCAATAACGCCTTTTCTAAGGAGCCTGTACAAGTTGACTCTTCTAATCTGGTAAATAAAAGTTTTAGAAGACATAGTCTTCAGTAGTTCTGGATGGGGCAACCTGTTTGCTGCTCTCCTAGAGAAGTTGAGGAGAGTCCTGAGCTTGTCCTTTAGTGCCTGAGAACCTGAGGCCGGTCTGATGCTGGTGTGGCTGGAACGACCACAGAGCAGCCTGAGCAGCCACAGCAGAGCTTGGCTGCCCTTTGCTGTGTATGGAAAGTAGAAGGTAGGAGCATTAGTGATCTGTTGTGCTCGAGTTTATTATTATTTAAGGTTATAGCAAATACTGGATATGTGCTGAAATGCAAATTGTAATTGCTCGTCTTCCCAAAAATATGTATAAATACCATTAATCTGTGCCCTGTTTATTTCTTCTAGCTCCCTAATTTACTGCAGTGGTTTTATAGTGCCTCTTTATTATTATAGTGTCTGAGTGTAGTGGGAGAACATATATCTTGGTTTTTTTTGATAATGAAACCACTCTCCCTAGCCTGGTGATGATGGAATCTGTGTCTCTCCTTTTATAGAACTATGTTTTTGTTTGTATGGCTTTCCTCCTCCCTCCCTTTTCTGCTCAGGCTTTCTCACTTGCTGCTTTTAGCAGGAAAGCAATGCACAGCTGAAAGGCTAAAACCCAGCATAGTTGTGACCCTTAATCAATATTTTCTTTTTCCATCTCTTAAAAACTCTTTTCCTTGGACACTGTGTGCTGCCTCTTTCTTGAGGCTTTATGGCTTTCTGGAATGCTTATGGCTAAAAAGGCAATCCCTGATGTATCTGCAGGTCTCTGCCTAGGTGGGGACTGCTGGAGAGGAGGTGGGACTGGCAATGGAGTCCTGGAAGCTCTTCCAGGAAGTGAATTTTATTTGAATCATGATAATGAGGACAAGATGTACAAGTCAGGGTGGTCAGCTCTAAGGTGCGAGTACTTGTAGCTTTTCCTCAGCAACTTACAGTCAAAGGATACAGTCCCTTCTTATTTCTGTCTCTGAATCCTTTATCCTTGCCATGCTCCTTGAGCGTCGTTCCTATTGTAATCGTCCATATTTTCTTCCTCTCTTCTATATTCATGATCTTTCTGTAACTGTCAATACGTGATAACCCCTCGTATACTCTCTGTCAGCTTGCTCAGTCATCTGAATAGCGATAATGGTCATGTTGAAATTGTAGGTGCACAGTAGGCAAATGTGGCACGCGTATGCCCGCCCACTGCGGGCAAACCTGCTTACCAAACCTTCAGCAGAACTTTAAGGCTTGTCTTCAATAGTTTGTTGTTGTTTATGCACTGATAAAGCAACACTTCCATCTCAGCAGACTTAAGCTGCTGCAGAGCTGGGATTGTTGCCTTAGTAGCAGATGTGCTGGCAGGGTACTTACAGCTACATAAAACGTGGCTGTTCTAGGACAGATTTCTGCATCATCATGCCGTAAAAACTATGCTTTAAACCGCTTCCGTGCGAGTCATGCACTCATGTAGATGCATCTTCAAATGTAGATACTTACATACATAGTGAGTGGTGTCCTGCAAGATGGGGTGGGTGTTGGGGGGGGAATGCTGAAGGAGACTGATCTAATAGCGCACGCTAGTTTCTGCTTAATCTACTGGGCAAGAGCAGCACAAAACCTATCTGTCCTTCATTGAGAAGGGTATAATTTTTTTTTTAAAGTAGCTTAGACGGGATAAACAAGTGTCTCAGTAACTTAATACCCCTTTTACTAGTCTCAAGTTATTTAGCGAAGTTGTAATATTTTTTTGTTCTTATTTTTTCATCTGTGCTTCTGAACTGATCACCAGGCTGTCAGGAGCCTGCACAGCTGCCATGGATAGGGCAGGTGCCCACCTGTTAATTAACAGCAGCATCTCACTTTGTGCAAGTTGTTAGTGCCTGTGGAGGTGGGAAGTCAGCTGGTGACTGAGGACTTGAGGACTTGAAGCTCAGAGGTACTCTGGTGGGAGAAGGGATAGGGAGCAGAGTGGGAAGTCTTACAGTTACACAGGGAGGTATGTGTAGGTGGGGAATTACCTGGTTTAGGTACTAGTGGAACTATGAAAAGCTCCTGTCTCGGACCCGGCTTGTGCTTCTCCGGACCAATACCAAGTAACTATCACCATCTGCAGGTGTCCAAATAAATGAAAAATCTAGTCCTTAGCTGCCGATGTGCAGCTTTGTGACATCTCTCAAACATAAGCTTTCACCGTTCCAAGTCACATTGGAGGATCTTATGCTACAGAAAACATTACTGTTTCCAATTAAAATTCATTCCTGTTGTATTTTTCTGTTTTTTTAAGAAAAATATAATCTGGATAATCTGATTTTCATGTTAAAGCTAGCTAGCAATAACTCGGATTTAAAAAATACAATGTCCCTTTCAAGTGGAAATCTGCGTTCCTTTGAGAGTAAGTCTCTGATGGACTGGTTACATACCTCTTCTGTTGGTAAATGCTGCATTTAGTACAGCAGCTAAGTAGTCCTATTTCATAGTTAAATGTTCAATTTTTCATAAATCATGTAAGTAATGCAGTCTCCCCATATTTTGCTCAGAAGCTGTCTCAAAAATATCAAAGACTAATTACAATCTTCATGAGCGCAAGTTAATCTGTTGCTGCTTTTTTCTTAAAAACAGAAGCCCAAGGATGCTGCAGTGTATACTCAGTCATGTATACACACTGTAAAAGAAATGGTTCTCTCCTTTTCATGTGGTTAGCTTCTCTCTTTACTTCAGGCTAGAAAACATTTCCAGGAGCATTTCCCTGGTGCTACTATATCTCTATTATCCCCTTGAAAAGGGACATGCAGTAAGCATCTGTTCTGGCAATAAGTGATCTCTCTCGTGTTTTTCGAGTCTGATTCTAATACTGTATTTTTCTAAAATTAGGCTTAAAAAATTCTCTAGTCACTTTCATTTTGTACTTTACACTTGCCACTTGAAAAAAAGAGGTCTGATAAGGTTTATTTTCTTGTAGGCCTCTTAAATTGCAGCCCTTTGTATTTGAGACTGCAAAATCCTAAATCACACTAACAGGGTGCCTGAAATGGACACTGGGGGGGCGGGAATACGACTGATACAGATAGTATCTGCTATTTTTAGTTCCTGACAGCCCAGGATTGCTTTTACCCAAGGACCACTCACGTTGTTTCTCTTCTCATTGCAGCTCTCAGTTCTGCGATGACTTAGAAACAAAAACACAAAGTAAGGGTATCCGGACTAGGTGGACATTACTAGAATTAGATAGCAATTTGTCAGGAAACTGATCTGCATGATTGCCCTCCTCTGCAGAAGATTGCAGTAGCGTGATTGCAATCATTTCTGCTGGTCAGTGTTTTTAGCATTGATGTAGCTACCTATGGAGCCAGCCAGGCTTTAGATAAGGTTTTATTTGGAACTGAAAGAAAAAGAGAAGAAACTGTCTCTGCTATTTTACTATAGCAGTTTCACATGCTATTGCCAGCGTGCAACACAATCAGTTTTCATATTTGATATTTACTTGTGGTGTCTTCAAATGTGTGAGTTGTGAGATCTGCTTCTCTAGATAGCTGATTTCTACCACTGCCTGCCTAATTGTCCTTGTAAAAAAAAAAAAAAAAATTAAACCTCTTAGTCTTTTCCAATTGTTTGCATAAGTACTTGTATCCCTGTTCTGAAGACTGTCAGTGTTAAGCAACACTAAATAGATCACGGATGTTTTAGTTCTGTAGTCAACAAAATGGTACAACAGTTGTATACAAATGGGGGTATGTTTGGATGGTACTCTGGGACAAAAATGGTATTTTTCTTGTTGTAGTGAGTATAGTTAAAATTGGCCAAAACTTAACTTTTTAATTGACAGGCATTTTTAACTGGAAAAATACTTTTTAGAGTTTTGGTTTTTTATATTCTAAGTGCATAATGTAAACATTTCGCTTATTTTACAAGCTCATTTTGGGAAATGGTTGCAATTAAATTCTGCCTCCTGAGGAGAAGAGGAGGTGGTGTCTGTCTCTCAAATTCTATGTCTTGGAGAAAAAGAGAAATAGGGATTTAAGTGAGAGAAAACAGAGAACCCAAGACCCTTTTGCTTCAGTAAGTCCTATACTGAACTGGCTGTTGGGTAAGATACAACCAGAACCGCAAAAGTTAGCAGTCTGAAGAACTTGCTGTACAGCAACAGCTGAACTTCAGTGTCTTTCAGCCAGTGCTGCTGCTAGCACGGTTCGTGCATCCTGCGGTTCATCTCCCCAGGACACCTTCTCAGTTCCTGTGCCTTGACGCTGCTTGAGCATGGGGCTGTGTGCTGTGTGGTGGTGAGAAGCAGGTGATTTCTTTCTTGGTTGTTTTTTTTTTTTTTTTTTTTATGNAGCCATCAAGCCTACAGCTTGGTCCCTGTCTTCTTACAGAGTAGAGGCTTCTTGTAGGGAAAGCCTGGTCCCAGCCACGGTGTCCTGAGGAATCCAGCTTGGGAACGTGCTTAGTGTGCTGGGTCTGTGCATGATGGTAAATGTGGACCTATGGGTGCAGGCTGGATCTCTTTGCCTATCTTACAACTGCAGCTCGTAAGGAGAGAGCTCGGTGTTCACTGTCCCTGTCATTAAATTAAACCAGCTGATCTAAGTCTCTGTTCAGGAGGGGTACTGCTCCCAGGCTGACAAGGTGATGGTATGATGTGTCTTTCCTTGCCTTAGTGCCCTTAGTGTGTTTCTTACTTGAGCTAGAATTTGTGAAATCTTCAATGCTCCTTTTCTTTTTTTCTATTAAGAGAAATGAGTTGATGAAGTCCCTGAAATGTTTAGTTTTCATTCTTATGCAAGATACTGGGGGATACATACTTTTCATCCCTTAGGTAATTATTTGCTTTATTATGGCACTGTAGTGAGATAGGATTAATGTAAGTTACAAGTAGTAACAGAGTATGAAATAAGACAACAATAAGCACAAAAGCAAAAGATAAAACTAGACTCGGGAATTAGCCTAGCAGTTTATGAGAATTGCATGTGTTTACAAAAATGCTTGCAACTATACTTAAATATATTTTTCTTTCTGATAAAGGATGTATTTTCAAATATTATGCACACATGATTCACCTGGGATATAAGAATGTGAAGAACTTCAAGTGTTCAATGACAAGGAGGAAAAAATAAACTTTTGACTTAAGTTGTCAATCTGAATAGACTATTAGTTATATCTTGTAATAACCATGGGGTAGCTAATAAGGGTGCAATAAAAACAAATCCAATTGCTCTTTTTTCCCCTTAACCTTTTCCCGCTGTTCCTGTCAAATTTGTTTTTCTGCCTAGTTCTTTAGTTTGCTTTCCAAAGCATTCCATGTTCTCAGTAAATCTTAAGACCATCCTCATGAGTATATTTGAATTATCAGTTTTGATATTCTGAAGTATCACATTTTACAAACTTGGGTTTATGCATGGAAAGCTTTAGATAATTTAAGTAGACACCGGTGGGTGTTCAACATGATCTCTGGCAGCCTTCAGTCTCTGAAAGGCTGACAACTCTCAAAACGCAGTGTTTTCTCTGAAAGGCAAGTTGCAGGAGAACGAGGAACTGGCTCTGGCAAGCTTGTTTCCTGGCTTCCATCTCCAGTAGTTTTTCTTCTAATATTGGCAGTAACCAGGCCAATGACCTTTAATTGTTTTTTTGTTTTTGTTTTGAGGTTTTTTTTGCATTTATGGCCAGTTGTGCTGGCAGATGGTTGTGACTGCACTGTAGCACGCCCATCTCCTGCCAAGCTCTGCTTTATGGGAGCTTGGCCGTATGTGAATGCTGCTGTGTATTGAAAGAAATGTTAACATGAAAAGGAAATGATCACAAAATGTCAGCCAGATATATTGTGACATACAAGTGTTTATATAGCACTCTGAAGTCAAATATAACATCATCATTTAACCACATGCAAGGAAGCATATTCTACTTCTGCTATATAAAAGCTTTGGGATTAAACTGATTTGACTAAATTAAAGGCAAATACAGTCTGGGGTGATGTTATATTGAAATGCCTAAATGTGCTCTGCAGCAGACACTGTGATGTTGACTGATAATTCTAGGAAAAGTTCCTTTGATTAAGCACTTCTGGGAATCTTGGTTGTATCCGATAATCAGGGAAATGGTGCACTTAAATATAAGCAAACTGTATTAACAAGGAGACTAAAATGATTTGGTGTAGAAAATTTTTTTCACTAAACTGTTAAAGATGATTATGTTTGTTTAATCTTATAAGTTAAGTGCCATAGAAATCTGGAAGAGCTGAAGTTGAAACCTGTTTAATTAAATGGCTTACTTTGGGACAGAATGCATCATCAAAGGGGCTTAAGGTTGAAACTACTTCCAAAAGTCTGAGTTTTCTACATAGTGTGGTCAGTTTATAATTTCCAATCTAAAACTTCTTCACAAAAGACTATGAACTGTTAAATTAGCTGCATCACTAAATTCTTATCTGTACCTGTTTCTGCTTCCCCATTGGAAGACAATCAGGGGCTGGGGGAAGTAAATGTTTTCAATGACTTCTGTATCTCTCTGCACAGAGGTTGCTTTCTGTGTTGAGATTATTTTCAGAATAATTAACTAACTGTTACAAATGACCATGAGGAGCTAGCAGAAAAAGAGAACTAGAAAGCCTAAACTATAAATCTACCTTTATCAATATTGTTACTGTTTCAAGGGAAGAGCGATCATTTAAGTCCAAACATTGATACTCTTCACTTTTTAGTCAAATACTGGTTGCTGTTCTGTTTGTTTTGTAAATAAATGACATTTTCATTGCAGTAAATACTCAATGTTATTTGATAGCAGTTATTCCTTTCACTGTTAATTTAAGTTAATATGTCTCCATTAGAACTGACTTCTGTACTCAAGAATCTCTCCTTGGTTTATTGAATGGCTGCTTTGCAGCATCAATCTAGATGCTTTCCTTTTAGGGCATGAGTAGTCCTATTGACTATGTTGCCAGTTTATGAAAGAGACGGCACTGAATGACGGGAATGAAATTAGAAGAGAGGGGGGGAAAGTGGAACTTGAATGAAGCTACTTGTGGAGTTCAGGTTAGGTGTCTCTTAAATACTTCACTGTATGGGGGTTTGAAGCTATAGAAACTATATTAGTTACTCAGACCTATAGACTACACAAATGTGTAACATTCCTACTTAGTTTTGCTATCACGTGTGTTAGAGGGGAAACTTAGATTTTGTTTTAACCTGAGTTCCTATGCTGTATTTGACTGTAGAACTTTGAGTTTTCAGTCCTGCCATTGTTACAGAGAGCAATAACATATTTTAGTTTTAGGTCTGTCCATTACTTAAATCAAGAGACACTATGAAAGTGTGAGGCAGTTACATTCCTACTGCCTATTTGTTTATCTTATTCTTGTTCCCTTCCTCAACCATACTTTTTATGAAATCTAGTAAAAATAGTTCTTCTATCTGTTGGTTATGCTGTACACGTACCTTTATGCTCAAGAACCACTGAGAGAGTATTTCTGCTACGACTGCGTTCAAACTCTGCCTTCCAAAGAGTAAAGAAGGATGGGGGTGTTTCCTGGGGAAGGGGTGGGGCAAATGACTTCATGAAGTTAAGAATAACCCGGGGTTTACATTCATTTATATACATTCTATAGACTTCCATGCATGAGCAAAACAGAGCTATTGTAGTGGTGCCAATGGGTTGATGAATCTAGGAACATTGTACAAATCTGTCTTCCCTTGAAATTGCCTTGTTGTTATTAGCAGCAAAAAAAAATTTAATATAAAAACTCCAAGTTTTGTGCTATGAAATCATGTTCACCCTCTTGGAATCAACAGGAATGCTTATTTGAGTAGTGTAGGCACAAAATGTGCCTCTGATGGAAGCTTTGGTGCCTCTTGAGGTTTGACTCCTTTGGTACCACTCAAGCACTGAAATGTGGGAGGGGTGGAGGAAAAAACCCAAACAACTGGGTCGGAGGAGAGGTAGAGCTCTTTTTCTTTTTTTTTTTTTTTTTTTCTGGAAGTGNACTCGTTGTCCAGTCTGTCTGCCCTTCTTAAATCTCTTAATAGGTGGTCAGTAAAAGGAGGAGAATGGTGGACTGCTGGGAGAAAGAAATAGAGGAGCACCAGTCCCAGCATCCGCTTTGCCATACTCTTTTAGTGTAATGATTTATGGTACATTGGCATCACCTGCCAGGTTTCTTAGCTGTAGTTTGAAATGGCCATAACAGGCAACCTCCAGCAGAATACTGATTCTTTGAAACCTTTGTCTTATGATTCTTTGCAGTAAATTCTGCATAAACATACCAGAAAAGCTAGGCAAACCGTAAAAATACATTTCCTAAAACGGTATGGGTGCCCCCCCCCCCCGGCTCTTAAGCACTGGAGTCACAACTCAGCTGAGAATGTAAAGCAGCAGCTCTTCCATGTATGGCAAGAGAGGTGCTCCCTCTCTAGACTAAATGCACATCTGAGTAGTGGCAGATTGAGGTCTGTTTTCTATTGCTGACAATGTCAAGGGTGTGAGTTGCTCCTTTTATCTTCAGTAAGACCTATGAAGAGTTATATTCTTTGGGGCAGTTACATTTGGTGAATGTTACAGCTACATGACAAAGACTTTGAAACTGAGCTCATAGGGCTTAAGTTGTCAAGTCTGATGTACTTTTCTGATTTGTGTGGGGTTTTTTTTTCCTTTTTGGTTTCATGATCTTTCTTTAGTTGAGCCTTTTATCATTATAAATAAGGGTTTTCAATTTGTTTAACTCTACCTCTGGACCATGAACATAGCAGTAATCTCTACAACAGTGGCTGAAGCTTTAAAATCTGTTGAATTATAAATCAAAAAAAATCAGTAACCTCTAATATTTTCCATGTTTTCTTTTGAAATGTGAACTCCATTGGTGTAAAAAAAACCCTGTTTTCACTAAGCATGAAAATAAGCATGTTGCTGAACAATGCCAGATTATATTAAAAGGGTATCATTAATGTTTTATTTTGAAACACTTAAAAATATTACAGGGCTCGGTATCACAATTGTAGTTTGAGGCAATGTCTACTTGCTTGTAGCATCTATCCAGTTCACACTTGTTTGCTCCTTGGAACGTTGAGTGGAATGAATGGCGTCACCAACAGATGTTACGTTTTCAACTTACTGACAAATAATACCATTTAAAAAAATCTCAGAATGAAATAGCCCCTTATCCTTGTCATAGTGCTTATGGTTTTCCAGCTTGCAGGAACCAAGGAACTTGAGGTAAGTGAAATGTATGTGTGAGTGTGGATCTGGCAGGTAGCTCAGGAGCTGATCCTTTACAAGTAAGGACACTGAGATCATCGATGGTGCGGCATTACTCTGTTCTTATCAAGATTTTTTTTCATAATAATGCTCTCAAGTGAAATTTTTAATCAATTATTAATTTTGGAGTTTAGTACATCCTGACCTCTTCCTTCCTGTCACCTTCAGTATTGCCCTCATACAAAGACATCTGACTGCAATCTGTTGGCTGTTTATTAGTAATGACTTTTCTTGCTTCGTGCTGTACTACTTCTCAATGTTGTCAAGTCTGGAAAAAGCTTTTGTTACTTACATGCCACTTCAGATTGTTTTTTCTGGACTCAGAAGCCTTGCTTACGTTGGGTTAGCCTTTGGTTTTACCGGGATGAGATCAATTCTGGCTAGGAATAGTGATTTTTTTTTTTTAAACTTGTTTTATGTGTACTGTAAGGTTCACACTAATTCCCATCTAAATTGTTTTCTAAAATGCTTTCTTCCATCTTGACAACTAATTAGAATATCGTAGTGGTTTGTTTTGTAAACTGAAGAAAACGTTTCTCATATTCTTTCTCTACCTGTCATACCATGTTTATTTCAAATGTATCCAGTGATACCTTCATCTTTTTATATCTGAGACTTGGTCTCATTTTGCATAAGATAATACCTAGCATATGAATGCAGGATTTGAATAATTGTTGTAGAAATTAAATCATCAAATTTCTATGTAAAGAGATAAGGAATAATCAACCCAAACTTGCAAAAAAAAATCATTTGTTAATGACAATCTTTCTTGAAATAATATTTGGCAGGCCTCAATGTCTTGATGGACAGTTAAACATGCAAGGAAACAAGCAAGTGTGGGAAACTGGGCTCTCAAAATCAATCCTGAGTAAACAACAAAGCCTTCAGGAAGGCAAATAGGTCAGGCTTATGCTACCAAACTGACTTCACTTGGTACTTATAACAAGCTGGTTTTTGGCCTATGCCCCAAGAAATAAATAATTAGCAAATTAATCCACTGCACCAAGTAGTCCCCTAATATCATGTGCTACTAATGCTTTCCCAGGTACACTTATTGACCGCTGCTAGTCATTATCATTAATTGAATGGTTGCTCCCTTCTGCTGTTGTCTGAATCTATTGTTACTAATTTAGCTAACACAGTACTTCCAGCCAAAACAGTTAAATGATGATGCTCTACGATTTGTTTAATCATCAATTAAGCCTGGAAAGCTGAAACACCATACCAACTGGTATACGCGAATACTTAGGGGAGTGTAGCGATGTTGTGGCTTTGCTTATCTGTGTGAATGAGACCTGTTCTTGGGCCATCATATTGAAGCTCTGGAAATGGTCATCTGACAGACTATTATCAACCCTCTCTGTTTAATGTCTATGACTGGAGAGGTATATGTAATGGATTTTTTACAAGCAGGTAGAAGGGGATGGAGGGGTAAATACTTCATGTTTCTGAAGGGCTTCTGTTATATCAAATTGGATACTTCTACTGTTTTTTTCCCAAACTCTCAGAAAAGCAAGTGATGCATCTCCAACATGACATTTTTACATTTAGATGTAAAAGGTCATTTATCTCTTTTCTCCCAGTAAGTGAAAATTTATTCACATGTCAAATCTTTCATGTCATGGAGAATCCAGATTGTGGACTCAAAAGCTTTTCATGTCATGTTTCTAATTAGGTCTGTGACTCATTCTCATGAATAATATATCAAGCTGCGTATTAACATCTGATCCAGCTAAATCATCAATTTACAGTAAACCTTGGCTGCAGTAACTTTACTAAAAAAAGTCAGAGGCTGCAACATTTTTCCAACAGCTGTTATAACTTCTGTAGAGTCTCTGGGTACTAAACGTGCAAAGCAAGTGATTAGATCCATGTTGCGGTATTTGGGGGTGAGTGAAGTTGAGTAAAATCGTAACAGTAGATTTCTAAAAAGGACTCTGCAGCTAAGGCCAAAAAAAAAATCCCTTATCTGAGGAGCAAATTATTTTCCATTTTAGCCCGACGAGACTATTTGTCCAGGTTCAGATCAAAGTGCTCTGTTTGGTTAGAAAAGATTGCTTTTCTGGTAAGAAACTGTTTTGTTTTTTTTTAATGTATGTGTGGGTGCTGCAACAAAAAGGTACCAGTGAATAAATTATTACAAAGATTTTAACCTGAAATGAAATCATTTGTAACCTGACCTCAGTCTTGCAGAATATTTTGAAGGATTGCCCTAGCGCCCTTATGCTGGGTGGGACTGTTGTGGATGTAGCTGGTGCTTTTTGTTTGTGATCACGCTGACAGTTATTGTCAAACAGCTTCACTCCATCATGTGGTGTTCATCACCAATTAGTCATTTGACAGGTATAATTTTTCGGTGCTGTGGATCACTATTGTAACTGTAAATTATCTTTGAAAGTGTCTTTAAAATGCCGTCTTTTCCCACTGTTGTCTGTTTTCCATCACCTAGTTCATGATAGGTTGCTGGCGGTGGCTTGTGCTTCCCTTGTAGTTTATTTTATAGACAGAATGATATATTCCTGCCACTTCCTTTCTGTCTTTCCCTGCTGCTCCCATTCCTTCTCCAAAGAGCCGAGCTTACACATAGTTGGTGACTACTGTGTGTTTGTGTGTCAGAGCAGGGAGAGAAAAATGGTCTATCCCTGGTTTTTTGGTCTTTCCAAATGTTGCTCCATTGCCACATCTGTTGACTTTCACGCAGTACGAGAGCCTTTGAAAAGGATACAGTTTAGATGTGGCTTCTGTCAGACCGCATCAGAATAATGAGCTTTGAAAAAGACAGGTACCATGTGCTCAACTCTTTGTGCATATGTATTATCTCTCCTGCATACATGTTATTTCTGAGGCTGCGATCCAATCCACTATAAAATACCTCACTGCAGATCTGTTACAGGCAGAGTGTTTGTGACATATCCATAAAATATGAGGTCTTTGAACTTAATGTGTAGGTCATGGCTGGTCAACTTAATCTAGCCAGGTTATTGGGCGTGATGTTGATTGTGCATGTACAACTGTTGCTAGTGAGGGTCTTGTGTGGGAATGTGAGGTGTTAACCCAAGTTTTGCTTTTCTGTTTCGGATGGAGCAAATCCGGCTTCCAGATAGGATCTGACAGCAAATAGCAAATGTATAGCCAGCATACATTGAGTTAAAAGGTTTCAAAGTGAATGACTTGATCATGGACTGTTACCAAAAGTTAATGGGAGATAGCAGACAACATGTCCAAGGTGACTTAGAAAACTAAGTTGATACACATTTCAAAAAGCAAAATAATGTTCTTATGTGGAAGTAGTAAATATAATGCCAGTGTCACAGGTTGTTGCATATCAGCATGTGTATGGTATGTAAAGAATCAGTAGGCATGCTTGGCAGTGCTAGACCATGATTGCAAACAACAGCAACTTTTAAATGAATTTCAAATATTTTTTTTGGTTACCTTAAACTTTCTGAAAAATAGTGTAGGTCTCAAGGCATAGTAAAATAGGAAAGCGACTACTCTGACATTCTGAAAGATCCCCTTGAAACAACATTTTCATATTTGTAATGCAAGGTTAGGAAAAGAAAGAAAAAGATTGAGTAAATGTCATGGACTATTCATTTAGGATCAGAGCTTCAACTATGAAACAGGAAGAATGAGGCACTTCTAAATAGCTATGTGCTTGTCATAAATATCAAAAATCAGAATATACAGGTTGTGTATGGGTACACTAGTCTGCATGGGTTGATGTTTGACCTCCATCATATTGTACTACTCCCTCCCCTGTCAATATTTTTTGAAAACCTGGGTAAGTGATGTCTGTGAGTGAATTTGAGTGCTTTATGTACCTGACAATGACATACATGTACCTCAGCATCCCTGAAAAGTTGCAGTTAACTTAAAATGGTTGCCCTTGCTCTTAAGGATTGAATATGGATAATGAAAAGGTGCTTAAAAAAGGATTTCTTGATTGTGAGGGAAAGCACCACAATTCTACTGCTTGTGTGCGCACCTGCACAGACTTGATTTGACTTTAAAATTTGCCTATAAGCAGTCCTGGTTTTAAGATCTTGGGCAGTACGATTTGAGCTAATTAGCAAGCTGAAAGATTTAGATTGTTCTAGCAATTAAAGACTTTTGCATGGACTTACGTTCCATTCAACATGCAGAGCTTGCTGCTGTAGTTCTTCAGCAGGTATAATTTTCTCCAGTGGAAGTTTTGCATGAGTAGGAGCTGTTTCTTGAGCTTTTTTATATACTAATAATGAAAACATTCACATCATTAGCTTGTTGTGCTCTTAAACAAATGGGTGAATCAAGTTCACAGAGATTAGGAAGACAAATGACACTTCCAAGGTTGCCAGCAATTCTGCATAAACAGCTGGTGATTTAGTTGATCAATGGCAAAGAAAAAAATGTATATCTGTGCTTGACTCCCAGAAAAGGAACAGGATACACTGTCGCATCCGCTCTTCAAATTAAAGACTGTGTGTGACAGTTGATTTTTCTATCTCAATTACATCTTAAACTGCATCACATGTTATGAACTACACAGAAATTAGCAAATATATTAAATTAAGGTAGTACTGAACACAAAGGCTATCATCAGTTTATTTTGATGCAGTGATGATGACAAATAAGTACTTTCCTTGGAACACTTAAGTAAAGTCACTTTGAATATACACATTGAGAACTCCATCTTACTCTGTCCTGTCATTTCTGTTCTGATGTATTTTGCCTACATCTTGCTAATTTCTGCCTGGTTTTGTAGACTGAGTTGATGTTTTACCTTTTTTTTGACTTAGCAATCCATTTTCTTTGCACCTTTGTTATGTATGTCTGGGCTTTGTGTTTTTTCTTACTCTCTGGGTGCTATTTTAGTCTATTCACTTTGAGTGGCTGATTTGAGGAAATTGAGAGATTAGGATAGTGGACAACTGAGATGAATTGAAGTAGTTCATCTTTGTCTGAAAATTCATGTATCTCACAGCTGTCCCTCTTGCAAGAAAGAAGAGAAACTGGGCAGAGAGCTAAACTTCAGAGGCATAGAATAATTAGGAAGAAGGAAAGTGAGAAAGCGTCTTGAACAAAGCTGGTAAAAATGGGTACCCTCTGGACTGAAGTAGGGGCATGGAAACACTTAATTCCGTACGGATCTGTAGCAGACCATCAATTTACTCTGAATCCAGTAACAAAGGTAGCAGATCTTGAACAAGAGAAAATTCTTAGGGGTATGTTTCCAAAGAGTAGATATTCAAACTTTTTTTAATTGGTAAGGATGAGAGGGATATCCTTTCCCAAGAGAAATGGAAAAAATAAAAAGTTTTTTGAGGAAAAATGTGCAGAGAAGAGAAAAATCTGTATTGTAGCTCAAATGTTTCTTTTTGCTAAGCTGGAATAAAAAAAAAAATTTAAGCTCAACTTTGGAATTATTAATAATATAAGTAGTTAAATATAAGTAAACTGCCTTGAGGGGGAAAATGGTGCTATTAATATTTGAAAGGAGAAAAGAGAATACTAAGAATGATAGAGATTGACATCAGTGTTAGTAGTGACTAGATGATGTATTTCAAAGAAGTATTGAGCTGGCTGGGATCAAAGTCACTTGTACATGCAGAGTTTCCAGCTAAAAAGCTATGGGAGGATGTGGGTCTGATATAGTCTGGAAATCTCAGAAGCTATTCGTTATCTGAAAACGGCAGAATAGCCAGCATTGATCACACTTCAGCAGAAGTGGAGGGAATGAAGGTCATAACAAGGTATGTTCACTTGATCTGCTGAAAACCTGAGACTGGAAGAAATGATTGGTAACATAAAAGCAAAGAGTCTCTTGATAACTTGCTCCAGAAAGACAGAAGGCCCGCAAGCTTCTAAGGACGGGAAAACTTTAATCACCTTAATCACTTTGAATTTATAAGAGGAATTAGGTGTGGTGCTCTCCTGGCCCTGTGCAGACATGGCGCCTCCTGGCTTGCCTCTCCTCAGAGCACGCTCTTGCAGTCTCCTCTGTGCTGAGGTTATTATTCTGTGTTGAAGCAGCCCCTGACTGGTCTGAGTCTTGCAGAACTACGTCATTTTGGAGGGATGGGGTTGGGGAGGAGCAGGAAGGGCTCAGGGGCAGATGGTTCAGCCATACATAGAGCAGATAGTAACAGTGACTCCCCTGGTCTGTCTACTGACCAGTCTGGGAGAGGAAAGCAAGTGATGGAAGTCAGGTGCTGGGGCAGGCTTGTTGTCCAGCCTGTGTTTGGCATTACAGTTGCAGATGTGAGCACACAGACTTCCTATGATCCGATTCAGGGGCAGACATTCAGCTGACTTCAGTGCCTAAAGAGATTTTTTAATTTCCTGCATGAAGACAGTGTGCTGAGGGGCATGTTCAGCTGTGCCGGACACTGCTCCCAGCCTGTCACTGTGATCACGTTTGTTCAGGGGAAGGGTCCCCACCTGCTTGGGTGGTGCACTTGCCCAAGGTAGCTATAATTGTGAGATTTAAGGAATAAATAAAAAAGCAATTGATAACGTTTCTTAAATACACCTGATCAATTCGGCCAAGTTGCAAGCATTAGAGACTTGACACTTTATTTTTTTAGAAAAATGCTGAACACCCCGTAATTTCTATAATACAATGGGTGTTGTAATGCCCTTTGTTTCAGAGGTTACCTGTAACGCATTGCTCAGTGAGTAGTGTCTTGGCTACAAAGCCTCAACCAGAACACTTCCCTCTGCTACTGTTGCCCTGTTTTACTATGCAAGACTTGCAAGTCTGCAACATATGGCATGGCTATATTGTCCTATAAAGGAGGAAATAACTGTGTATGACTTTTATTTGGATGGTGAAAGCTGAAAAAAGAGTCCCAAGAGTTATTCTTCTAAAACTAAAAGCCAAGGTGTTTGATGCGATGTCAAGAGCTGTTGAAATATGTAATTCATTCCATCTGCTGCCTTTGGTGCATGAGAACAACGCATTGGTGCCAGCTGCATACGCCTAAAACTGAGAGAGGAAAAACCTTGGCAATCATTCTGTTTACTCTGCTACTTGTAGAGTGCCAGTGAGCCACAATTTCTGCTTTATTTTTAGCCTATGTGTCCTGGTTTGCCTGACAGGCCAAGCTTAGAGGGATGTATGCTGCATGTGCTTGAGCTTAGGAGGCTTTCCCTATATTGCCAATATTGGAGTTCTGAAAATTCATACCCATTCACCAACTCTCTATTGCCATCTGTCTAGGAATTAGGTAGCTCTGGCTCCTTTATTCTAGGCTCAGCATTACAGAATTTTTATTCCTTTCATTGCTCCTTGACTGGTCCAACCGAGCTCAGCTATCGGTTATTCAGAAGATGTAGTTAACAGTAAGTTTAGTGACCTAAACAAATATTTATGAAATAACTGTTTTTTTAATAATAAAAATCTTTCAATGCTGCATTCCTAAATAAAATACAAGGTTTGCAAGCATAGCTGTCTAATCAACAAACTCTAGGAGATCGGTTTTTTAAATCTCAGCGTTTCTAGTCAAGGATTAATAGTTATTTCCTCAGTCTTTCTTGTCCTTTAGGAACCATCCTCTCCTCTCCCCTCTTCTCTTCTTCCAGAATTTCTAAAGCACCCCATTAGATCTCTAGTATTTGTACTGTGTGTGGAGAATCAATTCAATATATGAAATATATTTATGATCATTAAATTATTCTCCAGCTTTTAGGGAGGCTTACCCTGGGTTGCTTTAGTGCTTTACCATGTGTTACAGTGGTCCAAGAACAGTGAAATGGAAGTGGAACTTACAATTTTCCTTGAATATTTTACTCATGTAAGTAGTAGCGCTTGCCTAAGCATTTTCAGATGTGAAGCTTTCAAGTTACTATTTAATAGGAGGATGAAAATATTGAATATCAATAAAACCTTCCTTTTTTCATTTATCAACCAATTATTAAGGAAAAAGAAAATTAATCCCATAATAAACTATATTCAGCCCTCTCCCCCCTTTCCTGTTATTTATTGAACAGTGGTGCCTCGAAGCTGTGCTGTCTATAACCTGTAGCCAAATGGATTCGTACATACGCTGAAAGACCACGTGGTGAGAGAGCATAAAAAATTGTGAAAAACATAACAGGATTAAAAAAAAAAAAAACAAAACCAAACCCAAACCAATTGCTCATGGGCAACAAAATGTTTTAGTGTAATGGAGAACACAGTAATACAGCTACTGGGTCTAAAAACCTTATTGTCTTAACCTTTTTTCTGTGGTTGTGCTCTGCAGCAGAGAAATAAGAATTAAGATACTAAACAACTTTTGTCGGTCTTTATCTCTGTACCCAAATAGAAGCATGCAAGTAGTCTCAAATCTGTGCCATTTACAGGATTCAAGCTTGCTACATCCTTAAACAACTGCATGAATTGAAGCCAAATCCACCATGTTTTCTGAATCCAAATTGGGGAAGGAGAGTTTAATAGCACTTTGGGTAATTGGGAGTTTTAATTTGGAAGCCTTTAAAGCTGTTTTGGATTTTGCCATTGAGGGCATGACCTCTAATTTCATCTACTTCATGCACCCAGTGTTGTTCAGTAGTGATTGACAAATATATTTCTGCACTATGTTTTTAATATAATGATAAAAAAGCCTAAGCACATGTGTGTAAAATCTTAATCTTCCACTGTATCTTTTGCGTGCTACGAACAGAGGTTATGCAGATCCCTGTAACTGTAAACTCTTTGACATGGTACTTGTATCATAAGTGTAACGGGTTTCTGCTCCGTAAGTGGATTCTTACTTGGGATAAACAAATACAACTGCACACCTAACGCTGTACAGCTGATAGGCAGTCATTTCTGCCACTATGACACTGTACTGGAGTCTGTTTAGAGAGAAGTGAAGATGGACTTATCTAATGGCACATTCGTGGGAAATTGAATTGTAGCAGGTGAACTTAAGCAGAAAATAAAAGTTAACGTTCTCCCTTTTGCAAACGTGCTGCAGGATCTTTAACTGTGAGTAATCAGCACATCTGCTGAATTGCAGTCCTCTTGCAGTGATTCAAAGGCATATTGTTCAAATATTTTGTGCAATTCAAAGTTTTATAATATATTCAAATCTGACAGTTAAAGTCCATAACTCTTCAAAGATTTTCGTTTTGTGTGTCAGAATACATTATTGTCAAGAAGAATTTTCTTCTTTTGTATGTTTTTGTTTCAGTGATAACATCGTGTAGTGTGAGTACTAGTTTACTAGCAGCAAGGTGAAACTACTGTTTATTAAATCTTGTAGATGGTTTAGATAATAGGTAGCAGGTTTGGTTGGGCATAAAAGGTCAGTAGTTAAGTCTTGCAAGCAACACACTTGGAGCAGGAAATACTCATTTTAGGACTGCTGTAACTGCCTTGGATAGCATCCTTTTGTTTATTTAGGGTGACTATTGATTAAATTCTCCGAATTCCTGAGATTTCTATGTCCATGAGAATAATACCTTCTAACATACTTCAATTTACCCATACTTTGTGTATACTGTTTTACTAGAGATTTTACAAGCCAGACATTGTTGCTGTGGCACAGTACTGATGAAAACTTTATTATTAATTCAAGTATTGAACCTATTTATGTTAATGAAGCTATTCAACTTTGAAAACTGAGGAGTTTTAACCAGAAAAGTTAGTATAGACCTTTTCAGAAAAGGTCTCCAAAGCTTGTGTTACATAAGCCCATGTAATGGAGGACCTTGCCAAAACCCCAGAGTTCTGCAAAATGTTTTCTTTACTGATCTTCATTTTGAGGTGTGCTTTGTGGAAGAATAACTTTTCATCTCTTTGTCAGCATGGAAGCCAGAAGCCCAGGGCTGAAGTGGAAAAGGAAGGAACACTTTCAAATGTTAATGCTTATTTCATTGATCAAATATAGAGATTATATTTGGTTTGCACATCCTATGTCTATAGTGTAGCATCAAGTTTAATAAATGAGGAATTTATTACTTGTAAAGAGGTGAGATTATGTATCAATAAGGAATAAGAATGCTAAAGCCATATGCAGGTTGGTTTCCTCTGTTATCTTCCTCACTTTACAAAGCTTTAATTGCCCATAGGCAGAGTAGAAGACACCTGAAAAACCCCTTACCAATAAGTAAATTTTAAATTCTTTCATGCCTATAATTTTGAAAATACGTAAGATATTGTTTCATAGAATAAGGAAATTAAAGTTATAGGTAGGTGCTTTGAAGATATTACTCTAATTCGCTTAGCAGTTTGAACCCATTTATTTGGGAAAGAACACCTTTACTGTCCATCTAGATTAATCTACGTATTGCTCTTGTATCTGATATATATTTATTTTCATTAGTATAACTTGTATATTGTTGACATGTGAAATTAATTTCATACTGTAGTAAAGGATCATCTAGAGTAAACAACTAACAAAACAACAACAAAAAACAACTCTGCCCCTTTAGCTTTGGGCTTTATACACTTAAGAACTAACACAAAATATGTTTTGATAAAAGATTGGTTGTGGGATTCTGATGACAATTTTATCTATTGTTTCCTATAAATAGTTAAGTTTGGGTATCTTGTTGCAACATGCTAATTCCTCTAAAAAAACTAAGAATCTGTTTTCAGAACAGGAGAAGAAACTATTGTAGTGAAAAGACTACCTTTGAAGGGAGGCATGCTTTCTGCCTGAACTTGTGTCAAACTGCTTAGAAATTATCGTATTTTTAAAGCTTGGGGAAAGGATGCTCTTAATATTTTTAGCTAACCCCCAACTTACAGAAAAATCAAGAATGCTACTACTGGTCTTAATATTTCCTTAAATGCTTTGAATGAATATGTAGAATTTCCTGCATGGACAATGCATGATTTACCTGTGAAGATTACTGTTGCTCTAAAAAAAAAAAAAAACAAACAAAAGAAAAAAACAACCCCAAAAAAGCCCAAAGCAAAGGGAAAAAACCAAAACAAAACCACCACAGCCAACAGCACCTCATTTAATTGCTAAGGGAGCACAGGAGTCAAAAAACGGTCTTTAAGAGGAAATGTGATAATTCATGTTTGTCCCTAATGGTGTGTACAGTATGGAAACACCAAAACTGGCTTTAGAGGAGCAGTGAGACTCTTTCATTGGCTACCTGACTTCTCCAGGAAGGGGTGAGATACCTTTGGACCAGAACTTCTCTGTGTGTAAGTGGCTCCCTGTAGGATTCCCAAGGGCTGCCAAGAGTGTCTGTGGTGTTGTATGGCAGGAAAGCTAAGGGGGAGGATCAGTTATTCTCTGATACCACGGGCAAAAATGGTAAATATCCTTCTATGTTTTTACTATTAACTATTGATTGAGTTTTGTGCCACAAGCTTCTATTTGTGAGCAGGTGACACAATGTGAATAACCAGAAAACTGTCCTGAGTTTAGTGATCATAAGATGTGACGCTCTTGAAGCCAAGTGTAAGCAAATGGTGCAAATAACATCTACATTAAAGAGGTTTGTGTATTTTTTGGTGTGTTTTTTTTTTTCCATGAGAATATATGTATTCTTTAAAAATAGTGCATCAACTTACCAGCTGCAGATTTTTCCATTCACTGTTTGGTGCAATGCTTACTAAATTATTTTCAGATCTTAGAAATAATCTACACAAAATGTCAAACTCTTCCAATATTTATCTAGCCTTACTCTTACTAGAACTATTTTTTGTGAAATAATAGACTACAAATATAAATCCCAGATGTACTCTCTGAATCTATAAATTGCTCATTGTGAAGAAAATATGTTTTTTCTATAAAAATGATGGATTGGTGGAACATAATGGCTTGCTGCTGCTGTTATAGTTAAATTTTCTTTGAAATTATTGAATTTCATACTGTTTAAAGTAGGTACAGCCTCCATAAGGCTAGACAGACAAGAAAAGTGCACATCTACAACTGAAACAGGGCAGCTATAAAGAATTCTGATGTTACATAGCTCTTCTACTTACTTTTATTCTTTTTACTCTGAAATGGAGTGGAAAATGCTGAATGCTCTCTCTTTGTAGAGTGTTAGACATGACTCGAGCATTAACAGTCTTTGCAGTTAATTGTTCACATATACAAGTAAAAAAATAACAGAAGTGCAGATGCTATTTTGTTTTCCTCCTACAATGAAGACTTAAATAGGATTGAATGTAACTATCTGCAATGACATGTGATGGAACACGTTTGTTTGTGTCTTGAACAAGACATTGAAAAGACTGAATTCACAAGAGTGACATTTGTAAATTGTAGAGACGTTGCCTTCATCCTTTTTACAGGTAACTTAGACTTGTTTTCCTTTATTAAGAAATTAGATGGTGGCGCAGCTGAACTGTCCCTGGCTCTTGTTAATGGCCAAAGAGGGATTTCACTGCCAGGCAAACGAGCAGGAAGCAACATTCCATGACAACTCCCAGGATCTCTGATTTCATACCTAACGTGCATGTTGGCAAAAGATGATGTTATCACCACACCTCTTGAACAGTGAGAGGAATGTATTTGGGTTATTTGTGTATCATGATGGTTTAAATAATTTTCATTAGTCTGATTCCTACGCTGCCTTGTACTGGTGCTTTCCGGAATAATTTTTAGGGAACTCTACACCTACTGCAGCTTCATCACCTTTTGTCAATGTCATTATTCTGATCAAAAAATAAAAGTGAAACACAAATTGTCTTGATGTCTCTTCTAGGGGAAAGTCTGATCTGAAGAGATCATAGTAGAGTTAATGGACACTGAACTGATCATTACCTTTTGAAGTGTGTCAAGGTGGTGACAATTAGTGTATGCTCTTGGAGTACTCTTATACCATTATGGATTTTTGCCTCAAATGGTGAGAAGTGCTATACTGATGAGTGTTGCATGTCAAAGAGCAAAGCAAGAGGTGTGTGTAGCAAAGAGGGAAGGAGACTCTCAAGCTTAGGCCTTCTGTGGATGTGAAACTTTGTTTCAGAACCTGAAACATTTTGGGTAAGGGTTTTGGACTGATGGAGCGTGTACCATAAGGCAAGTTTCCAACTTAGTCTGGCTTTAAAGCATCCTTGTCACTAGTAGAGGTGAAAGCTTCATTTGTATGAGCCATGGAATACACTGCAGGAATGCACTGCCTTGCAGTAACTTCTGAGGTCTGTTACTGTTTATAGCTGGGAAGATGAATTGTTAAAATTAACTTCAAATTTCAGGTGTGTTTCACCCCAAAATGTAAGATGTTATCTCTAAGCAGAGTTAAGGCTTCAGTTAGAACTCCCAATTCACTAAGGATTCAAATATCTGCAAAACAAATTCTAAAACCTCCAAGAATGTAGTTTAGTTATCACAGAAATTTGGGGTTTGCTAGTGTTGATAGTAAACACAACAGTTCTTTCTAAAACCTTATTCTTTGATCATGTAACTTATTATCTCCTTTGCCTATGAAAGGAACCGCTCAGTGTAGCAGATCTATATAAAGGTAGAGGAGGACCACAGAAAACTTGCATCTCCTTTGTTTATACCAGTAAACTTGGGGAATCAAAGTAGTTAATTGTTTCAAGGATTACTGAAATGTAATGAAAAGGATTTAGCTTTTCTGTCAGATTCCTGTAATACTGCGAATCTATGGTGATTGTGTGGGTTTAACGTACAGTGACATGCTACTTGGACATAATTTTTTTTTCTTAGAATAGCTTCTGTAGTTATGTAGTACCCCTTGCAAAGTGTGTTGCAGTTAAGATTCTGTGAATACTGTTCTAAGTGTACCGATTCTGATATGTATGCAAGAAACTTAATGAAATTTTTTTTAAGCAAATTGGAGTGAGCAATGTCCATTTCTGACCAGAATATTTCCTTTGAGATCTAATTGATTAAGAATGAGAATCCAAAAGCCTTGAAGCACTACTGTCAATACTGATGTTTAAAACAAGCAAGCTGGATGCCCAGGGCAGCTGTAGTTTCGTCAGTTGGCATTAGGATTAAGTGAAATAATAGAGAAGGCAATATGGATTAATGATATCTGTGGATTTATGGATAATGCCCTCTGAAATAAGCTGGTTTTACTCTCTGACACTTTAATTGGGGCAAATATTTCTAATTGTGAAAGTACATGATGTATTTTCATCTCATGCCGCATAACATTCTGGGGAGGAAAAACATTTACTCCTATACAGTATCACTTAAGTGCACCCGAGAAGAGATGAATAGTTGTTATAGTTCAAAAACAACTATTGAAAGGATTCTTATTTGAAGAAGGAATAATTGCAGGGACTGGTACTATGTCCAGTGTCATTCAATATATGTAGCAACAGTCTGAAAGTAAAGTAAAGGTGAAGGAGATATGGGGTTAACAAAGGTGAGTGAATGAATAGTGAGGCATAAATAATTCTGAAGAGCCAGCCAGGTTGTGGAGTTTAGATTGCCCTGAGAAAACGGACCCTGTTCAAACAATTCGGGTTAGTAAAACCCAGTGTGGGGTTATGGATGTAGAACCACACAGCACAGAACATGCTTAGTCACTTCTTATGGATGAGAGAAGGCTCTGGGCTTCATAGCTAACTGTCATCTTAATTTGAATATTGCTCATCTTAATTTGAATATCGCTCAAAGTTTGCTATTATGCTTGAATATACAATCAAATATGAGTACAAATATAGAGGTAGCATATATGTGACACTGAAATCGATGATGAAGCTAGTGGGAGTTTTAGTGTCTGTACTTTAAAACGAACGGTAGACTCGAGCAAGGTGGAGAAAACAGGTTTCTTCTGGAAATTCTGGATAGAGAAAATATTCCTATAGAGTCTGATTTAAGCTGTTACATATTTATCTAATATAATTATATTGGCGTGTATATAATTTATCTAATATGTGGAAAATAACTTGTGATTTTCCAGTGTGTCCTGACAAGGAAAGCACTCAGTATGGAAGAATTTTGAAAGAGGAGCATTTACCAAGGGACAGTGGCAGGAAAGAAACCGAAGCAAACTGGTGTTTGGACTTTTTCCATATGTGAGAGAGTAATCTTTGGAACATACTGTCAAAAGTAATTGGTTGCTTTTCTGTGGCTTTAGTGTCTTCACAAGAAGTATTGGCACCTTGAGGAGGATAATCTGCATAAATGTAATTTACTGGATCTAGTGAGGGAGAGGTATGTAGGTAGAAATGCAGTGGTTTGTAATACACAGGAAGTCAGATTACGTAATCCATTTTAGGTCAGAAAAAATAGAAGGTAATGTAAAAACATCTTTTATGAATATCTGTCACATCTATCTTGATGTGTTTCATTTATCATTAATATTTCAATGTTTGAAGTAGCACCACATTGTTGTCATTTGTGTTTTGGTGGAGTGGTGGTGGCAAATTTGTAAGATGTGGAAATGAAGGAGGATTTGGGAAGTCAGTTCTACACATCGTCCTGCATTTGGCCCATGAAAAAGCATTCTTAATGGCTTAGGAGAATCAAAAAGCACACCTCTGTTGTGCTGAGAATTGCCTTATATTTAAAATATCATTTAGTCTTGTTTCACATTACAAGTTTGCCCTTTAGATCCTTTTGCAATTAGACCTAATTACTATGCTTAGTGGTGTATCTTTATCTCTTACATATGTTCTCATAATATTAAACTAGTAATTCTATGGACAGACTATGCAAAGTGAGGTGTATTTGCCTTTGGAGTGTTGAAAAAATTGGGTAGGCAGAATGAACAATGAAACTATCTTTTTTTGGCATCATGCTTGTTTGGCTCTGTACTTTTCATCATTTCTATTGAAGTGGAATATCCTGGAGCACTTTCAGGACAACTTGTGCATGAATATCTATTTCCTTCAGCATATCGTTCTTGCTATGGTTTAGTACCTGGCTTTGTATTCCTTTCAGATTTTGTTGTATAATCATAGTTCTTCCCTCCCCCTCTGCAGTCTTTCACAAATAATTGAAGCAAACGTGATAGGGTTTTGGTGGACCATCTGTTATGTGCGGTTATCGCATCCCCGACAAAGACAGAGCGGTCTCATGATAAACAAGTAGACAGATTAAGGACTTTATGTTCCTAAACCTTGGAAAAAACAGCTTTTTCCTTTCTTTCCATTCCAACCATGTTGGCTGGATAACGTAATCACTTTTAGCATTTCAGTATTGGTGACAACTATGTCAGAAGTTCTGAGTAAATAAAATAGGTGATGATCAAAAAAAACCCCACCTTGTGACATTAGTTATTCATAGTTCAAGTCTTCATGGTTTAATGACTTTTCTGGGTAAAGTGAATGGTATTTGGAGTGAAGTAGGGAAGTTTTCACAGTAAATAATTCTCTTTAGTTTTACATTTTTAGAAACTTTATCAGTTACATGCAAAAGTAAGTGTACTTTCCAATTACTATAAGAAAAAATGTTATCAATGCAAATGATGCTCCAGGGGATTTTGTATTTCAGTCTTTCATTACTGTTAAATAAGGCTTTAGCCCAACAATTTAAATGAACACTACTAAATCTGTACTTAGTGGTAAGAAAAAAATAAAATGTTTGCATATGTCAAAAAAAAAGTTCACATACTTTGGAATTGCTGTGGCAGGCTTCTGAGTTTACTTTGGAAAGCTGAGTTTACATCCTCATCCTCATCTTTCTTCTCAGAATCATTGCATTACGTACAGGGCAGGTGACCCTAAGCCTGATGGGATGATTGTTCATGGTAAGGAAATCTTATGTGGCAGTTCCATGCAACTTGTAGCTAAACTGGCAATATGACTTTGATCCACCTGTTCCCCTACTTACACAGAGAAGCAGGCACACGGTAGATTGTGCACCTGAGCTATGGGCTGCTTTATCTTGCCACGGAGGCAGAAGATAGGTTTGAAATTTAAAGTCATCTTTGTAGTCTTCATCCTGAATTTCTGTTTGTGCTTAAGGAAGAATTTTGTTCTACAGTCTGTAGAGAAACGTGACATTCTCCATAAGTCACTACCAGAGCCCAAGGGTGAAAAATTGGAAAATCCCCACGGGTTTTAACTCCAAATCTTTCAGCTCCCAGTTCTGCTTACTCTGCCTCTTCTGAAATACAAGGAAAGGGAAATGGATACCTGGAACTGGGGAAAACTGCTGAATGGGTTCTGTGTTATATAAAACATCTGTTTTGATATTATGGCATAAAACACAAATTTGTCAGCTGGCCACAGATTAGTAAAGCCTAAAAACTTCCATTAGTTAATTAAAGATAAAGATCCCTTGATATTTACAATATCATCTGTAAAAAGGATAGGTCATACTTAGGAACGCTGCTGTAATTTAGCTATTGGAAGAGAAACCTTTGAAGTGTGACCTGCTGAGCATATTATCACATATTATCCACTTTCATTTTACATTTGTGTTTGTGACAATGCAGCATTTATTTCCCTCCTTGTTAAAAAAAAAAAATAAAAAATTCTATTCTTGAGATCTGCTCTTCTTGTATTATTCTTAGTACACACTGTTTTCTGTTTACTTGCCCTGAATATTTCGCAAAGGTATTTGGAACATGCTCATCATTGTGGCATATGTGTGATTTCATACTTGGAGTACGTGTGAAAATCAGAGTCTTCTATCGCATTTCTTCAATAGAAATGCAAACCTGCCATGCATTCCCTTTGGTAGTAACATCAGTTCTAGATGAGCTATTCTGTTGGTTTGAGTAAGTTTCTAAAAACAGTAAGAGCCCTCATTTTGCAACTCCAGGTTCTCTTAGCTTTTTTATAAGCCCTTGGTACTTGGTCACTTTATAGCACTTGGTACCATCCTCCGTTGCATTTCTGTCACTTTGCATCTTCATCAGTGCAGAGCAATTCTTAAACTGGTCTATCCAGCCACCCAAACAGGAGTGACTCATTTCAGCTCCTTCTGACGAAACTGCAAATGTAGAACAGAGATTTTATAGGATTGAAGCTTCTCTTGGCCTCTGTAAGATCTTCATAGAGGCTTTTATTGGCTCTGCTGTAGTTTAATACATTGGGCTAGGACATGAACAATCCCAGGTTAGGGAGACTTTGTCACTGAAGTAACATCTCTTTTATTGATACTTGGCATTGCTAAGTAACATACAAGTTAAAGTCTAAATCATTTAACCACAATAGAAAATGAGTGCCATAAGACTTAATGCATTTCTTTCAAACCCATTTGTTGAACTGCTGTGTGTCAGCTTAAACATGTTTTCTTTTTTTTTTTTTCTTTCCTTAAGACAATGTTATATCTAAGCTGTGCCCTGGACTTGGCAATCTAATGTGCTTCTCTTGTTTCTTCAGGAAATAGGTCAAACCAACACCTACAGGAAAGTCTCTTTAGATTTGTCAGAAAGTACCCAATCAGCTTTGCTTTCCAGTTGATTTCTTGTATTGATTGTATTATTTCAGTATAACACCATGAATGTACCATTTCGTGCTCCTTTTCAGGGTACTCCTTTCTTAGAAGATCCTTTTATTCCTTCCAAGTTTACTAAACTACACTATCTCTAAAACTTCTGAACACTTGCAAAATTATGCCCAGAGTTACACTAAGAGGGCAGAAGAATTTCTCTTTTGTGTTACTCAATAATAATTCAGAGGACTTTGAATGATTTTTCTGTTTGGTAATATCAAAGCCTTTCCTTTACTTACTGACATAAAATTTATAAATTGGCTTTGGGTTTTTACATGTATATCTCAATCTGTGAAAAGCCACATTCTTTCCCTTTTAATTTTGGGTCTGACCAATTCTTCTGTTTTGTAGCATCTGTGTTCATGGCTAATTTTTACAGGAATTTATCTCTAATGGAGACCTGGAGAATTGTTTTCTTATTTAGTCAAAGTTAATTAGGGTAGGACTAAAGTTGTTTGTTATTGTATGAAATGTGCCTATCATAATCTCTAGGCACATGTACATAAATTAATACATAAAAATGACCTCGTTGTCAAATAAAGAGAACTTACCAACCTTCTCTTTGCTTCTGCAGCCGGCCCCTCAGGCGAAAGCCTGAATAAATAGATAAGCCCTGCAGCGTGCCCTGAAGACTTGTAAATGTGGACTCTGCCAGACTGTTGGGGTTAGGGAATTTGAGAGAACCTTGCCATTGGGCAATAAAACATATGCATTTAGGGTTGCTGGTGAGAGCAGATCAGCAGACCTCAACTTCAGGAAAAGGACAGAGACTGATTTAATGTTTCAGGGATTTGTAACTCCAAGCAGCATTGTGAAAGTCGACGATTTACGCTGTTATAATGTGAAACTGCTATAGGATTATTTTTTTATCTGCTAAAGGCATGGCTGTCAGAGTACACAGTATTTTTCAAACTTTTTGCACCTGGAATAGCAATTTAGTATTTTGAGAATAAGTTATCAGGCCTAAATATAGGGAGGTGATGACTACTTACTTTGCAAAATTTACATCTTTTTAAAATTCAAGCCTATATGTAGCATTTATGATTCAGTATTAGTATAAAAAGAAAACAAAGAAAAACCTCTATGTTTTTTTCCCTAGGCAGGGTAGAGTATAGTCCTAAAGTACCAAAAGAAAAAGGAGTACTTTATTCATGTTGCTTTTTCAATTATTAACATGCAAGTTTGTTTTTATTTTGGCTTGTTACCTTCTTGAGGGGAAACGGAAAAAATAGAGCTCAACTCCTGCAAATAATCATAGTAGCAGAAAAATAACTTTCCCATGCTTACCATAAGCTATCTGTATTTTAGATTTTCAGTTTTAATTAGTTTTTTTTAATGTGGTTGGTTAGCTATGTAGCAGAAGGGAAGAAAGAAATGTGATATTGAAGACCCTTGCTCCACTAATTAAAAATTCAAGTAAAATTCTTATTTGAATAAGAAATGGTATGGCAACATTATGGAACTTACGCTGAATAAGAAAATGAAAATTTAGTACTCTCTCGTTAGTATAAATGTGGTTTTAATGAAGTGAGGGGGCAGCACTAAAGTGGAGAGAAAGCAAGAAAACTCAGTGAAAACCAATCCTGGATTATTTGGAACATGACCTGCTGGACGTGTCTGTAATATGGTAAACAGTCTCTTGTGCTTTTGAGGCTAATGGTAAATCACCTGTTGATTGCCAGGGAAAGCCTATTGACTGAAAGTAATTCCATTAATTTATTCCAGCTAGTCTAGAGGTTAATACAACTTAGTATCCTTCAAATACGTACACAAATACTTATCGCAATGCAATCTGGTGATGGAAAAAATAGGAATAAATAGAATAATAGTGAGATCTTCATAAAGAAAATTCAAATGAAAATTCACATAGCCAAAGTGATAGGAGTCTTGCTGATTTCACTTGTCTGGTAGTAAGTTCTGTGTGGAGGGGTTTTGTGCCTCTTTAGCTATTTTTATGCATTGTATCTTAAAGGAAATGGGAATTTATTTGATTATTCGGGGCCAAATATTTGGTACATAAGTATAAAAAAAAAAAATTGAGACCTTCAAAGATTTCTTGAAGTGCTTGTCACAGTGGAGTGTATAGTATTTGGATTAGATTTGTGGAAAAAAAATAGTATTTTTTTTCCAGTTTATTACTATTGGACACCCCCTCCCCCCCCATTTAGTAAGCTTCCCTTCAGTAAGTTTCCCTTTTGCACATAGCAGATGGAATAGCACTTTTTGATTACCAGAACCTGACTACAGTAGGACAAGTACTGATGGGCTTGAAAGAGCAGAGTTCCTACCAGGCATTCACGAAAGGCCATTTCTTCCAGAGCCTTAAGATGGAAACAACAGCTGAATATTAAGATGTAGAAAACATATCTGGAAGCTCAGCCTCATTTTTGAGATTAGGGAATGAGTAAATCATTGGTGGTAGAAAGAGATAAGCCTTTAGCGCTTCAAAAGCGAGCAATACACTTTTCTTAATCAGTGTAAAATCTAATGTGAAGTGACATGTAGTGCTTACTTGGCACATAGAAATAGCAAAGTACTATCTTGGTATTTTTGAGCAATTTGAAAGCTGGAAAGCAATTTATCCCGTTTCCCAAGGAAGTAAATAGTTTGATTTTGAAGTGACTTCTGCATAGGTCAATATCTAACTATCATTCTGAAAAATAACAGGCTTCAATTGCTTTCTTTAAAACCTACAGTCTATTCCAAAAATGATGCTAGAAAATTTGTAATAGAGGGTTGAATCCCATTATAAAACCAAGGCAAAAACCTGGATATAGAAACACTAAGGAAATTCATTCTTTTTTTTTTTCCGTGTGAGCCCTCAAACTTTGAAATACTGATGTCTGCTATAAAAAAAAAACAAAACACCAAAACCAACCCTGTTATGAATTTGAAACTTAGAGAAAAGGGTGAATCCAACTTATAAGCCATGGATGGTGGAAGATGTCAGTGAACCTAGTGCAGAATTCAGAATTGGACAAGAAGCAAGAAAAATGGCCCCAAAACGTGTTATAGCAGCATTTAATAAATGAAGCAGAAGAGGAAAGAATATACCATTATTTGTGGGTAACACTAAATTATGCCGAACCCTTAGCATGTACACCAGCTGGAAATCTAGTTTCTTATAGTGTGGAACACTTTCAATGGAAAACTCTGACTCAACCTGGTCTGGGGCAATTTTGGGTCAGTTGTCTCTCTGGCTAAAATTAATAGTTCTATAGCGCTCTGTTAAGCATCTGCTTCTAAAAATACATCTTAAAACAACAGCTGGTTCTGTTATACATAAACAGATCTTTTCTATTGATTGGTGACATCTTAGCTTTATTTGGCATCCTGTATTTATTACTGCTATTCTTTCACATTAAAAAAGACCGTGGTTCACTTATGTTTATATGTCATAGCCTTACACTGACTTTAGCTTTTGGGTGCATGACACCTTAGTCAATGTCTTGGACATCTTTTAAAGACAAATTTTACCTGGCAAAACAAGATGATTAACTTAAATAGTTCTTTTCTGAAACTTGGCCTAATTCTTCTTCCAATGAAGTAATGTTCCTTTTTACTTATGTGAAAATTTTTGCGAAGACATATTTTCACTGTCTCAATACTGTTTAAGCAACAGATTATAGTGTAAAAATTTTTTTTAAAATCTCATGTTTTCCAGGAAAACTTATTTTCCTTCAATGCAGTACAGCAGAGTGAATTATCCTAGTGGTCAAAACTTGGATGGAAGTCTCTGAGAAATGTCAGAAAAAAATTTCTATATTTTGATAGAATTCTAACCGCTTTACTTTAAATGATTTGCAAACTTCCTTCATTGAAGTAACTCAGTTTCAAAAAAAACCCAAACCAAAACAACCACCCAACTACTTCTCATTATTCATTCTATTTTAATCAATTTATTAAAAATAATATACATTTGGAGAGCTATCAGCCTTTTTCTTCAAGCACAATTAGCAGGACTGATCTAGACAATTAAAGAAGAAACTTTGCAGAAAATACTACTGTACGTTCATGGGTTTGATGCTCTCCTTTTTCATTTACAATAACGTACTTTCTAATTATATTGCACATAAACCTAACTTGAGAAGTATGTTTAAGTTTAAGATGGAAGACAATTTGTATTAAAGCATCAGAATTTTTTTCATTTAAACATGGCACATTAAGCAGAAATATTGGGGAAAAAAAAATACTTCCTTTGGAATTTCTGCCATAAGCCCATGTTCCATGTGTTCAACTGGGGCACTTCTCACCCAAACGCTGAAAGCTTCTTGTCTAGGTGGAAAAAAATTCTCAGATTCCTCGGATAAGGCTTCCCTGTGAAACATCTTCAAATATTTAAGTCTGCTGACTTTTATTAGGAGAAAGTCTGTAACATCAGGAATCTGTGTGCATTTTCCTTTTTCTCTGGAAAATAAAATACATGTGTGCCTCTTTAGAAACTCTGGAGGTTTTCTTGTATTACGTGACTGTCTCTTGCTGCAAAGAGTCCTGGTTGGCTTCTGAGTGAATGAACTGTTGTGAATACCTGCATGGGAATCAACTATAATACTATTGGATTCAAAAGGGGACTCCCAGCAAGGCAGAGATAGTCATGATATGCAAATTATTTTAAGGGTTGGCCATATGACTCTTTTGTGCAAGTTGAATTTGGGTCTCCTAAATGACAGAAGTATGCTAGAAACACCAAAAAAGTCATGTCATAGATTCTTGTGCCTCTTGTGTCCCCTACTTGGCTTTCTTGTGATCCACAATTCAATTTTGAGGGTTTTCTCTCCTATGTCGTGAGCTTTTCTCACTCCTTTTGTTTTTTGTTGGAGCAAATGAAACTTATCTGAGGTGAATTCATTTTGTTGCTGTCTTCAAAGCGTCTCTTAGTCTCTCTGCTGAAAGCATCTGCAGTGTGTTTCATTGAAACACAAGTTGTGTGTGCAAGTATGATATATAGTTGTACTTATGGTATTCTTTTTACTCATAAATCAACAGACTAGACTTAAAATACTATTTATAGTACCAAGGGGATTTTTCATTTATGTTAAATACTTTCGTTTCAAAACATACGGGTTTTTTTAAATGACCTTAGCTTAAACTGTTTCCATATTGCATTTCTTACCTTCTTGGTATAAAAGTTTTCTGTTGTCCTCAAAAATGGATGGTAAGATTTGCTATCATGCTATGAAAAATGGTACAGTGTTTCATATATTAATGCCTTTTGTACTTACCTGTCAAATAGAAGAAGAATAATGCATGAATACATCTCTTCAGGTTCAGTTTCAGAATATAACCCTTTTCAGAACACATTCTGATTTGGTTTCATAAATAGCATTGAATATGGTGAGTATATACAGCTTCTCCAACACACCAATACTTTGAAATATATTCAATATTTATTCTAAAATTCTGAACTCGATATTCAGTAATCCAAAACATAAAATGCTAAGCATAGACAGCAGTTTACCCTGCTGTCTATTTTGAAAGCTTATGTTGATTCTATTTTCTCATTATCCTACGGAGGATTGTTTTAAAATAAAATATCTCCCTGAAAATCTACTTTCTATTTTCATAAGCTAAAAGAACACTTTCTGCTTCATACTGTGCTTCCAATATACAGAATTCATGATACTTTGAGCATGTTAATATTTTTAGTGAACTGTTCAAACTAAAGGTGTTTGGGTTTTTGTGGAAGCGAGTGGTCATCTGCTACAGATCATTCCTTACTTTGGAGGAACTTGCTTCTGAGGAAATGTGGAGGCTGTGGGCTTGCACCACTGTTACTGTCCCCCATGGATGACTTCTGTAATTGTAGATTATAAATGCCAGGTGGTGAGCAACTTCCTCGTGGAAACCCAGAGGCAGGTAATGTGCAGTCCTCCAAAGCTCCAGTCCCTAGCCCTGGTGAGACAGGCTCAATACTTCAATAGCAGAAAGTCAGTCTAGGCAAAACACTTGATTTAGAGTAACACTTCACATAGAGTTGTTCTGCCTTAAAAGAAGGATGAGTGAGCTTCTAACAAGGCTTTTCCATCAGCCTTTGATTTTGTTGACTCATAAGTTTGTGGAATGGAGCATTTTAATAAACACATTTTCTTCAATTATATATCTCTTTCCCTGTGCTTTTGTATTGTACTATATGTTCATTCTGTGAATTGATCATTTTGGTGAATACTGCCCGATCCTAGATTGTGTATGTCTCTAACAATGATGATGATGTATGTAAATGAAGTAATAGGTGCAATTCACTGTGCTTAGTGTTACTGAAGTACTGTACCACTTTAATTTCAGAAGGCTATACAGTAATGAATCAGGTGGGCTTTTCCAAATTTTGTAGAGTGTCTTACAAATGGAATTCAAAAGTAGCTCTGACAATCAAGGAGAAAATTCATTAATACCATTTGATCCCTATTCCTTCCTCCCACTGTGTCCCCCCCCTCCGCCCCAACACCCAAAGAACCCTCACTCCAGCATGTGGAAAGGCATCTTTAAAATGTTCCTGTCTCCAAATTTAAATAACATTAAACAGCCTGAAAGGTGAGAGCATAAACAAACAGTTCAACTGCACTGAGAGAATATGTCCATGAGTAAGTAATTGAGTTTATAGTGTGGAAGAAAAAAGTCACTGAACAGTAATTAGTTTACTGTATTGTTTGTAATAACATTATATGATTAGCAGGGCATAAATGGAAAAAGATGAGTGAGGGATTTTGCATTAGTACTATGGATTGCCTCAGCCTTGATATAAACATGAGAGGATTATCTCTTTATTAACATGCTGGTTGGCAAAAGATGAAATATTCCTGGTGTTGCTGTGTATAATATAAAATTTTCCAAATAAGGGAAATGAAGTACTCTCTCTCTGAGGGTCAAAGTTAGCAAAGGAATAACAGAAGTCTACTTTCTTGGGCAATGACACGGGTCTATGACAAGGGAGGAATACTGCAGATGGGTTTTTTAGGTAGTGGCTGTGCTACTGCTCAGCCTCGGAGAAGGGAGAACTTTTTCATATTTTAGGGAGAGTCAAAGGTTATGGTAAGCTCCACTAGGTAAGTAGATAGAAAAACTTGCTGAGAATTAGTCAATTCCCTTTCCACATAAAATTTTAAAACATGTATGTGTTACAATTTTTTGGAAAAGGTTTAAAATTGAAATTTAAAACTGGAAACTCAGACGTTGGAGCTTGTAATGTTTGACTATTTCCTATTTTCCAGTAGCAAAGATGAGGAGAGTAAGAAAAAAAATCAGTTTGTATATCTTGTGTATTGTTGAAATTTTCTATAGAAATTTGCTTCTGGTCAGAAGGCTATTTTTTACTGTAAGCTTGTAAAATAAAAAAAAAATGAATCTCCAACTAGAATGATGTTACATTCTGCATCTCATACAGCTGAATGTTACTGAATAGCTAGGAAACTGGTAACCTAAAACAGTGAAATGGCTTTGTAACCTCCTAGCTGAAGAGCCAATAGAGGGGAAAACCACAAAATCATTCAGGCTGGAAAAGGACCTTGGTGGTTTCTAGCCCAACCTCCTGCTCAAAGTACGTCACCTCAGGACCATCAGGGCTTTGTCCAGTTGGGTTTTGAAAGCCTCCAAGGATGGAGGTTACACAACCTCTCTGGGCCACTGCTCTTCTGCTCAATTATTTGTTTTTTTAGCATCTTTTTTTTCCCCTTGTAGGTAGTCAGAATCAGGTGTTTCAATTTATGCCTGCTGTCTCTCATCTTGCTGTTGTGTGTCATAATGGAGAACTTGACTTTATCTTCTTGATAGCCCCCTAGTACTGGATAGTACTGGAAGCCTACTATTCGGTCCCTCTCAAAGCTGCCTCTTTTCCCAAGCCGAACAAGCCCAGTTGCCTCAATATATCCTCAAAGGACATGTGCTTCTGTGCGCTATTTTTGTGGCCCTCCTGAACTTGCTTGAATTTTATTGATGATATTCCTGTACTGGGGAGTCCAGAACTGGATGCAGTAAGTGCAGACAGTCTGACAAGAGCGGAGTAAAGAGGAATAATTGCTTCCCTTGAACAGCTGGGTATGCTTCTGTTGATAGAGCCCAGGATTCTGTCAGCCTTCACTCCTGCCAGGACATACTGTAGATGTGTGTATTGTGCTGTCCTCCAGGCCCCTCAAATCCTTTTCATTTCAGTAGGACTCTTCGCCAGCCAGCCTGTCCCCAGCATGTACTGTTGTTGGAGTTAGTCCCTCCCAGGGGAAGGACTTGGCATTTGTCCTTCTTGAATTTCATTAGGTTGGTCTATTCTTCCAGCTTGTCTAGGTCCCCCTGAATTTATTTGATTTCTGCATGGCTGAGATCAGCATTTGTGAAGATTCTCTGTCTCAACTTGTTTGTGTGTGTGTAAGTGAAAGAGAAGTAACTGCATCTTACTGCCTCTGGTCACCGGGAAACCACCAAGAGTGGGTGAGGCAGTAAGAACCACCGTTGGTCAATACACGTTAACAGCGGGGTTTCAAGGTAGAGTGGATGATAACATCACTCCTTCCCTGATGACTTTCTGCAGAACATGGTGGCTCATGAAAAACAGATGTTCTTTGCATTCACATCAGATGTATTCCTTCCCCAGAAGGGGGGTAGCTCTGTGGTTAGTCTCTGAATATTTGTATGAGGTGTCCATGCTTGTCCCCACCTTTTCTCTTCCCAAGGAAGAAATAAGGAAAAAAGTCTGTTAATGAGGAGTTTCATATTGGTTGAAAAGTGTAACAAACTTCCGAGATAGAGCAACCATGCTGAATAACCCTGAATGCTGAGGGGAGATTTCTCTTTAGAGAATGGCGATACCACATTTTGAGGACAGGAGAAAGCAATGAATATCTTGAGACTATATAAATTAGTAGTCTTGCATAAGGTAAGATTAGTTATTTATAGTTCTAACAATAATTCAATAGTTAAGTCTCTGCTATGCATTTAAACTGTGAGATAAGTAAGAGTTCTTCTGCACCAGATGGTCTAAATTTTTTGACGTATCACGTTAGAGGGGGAAAAAATCAATCCATGTTCTTGCTTTTAACCTCTGATGCAGTAGGTGTTGTCCTGTGGAATGTACCGCTAAACACTGCTTCTATAATGCTGTTGTAACGGTGAGTCAGCTCACTGCGCAGGTTTTGTTTATTCTCCTCATTCTTTTTTGTGATTCCTGAACTGGAAGTTCCATCTGTGAGATCTTTTTCAGGGCTTTAACAGCAACTTGTAGATGATTGCTGTCAGAGGTACTGCAGAGTTCAATAAGTTTGGGTTTGTTTCTGACACAATTATTACAATGGGATAAGACTAGTGCGGTACAAATGCAACACGTAGAGCACAGCTCATTTACTGAAACAATGAACTGTGCTATAATGTATGTTGAAGATTTTTTTTATATAATTCTTTTAGGAATTATTTTTAAGGTATTTAAAGGGTCAAGGATAGTTTTATCTATTTACTGGATGAAAGTATTAGATGTTGCACAGAAAAGTGGTTAGTTATTTAAAAATTCATACAGTGGATTAATGTCTCTAACTTGTAAGATATGAATATTCATTCAGATTCTGATTTCTTTTGCCTATCCTACACTATGTCACTAAAACTTATTTTTCTGTGATAGTCACATTTTCCTTTAAAACTGAAAAACAGTCTTTCACTGGGCTGTCAAAGCAGCATCGTTTTTTGTCACGTTGAGAGTGCCATCATGTTTCTGTCTTCTCTCTTTATATGGAAAGAAGTCACTTTGCAGTGTTATGTAAAAGACTTTACAGATCTTTCGGCTTGGATGTATTTAGTACAGTTGATATTCTTGAGCTAACTGAGGATGGGGATGAAGAATGCCAATATCCACACTTCAGAGAATCTCTCACCTTCAGTTAACAGCTGCCCCCTAATGATTTTTTTCTAGGCTCATTATATGAAAACAAAGTTTGCAAAGCCTTGACACAGATGCAATATTTTCATCTCCAGATGTTGGAGGTAATTGAATAGAACTAGAGTTGGGTAGATACTCAGTATGCTCAAATACCCTGTAAAGATTAAGCTTTTCGATTTTTAACTGGTAGTCTAGATCCACGAAGGGGGGTGCTCTACAGGAATGGGGGAGGGGGCAATGTTGACACAATTGCCCCAAATCTGCACTGTCAAATCTATTGCCTAGCTTCAGTCAAAATATGACTTCTGGCTTAAGACGTACTTTATCCTTGGAGTCTTTTGTGAACTGTTGAAGTGTCTTCTACTCACCTGACTGAATTTCAGGCACTGTGAACGTAGTCAACTCCCATATGATTCAGGAGGAGCTTAGGCATCTGCTGCTTGTGAAAGTGCTGCAGATTCCAGTAGGAAATGAGAACCCAAAATCCAGTTCCATATGTTTAGAATGTAAGAACACTATCTGGTTAGCATTTGAGATGAAACTTCCCATGGGCAGGTAATTTAAAATAGATTTTGCAGGGATGTAAGAGCTAACTCACTTCTGGAGCAAAGTGCATGAAGTGGGATGGCTGTGGTCTGTTGGATTAGATGGGGAAAAGTGTTAATACCTGCTGTATATGTGCCGATGGATGTTTTTTCTTTGGCTACTCAGATGTTTATGCTCCAGGTAGTTGCATGTTGTTGCCTTCATGAGGGATTGGTAAATGCTAATAACCTTGAGGAAAGGGGAAAAGCGATATAAAAGTCAAAGTGGGTAGATCCCTTCCAGAGAGGGAAGGTGGTCTCCAGGGAGAAAAGAATTGGGTGTCAGGCTGAAGCAGGAGGTTGCTGTGCTGTTTTAGGCTGGAGTCCCATTGTCAAGGAAGATGTAAGTAAGTACCCTGCTTTGGGGTGTATAGCTCCACTGTTTTGTGTGAATACACAGCATTAATGATGCAGCTCTGTGCATAGCACAATATATCGTGTCCATCAGTGTTTGCTGCTGATCTGCAGCACTTGCAGATGCTGAGAAGTGCTCGGACACGTCCACTGATGATGCTCCCTTGTTCACGTATGTGCTCTGAGTCTGCTCAGTCCTATCTGCTGTCTCTACTGACAAAATGTGTTTGTTATTTGTTATACCTGTTGACTTGGTTTACCTGCAGTACAAGGCTATGACCAAACTTCAGGCTTTTTTCTGATGCATCTTTAATATCGTCATTTACTTGTGCAGCTCTTGCTTTGAGAGACCAAAGGAAGTAATGAGAGAGCTTGTGTTTTAAGGTAAAGCTAGGTGGCTATGCCCAATTAGCTCAATGCAATAGCTGTCTGTAAAACTCCTAATAATGAGTCCAATTTGAAGGACTCATTTGCTACCAGATGTCTTCTGAGACAGAATCATGAGAAAACATAGGTCTTTCTGTGCTTGTTTAATGTTTTTTTTGAACCTACCTTCACCACATCTGTTTTGAGAATGAAGCTGCTGTTTTCAACTGCAAGGTCTTTGCAGTGTCAAATCCAAGTTGATGGAATATTGAGTTGCAACAGGAATACTATTATAAGTTCCTGAGTAGAAATATTTTCATGACTGCTCCATGTTTGAATGAACTGTTCCACGTTTCTATTTCTAACTGAACCAACATGTTTAAATTCTGGCTGGTTATCTTTCCTGAATAGACAGCGTTCCTGGAAGTGTTTCCTCATTCATCAGGACTATGTCAAGGCCCACCACTTGCATGTGTCAAGTGACTAATTGGCATTCATTATATTATATAAAACATGACTTTTCTGGGTGACATCACTTTGGGAATTTGGTGTTGTTTTGATGTTTTATTATTTTATTTCTTTTTGGTACTGCATAATTGAGAGTAGAAACCAAAAAAAATAAGTTTTAGATAGACTCTTAGCAGACATCTAACAGAATTTATCCTAGTAAATTTATATGAAATTTTTAAACTAATTTTAATATTACTTTCTAATGAGTGTTGGGAAAAAAGTCTACAAAATCAAATACAAACAGCTTGCTGGTCCTGTGTCTACTGCAAGTTCTCCCTTGCTTTTCAAATTATACATATCATTATCACTACAATTAAACTTTAGTGCAAACTGTTATAGGTAAAGGCTTGTTGTCATTGCTAGAATTTATGACACCCGACCCCTTCAGGTTTTTTTATAGGTACAGTATGCATCATCTACTGTTCCCATGATCACTTGTGATGGATCTGTACAGACATTTAAAATAACTTATGCTCTCGATGATTAGACCACTTTGAGTTTTTTCAATGTTATACATCATAAGCTTTGAAATGAATTGCCAATGTAGTTACAGTTCTGGAGACAAGTATTTAGTAATTGTCAGCTTCTGATGATATAGCATGAAAAGATCAAGTAAGAATGCTTGATAGCTTTGGTTATGTATTTTAAAGATTTGTATTGCTAGCAGTATATTTTCAGGATAAAGTATTTTAACATAGTATATCAGGGAAAAATGCGTTTCTATTTTGTAAGCCTTCCAGATTCCATGGGTGAAGTGATAATTGTCGAAACACAGAATGATGCAGGCAACAGCTGTGTATGTACTGCGGAAGTACAAGGTACATCTGTTTCTGTGCACCTTAGAACCAAATGTAAGCGGGCTGTTTCTCCACTCATACCTTTGCTTTTCTGTGCAAGTAAAGCTGGTCATGTTAGCTAGGAATAAGGAACAGCAGGTTCTCCACTCTCGATGTTTAAGAAGCAGGGACTGCAGACACACCTGCCCTGAAACTCAGATAAGTGAAACTGTAAGAATGTTTTTGTATCTGGTCTTGATGGGTCATGTCTTGATCAAAGTTAAGCAGGAAAGGACAGCTCGCTGGCTCACTTATTAGGAAGTGTCTGGGAACAGAAAAGGGTGCTTGTCTGTATTTCATACCTTACTTTAATGACATGCGAAAGCAGATTTTGCTTCAGCTTTCAGCTGCTGCCCTGGCCCAAAGTAGGGCAGTCTTGAGGGTGTTTTGTTTGATCTAAAATCAGAGTATTTCTTCCTGCTGCCTCATATATGTTGGCAAGTATAAAACGGTAGCCCAAATTAAAATGCTTGTGTCTGTAGTGGATGACGGGCAAGAAACAGGGAAAGGAGATGGCTGTTCTCACACTACTCTTCCAATATATGTCATGAAAGTGAAATGCTTTGGGTTATTTTCTGTATGAATGCTGTAAGGAAATGAAAGGGAAATACGTTCTCCCAAGTATTTCTAGCCTAATGTTAAGAGAGAAGGAAATATTACAGAATAGGTGTTGTATGACTGTATAAGTGTCACAGCCCTTCCTTTCTCTGTCCTTTTCCTTGTCCATTTTGATATATGTATCGGTTGCCCTTCAGGCTCCCAGCTAATCAGTCCCCAGCCTGTACTCTTCCTTGGGGTTTACTACTTACCGGTAATAACCACCATATTTTTGTGGTGATTCCTGTGCCGTTATCCTTATGGCGGGATCAGCATCACAGTATCCGATTAACTTCCTATGCTCATACTGTCTCTCTCACTTGCATGTATTTGCTATTTTGGTCCAGAATGCTAACCTGGAGCAGGTGACTTCAATGGCTGCTTTGTTCATGGATATGCAATCAGGCCCAAAGGAATGTGGGAAAGCCACAAGAGATTTCCTGTTGTCTGTCAAGACTTGTCAAAGTAAAATTAGCAAGTGGAGAAAAACATGAAATGACAAGCATTTAGCCAAAAGAATGAAATTTAAAAAAATGTAGAAATAAATATTGATGTATAGAGATGCAGAAATATATAGGTGTATATATTTCTGCAGGATACTGCAGGAAGGGAGATGCGAATTGAAGCTTGCAACTGGTTCATAAAACCATCAGATTAAATGGAAGTCTTTGAAGGCTGCCTTTTTCAATTAGGATTTTTCAAAACTGGCTAGTGCAAACTTATCTTTGCCCTTGATAACATCTCTATATTGACTTCATGGGTTCAGAATGAAGCAAAAGGTGTCTGTTTAAAACTACACAAACTAATGTACCAAAGTAATAGGATGATAAAGTCTTCAATTATGCCAATATAAGTGGGAGGTGCTCCACAGGCTTCTGTCTGGGCAAACACACTCAATGTAAAATCAGGGGAGAATACGACAAGTACGCCAGGTTATTAGTGCTATCTTCTTTTTAACGTTTACGGGAGATTATATTAATGGGCATCTAAATGAGGAAGAATGGTAAAGAAGTGAAACTATGATACCGAAAAGGACACTACCAGGAGTACTGATGTGTATACTTGAGCTGAATACAAGATAATGTCTTAAGCCTGAACCATCAAAAAGACAGGGAAGTGGAATGGAAGTTTTACATCCTTGCAGGTTTTAAAAGTAAATTTCATTTTCATGGAATGACTTAATGTGCCTGGATAAAATATTGAAGTTTAGCATATAACCCTAGTCCAGACAGTGTGACACTTTTGGCTATCCTCTTGAATTGCTGTCATGCCTGTAAAGAGCTGAGTGAACACTGCCAACTATTGGTAGATAAATTGAAAGCATTACTCCCACAAGATGTGTATTAACATGCCATATGCTGGGAGCTAGCATATTTAAGCTCGTAAAATTGCCATAGAGGATGAGATAAAATACTGTAAGATGTGTTGCTAACTGCGTTACTGCCTAAGCTACACAAATCTTAGAAATCAATATTTTATTCAGTGTAATTCCACATGATGCAATTAAAAGTAATAAGAGAAGGAAAATATTTCTATACACAGGAAGCTTCTATGCTACCACAGTCTTATCTAGGACACCTGTGCTGCAGTTTGGAAATGAGTGTGCTTTAAATGGAATAACTGTGGGAACAGATGCTCTTGCATTAAGCTTTCAGTCTTACGTATATCTGAAGTTTACTTTCAGGACTGGAAAGTTTATTTTCAGATTGTAGGGAATATCAATGGGATGTGTGACAAGTGGGCACCTTGCAGGAAGCAGGAGAAACTTACATTTTATTTTTATGAATTCCAGGTGATTTTTTTCTTTTGAATGTGAAATGGAAGTTAATGATCATAGAGGATACTAGGCTGACAGCTCTGAAGAAAGAACCCTTTTATTTATTAAGAGTCTTACAGTTCCTCATTTGCAAACTGGAGAAGATACCATCTGTGGGAAGCAGGTTTTCTCCATAGCTTTTTTCTTCCTCTGGGATTTTTGTTTATGACTAACCAGGAATGCACCTCTTTTGCTTATTGGGATGAAAAACAGTGAATATAAAAGCTAATCTCCTATGTATGTATATGGTATTTGGGTTGTTTTAGGTTTGAACCACTGTTTTCAGACACGGTGGAAGCTCAACTGTTGTATACTGTTCTTTGAGTTGATCTATATTAGACTGATGGTGTTCACAGTGATTTAGGAGTGAGTTATGTAGCTTTGCTGGTAGCTTAAGAAATCATACTCGTTCTCAAATAGAACAACAAAAAAAAAAAGAGGTCAGTGACTTCCACGCTGAGTAAGAAGGGTTTGATAAGGTATTTAGGTATTTTGCTGTCTATAAAGTGTTTGGAAACAAGAAACTACAGGAATACTTAGTATGAGAATGAACCAATATCAAATACCCTGAATTACCAGCATATGAAGATAATAAGGCAATTAGTAGAGTTGAACTTCTAATTGAAGTTGGGCTGGTATTAAATAATTTTTCTAAAGGAATTAATAGCAATCCTGCAGCGGTAAATCCTACTACACCCTGAGCAGAATGCTTTGCTCTGAAATCCTATCATGTGTAGGTAGAGGGATTGCAAAACAGTTGCCAGAAGAGCTGTATGTCAGGATTTTGACCCGTATCTTTAACCCTCCTAAGAAGACTATGGATTGCTTCAAGCAGGTGGCCCTGGCCTCTGTGTCCCCTACTGAATCTTTTGGAACCTTTTACATATACTTCTGTATGAATGGTTGACACCATCTGCATGCAGTGTGGTAATCCCCACCCAAGGTCCTGTTTCCCCCAGCGAGATCTGTTTAGTCAAAACAGTGTCCTGAATTACTGTTTGACATGGGAAAATTAAACAAAAGTAATGAAACTTAAATTTTGCATGTTTTCAGAATGAAGTACTTGAGAAAATGGTGTTGCCAAAACTTTGCTTGTAGCTATAGCAATCTTGTCATTGTTTCAGAATGTGCTTAGTGTAGATTTGTACTGGAGCAATTAATAAAGCCTGCGCTCTTTTCATGTTGCCAATATGGAGCTGTATGTTTGCATTCTCACCTGTGTGTTTATGTCTAGTGCTATCCAACCTTACACCAATTAATAGCAAAGAAGGGAGAGGTTTGAACTACATGGACGTTTGTAGCCTAGTGTTTTCTTTAAGCTGATATACTGCCCTCAGGAAAAAGAACATGAAATAGTAGGCAAAGTCTCAAGAAAAAGAAGTATCTTTCATTGAAGGAAGAAAACCCAACACCAAACCACAAAAGCAAGAGACCACTTCTGAAACTAAAGCTGCCAAAATTTCATGTGAAAAACTAAAATCTGTGTATCTTTATGATATCTTTATAATTTATGGTATCTCTATAATTGCCAATATGAAGTACCATTGGGATAAGGCAGAGTTCAGGAGCACTGATGCAAAGTAAAAACAGTCAAGATTTCTTGATGTTTTTATTTTCTTTTTTCAGTGGAATGATGTGTGTTGCTTCAAATTGTAGCTGTACCAATTAATGTATTTTGTAAAACATTCTGACATAGTCTGACAATCTGGAAGTCCGAAGGGTTATACATATCTCATATTAAAACATTTTGCAGATGTTACTGACAAAATTAAATATTCTATCCCATTTCTGAAACGTGTTTGTAGACGCTTTAATTAGATCATATTTTTCCCCGAGTATTTCATTTCCTTTAAGGCTTCTGTTCTATGTAGTTAGATATATTCTGCAGGCCATTAAAATATCTAGCAGTGAAGACAGATTATGAGCTTCTATTCTTAGAATGACTAGACTAAATGTACTCTTCGCCATCTTCTCTTAACCTGAATGATGGTGAGTTCTTTTTTGTTCTGTTCTGGCCCGTCTGTCCCCCTGTACTGTCCCTATCCCTGGCCCCCTCCCTCTGCACCCCCCCATCATATGTATTTAATCAAATAGATAAATAATAAGTGTATATAGTTAGTACATTAATAAAAACTTTATCTTTTATAGACATGGAACTAATCCTGCAGCTCAATTTCAGTTTTTTATAGTGACCTCTGGCAGGCTTTGGGCTTTTCTTTCCTACTTTCTTTGAATGAAAACACTGACCGCAATCTAAGGCGCATCCCAGGTGTTCTGTCTGGCTCCCGGATCCAGATGTGTTCCTTGGCAGCTTCTTCGTGTGTGTAAGGATGAGATTAGTGTGGTTTAGCTTCCTGTAGGCATTTAGTTGGCGGTGGAGGGAGGTCTTTGCCTTGAGCTAATTGGTCTGGGGAGCAAGATTATAGGGTTTACATTGGAGCACACCTGCACTGCAGCATAGGTATGATCAAGAATCTTGTATAGATCAGAGTTAAATGTCAACAAGCAGTCTTTAAGTGTTACTAAATGTTAAGATTTATCTTGCTTTGTCCATCCTTTCTGCTTTCTGATGTAGATTTTTAGTTTCATCCTAGGTTTCCAATAGCATTTAGAAATCATGTAGTTAAGACACAGTAGTTCAGATATCTTTTTGATACCATGTGATGCGCAAAACAACATTTCTTCTGTAAGACCCCTCTCACCTTCGCTGAATGCCACCTAAAGTTCAGTACTGCTCTTGTTCTAGAAGGCCCACAAACATGCACCTACCTACAATTTGTTATTACATTCTGTACCTGTGTTTAAAATGTGCAGAATTTTGTTTATTTCCTTTCATAAGGATTTTGCCTGCCTTAGAGCTTCGTTCTGAAAATGGATCTGGATGAATCTATAACCACCAAAAGTGTAGTTTGGTGTTTATGAAAAGAATTAAAAAAAAAAAAAATCAAAAGGGACCAGGTGCCCAGATCAAAATACAGGTTCTCCACTACAAATGCAATTTCTCGAGAAGCAATTTGGACCACGTTATTTTAGTGCACAGGTTGCTAGTACGTCTTGCTTAGAAATTCTAGCAGTGTGTTATTTCTCTGTTTAGAATGTAGTTTCCTCAAACTACCATAAAGTAGAGTTTATAGGATAATTCAGTTCAACTGGTTTTTTTCAGTAGTAATTGAAGTTAACACATGTCCAGATTTTATTTTAAACTTAATGTGAGCAATATTTATGGATATTTTGTTAAATTAAAAGGTTGATTTGTCACAGTCTCTTCTAACACTTATTTTCTACTTTAGACTTTATTTAGTTGGACTTCAAGCATGTAGTAGAGGGACTCCTTTATCTTCTTTTTTTTTTTACTTTTTATTTCTTCCTTCTAAAGAGCTACTATAGAACAACCACCTAGAGTATTTCTAAGCTGTATTGTAGGACTACCTTGATAACTAATATTTCTTTTTAAATATGGAATTTTCTTTAATTGAAATGGGCAGTATAAGACAGTTACAGATAAAACCTAAGACAGAAACAGCAGCTGTGGAAATATCTGACTTTCCAAAAGTTCATTAATATGTTGCAGCTTTCTTTTTCTCACTAGGGAGAGGCAAAACATAATTCAATATCAACACTGAAAATAACTCAGAAGTCCATGAGTTCAAAGTACTCTAGCTGCCAGCTTGTTACTAGAGGCACCTTTTCCCAGTCTGATTACTGGCACTGAAAATAGTTTGTGCATGGGTAGCATCTGGCATGAAGAACATCTGACAATGAACCTTCCTTTAAGGAATTTGTACCCATTTGTAAAACATATATCCGAAGCTGGATTGAGTTTCTCAGTTCACTGCGTCTTTATAATGACTTCATATGTTCAGCAGTGTCACTGGAGTCATAATACATTCCATCCTCAGATAGACTTAAAGTTAAGTGAGCAAGATATTTATTACCATGAATTATAGCAATATAAGGGTTTTTTGGTATTATGTGAGAAACAAAATGTGATTTAAAAAAAATCTGTAACTAAAAATAACTTCCCAACTCAATTCTTAAAAACTAGTTTCAAAAATTTGTATTTCTTAAAGAAATGGGAGTAGGCAATCCTTATGCTTACCTGTTGTGATTATGAATTTTCTACTCAAAAAAATTTTGATTTCTTGCCAATCTGAATTAAATGTTAAAAATTAATTTCAACTAAGATAAACTAAATTCTTGATATTTTGCTTGGCATGCAACTCTATCCTTGTGCTAAGCATATAGGTCATAATTCACCAAAGCAACAAAGATTATATTTGGCTTCACACGCTGATAGCTTAATTTAGCATGTGGACAGGTAACTGTTCTGCTTACGCTGAAAGGCTGAGAAACACAATGATCTGTGAATTGTATAGGAAGCGATCGGCTCACAGATAATTTAATCAGAACTGATAGCAGCTTACGGTGATCAGAAAGGATAGATGGCTCAAGTGGTTTAAAAAAAAAAAACACAAACAAAAAAAACCCACAACCCCAAAACACACAAAACCAAACCAAAACAAAAACCTAAAAAAAAAAAATTGTTTCTAATATTTAGTTCATTTAGGAATGGAGAACAAGACAAATGGAAGACCTATGGTAGTTCTGCCTAGGGAAGGACGAGGAGAAAAACCTAGCAGTAAGGGAGAGAATAGATGAAACAGGAATACCATAGATTTCCATGTGAAACCCAATATTTGCTCATGATCCTGAAAAGGAGAAAGCAGAAGTTAGGATAGAATCCAGAAGATTATTGTTTGATTATTCTTTGCCAGACAAGACTGAGATATTTAAGAGATATCTGCGTGAGAAAGGATGTTCAGTATTCATAAATGCAAGGTCAAGCAGTGGAGGGGAACATTTACATTGTATGGGTTAAATGATGTATAGTTTCAAAGCCTCCCTGGATGTCTTACTAGACAACGCAGTGGAAACCTCTGCTCAGGGCGCAATTATGCTTTTCAAGTTTAGTGACAGTGCAGTGACAATCAGCTTCCTAATGTCTCTTGATATACTACTAGTTACTCTTACAGATGGTTTTAATAGCCTTATATAAAGAAATATATAGAAGAATTTGAGGTAACTCAGAGGGTGGAATAGGAACCCTTCACCTTTAAGGTGTTCAATGCAGAATATGGAAATTTATAAAGCAGTGAGTGGTGTGAAAAAGATGAATCGGGTGTTTTTCTTTTCTCTTTATGCAGAAAAAGAGGGTGGATGATAGCCATTGCATTTTAAATGTAATAAAGATCAAACCAACAGGAAGAAACACTTTCAGACACAATCTCCTATTTTATGGAAAGAAACAGTGTGGTTGAGGCGATAAAAATACAACAAATGTCTTCCTGGGTCAGTGCTGGTCATCTAACCCAGCATTGTGTGGCAGTAAGATGCTGTTTAGGGAGAGTGCACATCACATGACCAGTTCTCGATGTCTGTATTTTTATAGTTATGCACCTGAAACTGTTGTTTGGGATCTTAGAGGATACTTAATATTGAGTTCTTCTAGGACGTATGAATGGATCTGTTAGCCCTGAATAATTAATTTTTAACAGGCTGACACTGTTTACCTTCTAATCTGCCTCTCAAATTCCAGCAGGACACCACCTGCTGTGTAAACAGACTTTTTTTACTTGTTTTAACCAACTTCCTATTACTTTTAACAAGTGCCTTCTCGTCTATTGTGGGATTTGGTGAACGAAGCTCCACATCCACTGCTTTCATGATTTTAGAAACCTTAAACATCTCCACCTCAGCCTCCTCCCTGCAGACCAAGGAACCTCAACCTTTTAGTCCCTCCTTGTATGTCAGCTACTCCCTCCCCACGTTCAGTTCAGTTGCCCTTCTCTGTACCTTCCCCAGCTCCATCTACTGTGTCTTCCTTGAGACGACCCGAGTTGTGCACTGCACACCAGGGCTCAGTATCGTAGCGAAATGATGCTGTTCTCTGGGGCTCTTAAAGCTCCTTCCCAGCAAAACCCAGCATTTATTTTGTGACCTTTTTGGCTGCCACTGTGCAGTGGGTGGATGGTTTTGCAGTGCTGTAAGTGGTAGCTTGAAGTTCTCCATTGTCAGCTGGAACTGTTAGGTCCAGCATTAGGTTATGGCGCTCAGGGGCACTACTGCATGTTTATCTCCACTGAAGCTCATTTGTCACCTTTATGCCTCTTTCCTCAGCTTTTTGAGGTCCTTCTGGAGTTTCTCCTTGTTAGCTGCAGCATCTGATTTGGAAAGGCTTGGACTCCTCTCCCTGTTCCCTTTTCTAGGTCATTGAAGATGCTCACAGAGACCAGTACCTGGGGGATGCCGCTGTTGCTTTGCCTTCACCCTAAACAGCAAAGATTAAGCCCTAGTATTTGTTTTTTATTCTTTGATTAGCATTCAGTCCAGAAATGGGTGTTTCTTCCAGTGTACTGTGTGGTTTTTTTTTATTTCAATGATGGTGAAATCAAAGAAGATTCATATGCCTCCTCACTGGACTTGATGGTACCTTGACCTGATCTAAACTGGTCATTTTTGTATTTCTTTGTTCAGCAGAAAAGAGGAGGAAAAGAGGATAACATGGAAGTCCAATGTGAATATCAATCCTTATATGTCAGAGAAATACCTCATTAGAACAAGAAAATACAATATAATCTGTAATTGGCTGCAGATTTGTCTATTTTACTGCTTTTGAGCTTTTGTCAAGGTTTTGTTCCTTTTTTTCATATTTTTTTCATATTTCTCTCTGCCTTTTTAACTACAGAAAAAAAATCCAACAAACCCTCAACAGCTCTCCTTAAAGAACTGCTGTTGTTGTGCTTCTACATGAGGCACAGGAAGCTTAGGTGGGATTACATTATTTTCCAGACTATTCACTTTAGAGCTCTCTCCCTTGGGAAGCTTAGCCTCAGGCTTTTATGACACTGATACAGTACTATGTGATGCAAGGGAAATTCCCCCCCCTCCCCAACATTAATCCAGCTGTAATGATAGAGGAGCCTGAGTTGGCATTTGCAGCAGTGCCTTCTCCCTTCTGGAGCTGACTGGCTCCCTTTCTGTCTGCGCTTTTGCACTTTAAATCTTTCACGTTTAGGAGCATTTGTCTGTACAAAACCTCTGAAATTGGACCTACTGTACAGTTTGGGCAGCCCACGGCCTTCCTCCAGGTGAAACGGTTCAGTCTGTTAGAATCAAACGTATCTTTCATCATTGTCCTCTTTGTAATTCTCTGTTGGAGGAACATTTTAACATATTAAATGGTAATTTATATTTGTTCTCATCCTTCCGTCACACACCTGCATAAATAATAAAATCAGTTAAAATATCTGGAAGTTAACCAAACTTGCTCTACAGTATCCTTGTATTCAAATGGAAAAAAATGGAGAATATTCTGTATTAAAACACATAAAATATAACAACATTTTTTATAAGTAGATTTTTCTTAGTTTTTCCAAACAGTATTTAATTATTTTCAAATGTACATTTGGCAGAAGACCTTTGGTTAAAAGTCAATGTTCCCAAGTATGATGGATATTTATATATTGCTCCTGAAATAGAACCATTCTTATTTATATGACCAGACTGTGTGCAGTGGCCATACTGTTGAAGTGCACTGTCTCAGAAATATTCAGCTAAATTGGCTGTCAGTTACATCAGTGCAATTTAGAAACAACAGGAAAAAAAAAATAAAAATCACTGTACATACTTGAGTTTTGCACTGGTGTAAGTGAAATGAAAAATCTGTCCCTGGAAGGCTTTGATATTCAAAATGAGCACTCAGTGAATATTGAGTGCGTAATTAAATTCTACGCTTGTATCAGTGCTCTGGATTTCAGTGCGTTCATGCAAGCTGTCACCTGTTGATGTCAGAAGTGTACCCAAACAGAAAAAGATTTTTCTCGGACAATTGAGACAGTAGCCTGATCCCAAGTCTCTTGACAGAAATGCAGACATACATGTTCTCCTTTCATGATGCACAGTGGTCTAAAAGGAAAGTAGTAATACTTGGATATTTCACTATAAAAAGAAAAAACTCACCTTAAAGCAATTTCTCAGGAGTGGTTAGCAATGTCAGTGTTCATCTAGCCTCTACTGGTGAACCTTCAAAACAAAAAAAAAAAGGACTTATGTACCTCCTAAATATGATTTTCTTTTAAATTATATAGTGAACTTTGAGAATCTGAGCTTTTCCTCAAAGATAATTTCAAAAGGACTCTTTGGTTTGAACCCCATTGAAGTCAACACAAGTTTTACTGGTCCATATAGTGAGGAAGACTTTCAGGTTAAATGTTTAGTTTAAGCTTAGGTGGTCTTGACATTTCTTCTGTATTGCATGGAAATAAACTAAACTGGAAAAGCAAACAATACTGGGGCTACACACAGAATCATGTTGTTTTCTGGGATATAACATACAGTCTTGGTACTCCATGGAAAAGTCAGTCTGTAGTCCCCATTCTGCTTCATGACTTTCTTTACCAATTTCAGAAGTCTTTCAATTTTTTTTTTTTTCATGGCAGATACAAGAAAGAAAGGGCCACCATCTCTTTGAAACTATTTCTTCTCCTTCCTAAAAGTTCACAGAGCCATTGATCATGGTATTTGAGCACAGAATTATGAGGCAATTATCTCAGTAATAGTCTCAGGGAAAATTGTGGGGTTTTCCTTTTATAAATGGTACTTTTGGTATTGATGTAAATGAGTGAAGTAAGAAAATCCAAAGCAGTATTAGGTCAAGGATGATCTTTCATTTTTTACTTCCTCCTATCTCTTGGGAATTCCATGAATCTCAGAAAACCTTTAAGATTTGGAGGCCAAATTACCTTGGCTGAAGCAAGGCCTTTGAAATAACTTGGACTGATTATGTGATAGTAATTTGTGTCAATCTGCTCCGACATATTTGAGTTATAACTATTTCTCTTATTCTTTAATTTATGCAAATGTGGAATGGTGAGCAATTCAGACTGGAAAAGTATGTTTGATTAAAGTAACGATTTTTGGTTTGAGACTGTTGTCCAGCGGCAGAGTTGCAGATATAAATTTGCAACTTGCAACTTACCACTTCATCATGGATACTCATATTCAAATTTGCTATTTGCACTTGTTCTGTGTGATTCATCTATAATCTGCTGTGACTTTGCAGAGAATAGGCGCTTGCTTCCGTGTATGCAGAGCTGAGGCTGGTACTTCATGTGAAGGAGCTCAGGCTGGTGAATATCATGGACCCTGAGCTGACTGATGATCAGTCCCTTTGATGAACTCAATACAAATCTGTGTTATGAACTGTATCCTTTTTTTTCTGAATATTGTAAAGGAGTTTTCATTAATGGACCAAAGCCGTACTGACAACTGGAAGAAGACAAGTCTTTTTAGTGATGACCAGATTGCTTGCTTGTAGGCTTAAAGAAAGCTGAGTTTTCCCTTAAAATAACTGCCAATGTGATTTTTTTTTTTTTTTAAAGTACTTGGACTAGCTGCCTAGGGTTTTTTTCTGCTGGGACTAATATTTGTGTCTTTTACTTTAATTGTATCTTTTAATAATTGAAACTAAGCGGTTACTATAGTTGCTCAGAAAACAATGTGTCCTTCCTATAGATGGCCACTCAGGTATTCCTGTGACCACCGCTGAAATAGTAAATCTGGTGGTACTTTCAACAAGACAACTCTCAGTACGAGAACACAATAATTCCTCATTCCAATGACACGCTCTGTGAATGCAGTATTAACTGACAAAGTTAAAAAAATTTCAATATACTATATTACCATTTAACCTGAAGATAGCATGCTAGCAACACCTTTTGCCCAAAGTGAGCTGCATTAAGAGGTGACAGAATCCTACTTGCCATATTCTACTGAGTACACAAAGCATAGGTAAGAGCAGTTGAAGTGCAATTCAGGGTTTATAATGTCTCTTAATGAAAATCTGTATCAGTTAAAAATTTCAACTTAATGTTTCTTTTTAATTAATAATACTGGTTGAGCTGGAAGTGCCCAAGGCTTCCTAATTCTTTGATTACAGAACTTTCTCTCATTTGTTTACTCTGCTGTTAGTTCTTCATGTTCCTCAAAGGTAAAGGTATGTAGGTACCTAAGCACAGTAATAATTTGTTTCTTGCATTGGAAGTGACTATGGGTAATTCATTCCATTCAGTTATATCCTGAAACATAAATGCCTTTTTTAAGGTCTGTAGAAAGCAATTATAAAGCTGGTAACTTTGAACTATTGAACTGCATGCCCCAGTGCTGTTGGCATTGCTAAAAATGGGAATATTAGATTAAATTTTTTCAAGCAGAAAGTTCTAATAACTCAAGTAATAATATTCATTAACTTCTATTTACACCATTTTAATCTGAATCCACATTGTATGTTTGTTTTATTTTTTCAGAAAACCATTAAAGCCTTAGCCAAATGCATATTTCACAGTATATGCAAATTCAGATTTGGTATAAATTATGGTTGAATTATCAAAGGTGGCACACTACTGCACAGCTTGGTTTTAATTTGAAGGGGTGGGGCGTCAAGCGCTACAGTAAGTTATTCCTATGGTGGGTTAAAATTCACAGTGCCATACGCTGTAACAGCACAAAAGCGACCGCAGGTCTGTCAGTGCCGAGTTGAGCCTATAGAAATGATAGCGTCATGACACATCCAAGCCTTACTTGTGCCGCTTGGAGTTGTGTATGAGGAGATGACGGGCCTTTCAGTTAGACCTGGAGATGCTTTCCCCGATTCCCCAGTAAGTTTGACACTGAATTGCTAGCGGAGTTGCTCGGAGTGTGCTATGAGGGAAAAGTGGGTTTATATGATAAGAGATAAAATCAGTAGGAGAGGCTATTCAAAAAGACAGTTTGAGATTTATTTCAGGAAGTTCTCCTGAACTTCTCAAGTTGTTGGGGGTTCTGTGGCCAATCTCATTTCCGTTCAGTGCGAAATGCTCAAATCTGTCCTGGAATGAGTTAAAACCTTTCTGACTGCCAAGGCTTTGGGCATGGTGCCTGGCAGGAAACTCTCTCTGCTCAGGAACTGATAACAGTGCAGGATTTGCAAAAGAGAAGACAAAAGACTTAAATGCTGCTTTCTTGGCATCCTTTAAGAGAAAACAGCGGGGGAAGAAGAGCAGCACTGCAGATGTGAACAGAGATAAGGCTGTCCAGGTTAAACCTGCAGCTTCTTTATTAACACAGGAGTGCAGAAGCTGATATGTGTATATTGTATAGCTGCATGAAAAGAGTGAGTACCATGGTACTGAGATGTGATCTTATTAATTTTCCTTTCTTAATAGGTTTGTTAGAACATGGCTCATGCTTTTGCTTGGCTACTCACCACCAGCATTGTCATGGCTTAGGTTGTTCATAGTAATGGAGATTCATGTGGGATAAAGTAAATGAAGCTGCTTTTCATTGCCATTATCATTATTAAAAAGGCTTTTCGAAGTCAGATCTTGCTATCAGTGCCACAGATCAGCAAACCCCTAAAAAGTGATCAAAGAGCAGTGTCCTGGAGAATGTATTCATCCCTTATGGTGCCTGATCAAAGTACTGTTCTATTAACTGCTAATAAAAAAATAAATCTTTGGAATTGTCGTTAGTAAGACTCTTGCTTAATGATGGTATTAAACATACTGTGACTTCTTTTTTTTTTCTCCACTCTTGAATTTGTTTCTCTCCTGGCTTTAGTGAATATGGCTGCTGTGATTACAGCTGCAGCCATTTCACTTGGTAGCTGTACTTGTTCTGGTTCCGACAGACTCGGCAGATTTCTTGCACACAAGGAGTGGCTTGAAGGATTCCTTCAGATTGCAGATGATATCATTGTCTTGCTTTTATGCATCACAGGCTGTATTTTCATCAGGCATGACTGCACTGATAGGAGCAATTCTCTGATTTAGGCAGTTCCATTTTAAAGAAAAAAAAAAGGCATATAACTAGAGCCTGTCTAGTTTTTTTTCTACTAGTGCCCGATCGCCCTGCCTCCAGATTATAATGTTCCTCCTAATGTGAAAGGCTTCAGAGTTGTGCCACTTACTGTCATATTTTTTTTTATTCACCTATTGGGTGTTGTGGTAAAAGCTTGCTTGCTTCCATTTCATGGCATAGAAGTCATGTAGTCTACAGTTTCTGAGCAACTGCTGTATGGGTGGCTTTGCTACCTCCTACTCCAGTTCTAATACCTTGAGGTGTGTTACATTTCTCTGTGTGTGAGCGCTTGCTGGTCACTTGTCTAATTAACATCTGTTCATCAAGGGCTAGTGAATACTTTGTTCTTTGTCTGATGCCTGTTCAATTCTTATTTTTAGTGATTTTGCTTTGGGTTCAGCCCCATTGAGATTGTACCCTTCAGTATGTCATCTCTATCTGTGAAAGCAGTCTTCCCCTGTCCAATACTCAGGTTGCTAACCCATTCATTGCCTCGGTGGGTCCCTGATTTCCTTTATAGGCTGTTTTTCTTCATGAAGAGGTACTTTGCTTTGGGGAAACAATAGGTTTCAAACAGCTCTGCAGCTGTCTGCTTTTTTGCCCAGTGCACGCTGGAAAATAAGCAGCTGTCTGGCTGCTTATTTGCATCTGCACTGCCAGTGACCAACTTCCTTATTTCAAATTTGATGTATAGCAGATTTCTTGAGTTATTACTCGAGCTGTCAGTGGACTTTGTCTGTTTGACCAGTTGCTTTTATTCTTTAACACCGTGTATTATCATAAACTAGACTGTTAGCAGGAACAGAAATAGGCAAAAAGGAGGAGAAATCCCAGACCTTGTATTTCAAGCCCAATACTTCTCTAAGTAGCTCTGCTAAGGAGGAGCAATCATTTATTTTTATACCTGTCTTTGGAGAGACAATGCATCTCGCTGTGCATAGCTATTATATGGTAGTCACAAAAAATAAAGTAAGATTTCTTGCATCTTTGGCCTCAGGCCAGCCTGGATCAAACCTTGGTTTTGTTTGAAATCGTTAGTAGAAGGGGTGTGTGATGATGTGACTGCAAAAGTGCTGTCTGTAAATTGTCATAGAAGATATGAGAAATGGATATGAGATCATAGGAGAAATCCTGTGGAAAACAAAGGATATAGGGAGGGTATGCTGAGTAAAAAGCTTAAAAGGTGTAATGAAGTAGGTTTTTGGTGTTGAGTTTATGCTTCTTTCATAAAAAAACACAAGCTAGGAGCAAATGTTTGTGCTTCAGCAAGACACTCCCCCATGCTGCTCTGAAACAGCGGTTTACAGCGGTGAGTCAGTGCTCCGTGTTCTTGCAGTATAACTAGCAATGGCTTGTAGAGCTTCAGTTCTAATAAATCTTTACCCCTCTGGCATATTCTGCTTTTTTTTTTCCTCATCCTTTGATATCATGCCTTTAACTTTTAAGACTGTCAAATTATTTATAAACAGAGGTAATTCTTTTTCCTCTTAAAGACAGGATGTGTAATGGCTTTCTGTACAGCTCTGTTACTGAAGGACACCCAGATGGAAAATACAGTCTCAGCTAAAACCACTTGGTGATTGCTAGTAGGTACTTGCTGTTAGTTCTCCAAGTCCGCTAGTTTTCTTTGAGGGGTGGGGGAAAGGTCCTGGATAGGAGTTATGACACTGAATATTAATCCTATTTGGTTTAGGAAATTTGATTGGGTTTCCTGAATCCTAATGGGATAAAGATGGGGAACCAGTGATTAAATGGAAGACATGACAGTTTGGCTGCACAGTAGTTACTGCTAGGGTTAACATATTCTAAAAGTAGCATTGGAAACCAATAGCTGAGTAATAGAGGAAACTTTGACCTAGGATCACCCAGAAGTAGTTTTTTGGGTTCAAATATATTGGAGAAAAGCAGATGCCAATGGCTCGGTGTTTAACACTTTGTGGAAATGGAGCTGGTGTCCCAATTTGCCAGAAATGCTAATCTAAAAAAAAAAAAAATATATTGGCTGTGTCTTACTAAAAATCTCGGAAGATAAAATGAAGTATTTAAATATGTGAATTTTGTCTATGCATAAACATTTTCATTAATTTCAGTAGGACTGCTCGTTTGGCATATCTTTGAAGTTAATAGGTTGCTCCTGTGGAATAAGGGCATGCAGAACAACATCCCAGAACAGCTCAGAGAATAGATAGAAAATGAATTATATACCCTGAACAGTCCTGGAAAGAGACTTGGCAGAGACAGTAGTACAATCATTGCCCAGTTTCTCCATCCTATGACTTGAAGATGTGGTTTCCAATGGTGTCAGCTGTCTCTCTTTTGTGAGCAGTATATTCATTTTCAAACAATGATAATACCATCTGTGAAAGAAACATGGAACTTTGAGTTCAATTGGGGAAGACGGAAAAAAAGCAAGTCAAGGTGTTTAGGACCTGGATGAAGAAGTAAGAACACTCAAAAATCATGTTTCTAGTAACTTCATTTTTTACTAGTTTTACCAAACTGATAATCTCTATTTTTGGCTTATGAATTTGGACTATATCACAGACCCAATTTAAATGTTATACAAATGGGAAATAGCGGAAATTCTGTGTTTAGAATTAAGAATTATATTGAATTTTTATAAGGTTCCGTTTAGTTCAAATTTAAACTCCTATGCATGGTGTGTCTTCTACCCTGTTGGTTTTCAGAGTGGCCAACTCGCTGCCTCTCCTTCTCTTTCATTCCACTATTTGAGTGTGGTGATATGTTTGCCCAAATTTGAACTAATTTTCACTGGGAAATCATAAAATGAATGGTAGACCCACAACAGTGCCTTTGTTTCTTCCTCCCATTACTCTTTATAGTTAAATCCCTCGGTACCCTTGTGAGTGTGAGCCATAAATATTTAAGGGATGTTTCTTCCATACATACAAACATCTTCCTCATGGATTGCAGAATCATAGTTTTACAGTAACGAAGGGAAAAACAAAATAAATCAGTCTTCTGGACCAATAATGTTTATTGATGCTTACGTAGCTTAACAGTACATTTGATTCCATATACTGGTAAGCCACTAAGTTTGAGAATTTAGGATTTAAAGCTGGAGCCTTAAACTTGCCATGGTCCTATTGTGTTCACTTCTAGTGGTCTTTTGTCTTGCCTTTGTTGCATTGAATTTCACAATTTTTGATGTTTAATTTCTTAAATCTTTCAAGTTAGTTGCCAATGCTAAGACAATTCAGCTGTATTTCATTTCTACTATCAAGAACTGCCGGGAGAATAAAATAGGATATAAGAATTGTTCTGTCCTGAAACTGTACTGATTACGTATTCATAACCAAACGCTCCCAAGCTTTCGTCATATCTCATTAGACTTGTGGTTGCACAATAAAGCTGCATGATAATCTAGTAAGTAGCAGGGATGTCACTTAGCAAAATATTCTTGTAACAGCTCTTCACTGTCACTCCTGTCTCTATTGTTTTGAAAGGGCCTGGCTTTTCCCCTAGAGAGGAGTTGGAGGGGAAACTCGGCAACATAACCCAATAATATATTGCATTTATACAAGAAAGAATTACTGATAATTTTTTTTCAGGGAGCAGAATACTTAGCTTTTAGTTTCTAAACTTCAGATGACAATCAACTATCCTTATAAGCAGTAACATACTTTCAGTTTTCAAGAAGCTGAATTTGCTATGCAGCTATAAGTTTCACAGTCAACAAGATGCTTCCATTTCAAATAGATGATTATTTTTTCTTAACACAAAATAGTGTTTCTACTGCTTTATCTTCGTAGTATTTCTAAGTTCAGTAGTGATGTCTAGAAAAATGATTTATCTTTGGAATGAATGCCACTGATGCAGGAGAGAATGGCAACAATAAGTGACATATATGCTTTCAACCAAAGAAGCTTTCTTTTTTTGATGAAGGCTGCTGTTCAGCAAAATGGCTGAGGTAAAGCATACCTTTTCGTTTGAGTGATGCATTAGACTTCTACATATGCCTGAATACATTACTACAAGGTATTACATTTGTTTTGTACTATGTAGCTTCAGTGACCTCAAGGATAACAGTATCTATGCTAAGTATATGTTTAAAATGTGTTAAGCATGATCTTAAGAGTTTGTCAGGCAACAATAGAGTAGTAAGCAAAGTATTGTGGTGCTTTGGTTCATTGAGTCCTAATTGTTTCAAACTGTTATTGATCAGACAAAATAAGACTCTGCTCTGGTTCTGCTAATAAATATTGGAGACTATGGGTTCAGTTGTTAAACAAGCTCTTGAAATGATTCTTGTTAAGTTCAGCTAGAGCAAAGGGTAAGAAAGGAGTTAGGCTGAAAGTAGCTAAGAGAACTAAATAATTTCAAGACATAATGGCAAAAGAAAGAGGCATCTTGGGGAGCTAGAGGGGGGATGACAGTGGGAATCTGACCTTTTGGAGGAATGTATCAGCATAGCTCCACTGACTTCAGCAACGTAGAACCGGTTTTCAATCAAGATTTATCAGCAGTTGCTCAGATAGTTCAGTTTGCTAAACCACTTTCTTCCTTTCCCAGATTTATTTGTCTCTGTGTGTTGCTATAAATCACTCCAGGTCAAGTGTAACTTGACTTGCCTTTAACTATTTAGGTTTATGTATCAGGGCTATAGTTTCCTATATTCATGTTTTTTCACATTAATGAACCTTTAATTTTATTTTATTTCTTGGACAACTATTTCTTGAATAACTAAAACATTGTCCTGTTCTTCCTTGAACAATGGATTAATTCTGCAATATTTTTTGCACTGATACATGACCAAGAATCCTCTGCTGCTTCAGCCTGAAAAGACTAGGACAGTTTATTTGGAATATTGTGGGGTGATGGAAATATTGTCCAATATTAGCATTAAGTAGTCATTTACTGTTAGAAATAACGCTGACGTTTCTGTGTGGGCTTCTTCAGCTACCCACCTCTGAAGTACCTTATGCAACTCTTAATTCAGAAGCCTTGTGCATCTTGGAAAGAGAAAGGCTCCGCTAAAAACACTTTTAGTGTTGCTCCAGGGAAACTAACTTCCTGATTTAGATACCAGAATAAAGGCGGCCATGCCACTAGCATGACAGAAGAGGGATAGCTGGGAGGCAGTATGAGAAGGGAGGAGCTCTTGCTCCTCACAGTGACAATGCAAGAAGATCTCAAATGCCCGCACACAAATGCAGGCAATGCAAGGGGCAAACAAAAGAATCGGGAATCTGTGCACAGTTGCAGAGCCATGATCTCCTTGGGATTACAAAGATGTGGAGATACAGCTCACGTGGCTGAAATGCTGTAATCATGGACACTGACCGGCTCTTTGGGAAAGGCAACTATGCCTGCTCCCGAGATGGGGGGGAAGTGATTTAGCAGCCACAGATGCAGAGATATTAAGTAATCACTACATTTGAGAATGCTGAGAGATGGATGATGTCCCTGCAAGGCCACTATTGCCTTTGGAATTTCTGGAGATTGGAGAAAACTATCTGAGAAAGGCAAACATTGGAGGGTGTAGAGAAGATGGAGCCAGGCTCTTCTAAGAGGTGTGCAGGCAACATACACAAGTCAGAAAATGGGAAATTCCAACAGAGTATACTAAAAATTCTTTTCACCCCGAAGGCGTCACCATTGGAGCTGGTTGCCCAGAGAGGTTGTAGAATCTCCATCCTTGGAGATATTCCACTGGACATGGTTCTTGGCAGTCTGCTCTAGTTGGACCTTGCTATAGAAGACGATTGAACATCTCTCCTAATCTACAGTCATTCTATGCTTCTATGATGTGCAGTGGCATGGGCAAATAAAGCTTCACTGTTGAACTTTTTTTTTCTTTTAAATCATTGTTGTACTTAGACTCCATACACAATCTTTTGAACAAGAGTATTTGTTTCATTCTACAGCTCTTGTTGAATCAAGAGGATTAATGTTTGGGGATTTAATAGTCTCCAGTTTAGCTGGATTCAGTAAATCTGTCTCTGGGCTGACAAAGTGTTGGAGTGCTAACTATTTTCTGATGGATATAATGATGACAGCATTGAATCTTTTTTTCCCTTAATATTGAGGAAGTATTGAAGAAGTTAAATAGACAATGTAAAATTATAACTGAAGTTTGGAAGTGATTGTAATGGAAGAAAAATGAACCAATGCCAGCAAGCTTTTTGATGTAACAGTCACTTTACAAACAAGATGACATGAACTTCATTAGAGAGAGAACTAGCATAGAAATCTTTTTATGCACATAAAATTCCCCTCATAGCAGTTAGATCCAAAAGCCAAAACCGCAGTAATTTACAAGTTCTATTGTCTCACAAAGTGGTTCTTCAAACTATCAGCATGCCAGATTCTCCAGCCATTACTGAGTAGGGGATTAAAATGGCAAACTTTAAAGTGACTTAACAATAGGCAAATCAAATAAGGTCGAGGGAACAAATACAGAATCAAGGAGAACAAGTACGACTGAACATATAGTCAGCTGTCTTCTGACTATTATTTAAAAATTACTCTATTTTGAATGGAGTTTTTTATAAACTTGCTACCATAGTGTTGGGTTTAGTCAACAAGTGAATATGCAATGGTAACTGTGATATGTGAATGTATCCTTTGTTGGCTAAAATACATTTAGAATGGAGTATTGTCATTTTATGTATTTTTAGAACAAAAAGAATGTATGAAGGTGTGGGATATTTTTTACAGATGCCATGGTGTTTGAAAAGCAGTTGTGATTTCTGCGATTAGTTTTTTTGTCAGTTTACTTGACTTGTTATATATTTGCCTCAGTTGTCTGGCGCGTAATTGTGGAGTGCAGATGAAGTGAATATGTTCGTGATGTAATGACTACAAATGCATACAAATGTAAGGCTTGCATTGGTTTAAAATTAGAGGAAAAGCTATTTTAAGTTTTTCTGTATTAGAGCTGTTTTGTTTATTTCGGCATAGTTTGAATTGCTAGTCTTTGAAACAGCAGTTGCTGCTGATTACTGACATTAAATGCTACCTTCAGAAAATGCATTGGTTTTTTTTCTCCAAAGTACAAGCAAGATACATAAAAATAATAATTACATAGATCGAAAAGAAAAGTGCATATTTTTCTCCCAACGTAAAACCATAGGAAAACAATGGCTTTGTACTCTGAACTAAAAAAAATCAGCACTCAAATGGGTAGGAAACTTTCCCATTAATTCATAATCAAATGGTGCCTAACTTATCTAATTTTAAAGGGTTATTCAACAAACACTACAACTAATCTTTTCTTGGATCTTTTGAATTTCTTCCTTTCAGGAGATGGCAACTTTGTCTCATTATCTTGGTCTTAAAATAATGCAGGGCTGTATGAACTTGTTGGTTTGATTCTGCGGTGTCTACATATCCCACACTAGCTTACACTTCAGAGACTTGAGAATACATGAAGCTGGATTTTAAATACTGACCGTCACACCTACTTTTAAAAAATGATCTGTCTTCCAGTAGACTCTTAGAAACTTTGAGTTAAAGAAAGTCAAAACTTACAGGCAAACTTGTTTTCACTGTCCATTTAAATAAGTAGTAACACTTACAATTAAATAAGGATGTAAAGCTAGTGACATCTAATTTTGGTAAGTAATATCAAAACTGTAGAAATAAAGGGATAATTTGCACAACTGTGAAGTGCCTGAAAATGCATAGTAGTGAAGCTGTGTGGAACACCAAATCAATTTCATCTAACACAAAAAAGGGTGGGATACTGAATCTTTTGAGTGAGGCTTGATGGGAGCAGTTCTCAGACTCTTCCATACCCTTTCCTCCCTCCCTGTGACTCATCTGCAATTCTACTAAAAAGAAAAATATTGTGATAGTAGACATGTAACTTGAGTGGTTTAGGAGATATTTCTCTACACAGGAGATGCAATTTTACCTGGTCTTCCACTGAATAAGCTATTTTTAATAGGTTAATTCAAAGACTTTGTATAATTGTGATGGCTGGTCTCCTCAACAGTGATATGATTGAATTTGGAAGCTCTGTAATACTAAAAAAAAAAAAATCCTTTTTTTTAGATTGAGTTGAAGAGAAGATTCAGTAGTGTTAATGCAATATATCTGTAGAGATTTAAATATAACTTTAATTATTTTATTGTCCATGAATACTACATCATCTTTCAGAGGTATGTGAGCTTTTTGAAATGACCCTTCCTTTCATCAGCTGTTCTACAAATCATGACCAGGCTGAATAAGCTGATTGCTTTTCTAGAGTTAAGGTGGAAGTTAATTTCTATTACTTACTCTGTTTTTACTATGTATATATTCATTTCCCAGCTGTTTAATTCTAGAAACTGACTTATATGGAGAGGCAGATGAAAAAAATACTACTTTTTTCTCCAAATGGATGAATCTGAAATTGCATACACAGAAACTAGGAGTTTCACCTGACCTACCTTTAGGAGTTTACCTACTAGGTAGAATCATTGAATGGTTAGAGTTGGAAGGGACCTTAAAGATCATCTAGTTCCAACCCGCCTGCCATGGGCAGGGACACCTTCCAGTAGACCAGGTTGCTCAAAGCCCCATCCAACCTGGCCTTGAACACTGTGAGATATCTTTGGTTGTCTAAATATACTAGCTGGTGACAAGAAACAGGCCATTTCAGGGCATGAGTTATTTTAAATGTCTACTTTCCATTGGTTCCTTGTTTATTTTCCTTTCTAATGTGTTCAAAATAGTTACTATTTTCTTAGATGACATTTAAATAATACACCTTGGGATGAGTTAGCTGTAAAAGTAGAAATATACAGAAGAGCTAGTTGAAAAGATAAATGAGAAATATGATGAAAATTATAACAAAATATTTTGAGCAAGGATATGTGTGCTGGCTTGAAATGCTTTGAAATAGAATAAAGCACTGAATGGCAATAAAACTCTGTCACTGCACTGAATTTGTTTAGAAATTCCATTAAGTAGGGAAACTTTAAATAAAAAGATAAAGCTTAAAAAATAGAAGGAAACTTTTAAAGACAGTTTGTGGGTTTATTAAAGTTCAATCATGAACCAATTAATGTAAGAAAGGTACAAGCTGTTTTTATTTCATTTGATAAAGCATCTAGCATTATGTTCACCCTCAGGGCACAATAGCGTGACAGGCTGCTTTGTTCACTATAAAGCTTGCCGTTTCTCTCTGCTTTTACAACCTGCGATTAAAATGCTTGCAGCGCTAGCCTGTTTTTAACAAAATCAGTTTACAAACAGCTAGCACTACAATTCAATGGTTGCTTCCACCTGTGAAGCGGAAATACAAATGATGCATTATTTTCTTAAAAATCAGTGCTTTGGGGTTAAAATAACTGTTTCTTTGCACCTATAGAGTTCATGAGGGGATACTGTAATTAGAAAAAAAAAATAAGGAAATTGCTTGGGTTAGAGTTTTGGATTTAGACTTGAATTAGACTTCCAAATGTCCGTCCTATCATATTTTTCTTTGGAAGAAAAAGAATTAAGTAATCTATCCTCTAACACCTACTATTAATTTTTGTTATTGATTCTTTGCAAAACTCGCTTTTTAGCAAAAGATTGGGTTTAATTTTTCTGTGAAAATATAATTAATTTTTAATTACATGTTATTGTATGAAACTTCAGCAAATACAAAGATCTTCTGTATTTCTTATAAGAAGCCAGGGACAGAAAGGAGTAACATTTTTCATCGACTGCAATTACCAAGTTATAGTCTTTCCACAGTGAATGTGATTTTACTAGACTGGGAAGTTTTCATTCTCGGGACCTTAAAATTTCTCAGGGAAAGCAGATTTTTTTTTTTAGTAACAATTCTGACAGATTTTGCAAATGAAGAATTTATGAAAAGTTGGAACTTTTAATTTTAGTAGAAACTTTTTTCCCCAGTGGCTTAACAAATGTTTCCACTGATGGTAGTTTAATCTGCAAATGGGTGCAAGAGGTGGTGGTGAAGAACACTGTGCCTCTCCACTTTTAGTTCCCTATTTCTTTGATGAAAGGAAGTCATAATTCTTCACCTGAAGGATAATACAGCTCAGATCTTCAAAATATCAACATTTCCTTTGTTCCAGGATACGTCCACTGAAGAGCTGCATATCTTGAGGGTACCTGTTTTTTTTTGTTTTTGAGTAAGATTTGTCTTTACAAATGAGTACCCTCTAAGTAAACATCTTAATTTACTGTGTTCCATGTTCATAGTGTCTGTTTCTCATCTCCTTCCTCATGGCAGAAGTATATTCTGATACTGAAGGATACAAAATAGATTTAGTTTCTTGGTCTGTAAACGGTACCAGTGTCTATTGATGAACTGAAAAAGAAAGATACATAAGAGAAGGACATGTACATTCTTTAAATATTTGAAGGTCGGTGACAGTTTACGGACAAGAATTGTAACTGTGGATATGCAAAAAGTACTGATGATGGGTTCAGCCATTGGATTTGAATTTTTACTTGCTGCTTAGTGTGTTGAAATAGTATATAATATTGTAAGATTTATTATGAAGAAATTTGAATTGTTAATGAATATAATGTGCTATTCCTAGACTACCAATGAGTTTTAAATATATAGTGACCTATTAGAAAGGTGTATAAACCACCATATTTTGTGTGACATAGCAAATCCTTTTGTCATTCATACTTTGGCACAATCAGTAAATCAATGTATAGTTCAGAATTAGTTTGAAAAAATGAGAGCAACTATGTGAAGCAACTATTTGAGACTGCAAAGGAGCCAATAGCAAGTATGTGTATTAATCTGATTAGAATGATACTGCAGACAGCTAATTTAGCAAGTGACAGTTTGGGTGTATAGGGTCAAAGATTAATAAGTGAGATTGTTACAGGGTAGGAAAAAGTTGGGTTTAATTAAAACCTTATATTTCTAGAAGAGATGTGGAGTGCATGGAGAGTTTGAATACCCACAGTGCTTCACATCTATGGAATTCTTGGTACAGGCTGCAGACTACAGTACATACAACGAAGTTTTAAATATTATCGGTTTCCTGATAATAGTACAAAAGCATAATTATTCCTTTCAAAGTCTACATGGCAAAAAGACAGCAGAAGATGCCAAGCTGAGAAACAGTGGACTACTTTCCGTTTAAGGCAGATTTATCATTATTGCTTTACAGACCTTCAGACCTGATAAACTGGAGCTTTCAGCCATTTAAATTATATGATTTAAATAATGAGTGAGTTCTCTAATATCTTTACCTGTTCACTAGAGATGAGGAAGATGGAATACTTTATCTAAGATCAAGAAGTATGGAGAAACCAAGCAGTTCAGGGATAAAATGTAATTTCTGCTCTAGAAGAGAACTGTCAGTAGTTGTGACAAAGTATTTCCACGTGTTTCAAAGGAAGAGCAGAATTGCTTAATTCTGCACAGATCAAATTTGATACCTGATAATATACATTAATCAATAAACAAGTGTATTCCCAGTATTTAGATGAACTTTTGGATAGTATTAGAAGTAATTTGTGTGTGTGTTCCCAAGCCAAGTTTGACTGATTAGAAAGTTTGCATTGACAGTTGTTTAGGATGAAATGCAATTAACTGATAATGTAATGATCTCAAGACCAGTTACTGTATATCCAAGGAGTTTATATTTAAAAGAAATGAAAAAAAGACCGAAATAGCAAATTTATGATACATGATGACCATTTAATTTATCCAGGAATGTGTTAGTGATTTTTTTATTATAACATCTTGACTGCATAGTATGCCAGATTCAATACAATTATTTTCTCAAGATAATTGGGTTTTTCTTGATTGGTTTCATTATCTCTGGCTTGTTTCCCCTTCAATCAGAGGGCATGTGGACAAGAGTGAGGTTTCTCCTCTTCTATTCACTTTTTCATTCTCCTCTTCCCTGTATCTTCTACAAGAAATGTAAAGTGCTTTGCCAAATGCATATTGTTGTCCTGAAGTATTTTTCCCTTCACCTATTTTTAATTTTGTACAAGAACAAATGCTTTCTTTTCCTCAAAGACTAAACTTGTTGTAGATGTTCTCCAATTACTCTAGCTAGTTTCTTGATAATCTCAACTCCAGAACAGTAGTAAGAAATAAATACATCGAATACAGTCCTCTTTTACACAAAGAAAATCTTTAAGATAAATAGGGAAAAACAGCCCCACCCAACAACCCACAAAGCAACCCTGCTTTTAAAATAAGTCTTGAAATGTTTGAAGCCTGACTTCTGAGGCATTGGTGAGGAATATTTTAGACCTACTATTCAATATTCAGTAGACTATAATCCCTTGAAGACTGTGACCTTCCTAAGCTCCTTAGTTAACAGAGGTACAGTTCAGCTTGAGCATCACAAACAATTGGAAGAAAGTATAATTGTACACACTTCACCTCCTTCCACAATTTCTTCCCAAGAGAGGAACACGTGTAGGCTAGTAATTTTTCCAGAGGAAAAGCAGAACAAAAATGTCGCCAGTGAGAATGCAATGTAAGTCAGCCTTGCTTCGTTATCATTAGTTGGTTGGTAGAATAGTTGTATATTAAATCGCTTGTACTTTGGGTGCTCTGTTTGAATGCAGGCTGCAGTTGAGGCGCTCTAATTTTTGCGTATATGTCTATACACATATATATCATGTGCACATACTGTCTACTGTATCAGCTGTCTTCTCTTAGAAGAAGAGCTGTCTGACCGTGAATGGAATTTTACTACTGAAATTTTTTCTTTGCTTGAATGTGTTTGTTAAATAATATTTTCCAAAAAGCAATTAATAAGCAGGAAAAAAAGAATTTCTGATGAAGACTTGATGCTTAATTAGGTAAAATGAACAAAAAAAAAAAAAAGCCTGAGAAATGCCCGTTTATATAACTAGAAATGGCTACAACTGGTATTTCTCTGTTAAAGCCAATATAAAAGCTGTCAGGGTTCGTATTTTGGGTGTATGTGCCTCCTGATCATTCTCAAAGAATCTGTTAAAGGAGATCCATGCGTCAGCTCTGAGAACGGATGCCCTTCGGTGTTCGTATCTGCACAGCATGCAGCCAAAAAATAACTTTTATGTAGTTCTGTGAGTTCTGTTGACAAGTGAGCCCGAGTGACCCCCCTGAGCCTTGGGTGCTCCTGGGGGCAGGAAGGTGCTGTCATAGAAGCAGAACACGGGCGGGGTTGGGAGGGGAAGACAGGCTGATGTGTTGCCCTCAAAGGCAACAGGGGTGAGATTAGAGATTTAGTCAATGTTTTAGCCTTGAGTAATTTTTCTGTTTGTAGCCGGAGTTTAGAACTGTGCTTTCTAAGCAAAGTTTTAGAAGTATGGAGGAAGAAATGCCGTGCGCTTCATCAAAGGGATGGACACACCACGGGTTCAGCAGTCTGCCCATCTGCCTCAGCAGGCTCTCTGCCTCGGAGGTTTCTCTGACAACTCAAATGCTTAAACCAATCACTTGGGAAACCTTCCAAAGAAATCATCCTTTTATGTAATTCAGATGCTTGCTCTCGCATTTCCTTTCACCAATGCTTCAGAAGAAAAAAGGTGTTAATGTGTTCTATACATACATATCCTTTTAAGAAAAGCCGCAGTAAACAAAACTGAGCAAATACATCTCCTAGAATCTCAACATTCATGGGAGTCAAATAATAATCTGTTATTAGGATGCAAATGAACAAGCCCGGCTTCTAGTTCTTTGGCACTGGCTTAATTCACGGGTGAGTGTATCAAGAGACTACACAATTAAGAATCATAAATACAAATATGGAAAGAATTAAAAACTGGACAGGTTAGTTACACCTGTCATAGACACAGCTGAGCATTTGGCATGAATATTTGATGGAGCCTTGTTTGCCAAACTTTTAAGAGTATTAACACCACAGCTGTTACCTAAGGAAGTAGTTATCCATTCTCTGTGTTGCTACTAATCTCTGTTCTCTAGAGAAACATTGGTAATTAACCCTGGGTTACTATTCCCACTATCCACTCTACAATCTCCAGTACAGTCCAGTCTTTGTAGACAAAGAGGTTGTTTAGTAAGCTTCTTTGCTTAACAATATTTTCTGTCTCCTGACAGAAGATTCGCTTGTACTGGTGGTAAATTGGTTTTGGTCTATAATGGTTTTCGTGTATTTGTCAGTCTTAAATATGTTTTAATGATGGAATATTTTCCTGTGCATAGTGGGAGTAGGAAAAGGGTACTGGCTATGGGTGGAGCTGGAATGCAAACACTAACTATCAATTATAATAGTTATTTTTATTCTGTTTTGTATTTTTCCTTGAAGTATCAATTTCCAGCACAATTATCTTCCTTCAAAAATAAGCGTAGAATGATCAAAAATTTCCCAGTATTTATTGTGAATTTGCAAATATTTTTGTGAGATGTTTTCATATGCTATGTAGTAGGCTGGCATTCCAACTAGAAGGTTTTTATTTGCTTGTTTGAGGAATTGTAATATGTGCCTTAAACGTGGCCCCTGAGCGATGCTGTGTTATTCTTTAAGCAACGTGAATTAGTGCTTCTGGAATAGGAACAGTCATCCTCTGCTTCCTGCTCCTCGCTCTTTTAGCCTCTAGGATTTTGTGTGCCTGCTGGGCTGGGACTTTGTTGTTGTCCTAGTGCTGGTGTACCTCCTCGGCAGGGACCCAGAAGGTTGCCTGAGGGCTTGCATGGGAAGAACAACAGATCTGATTATTCCATGGACTGGTTTTCTGCTGGTTCTCAAATTTTTGCACGCTAGAAAAAGAAAGGACTTCTTGACTGGCTATAGCTGAGTGAAGGAACAGCTCCTAGTAAATAATGTTCTGCGCTCCCAGGATTGCTTGTTGCAAGCGGTGAGCGAAATGAAGGGAAACACTCAGATAAGACTCTGAATTGCTGGTCCTGCTGGGAACAATTAGGACAGTTGGTGGCTTGTTCTGGCTTACTCAGCTGGCTGTCTTCCCCAGAAGGCCACATGGGAGGAAAGGGTAACAAGACCGCCTGGCGCTTCAGCTACTTCCCTGACAAGACTTTGACTTTGTGTTGGAGGGAACCTGAGCAGAGATGAGATCTGCTCTTTATTGCTTGGAGTACTATGCATTTATGTCTGGCTGATACAGGGAAGTTGAAGCTCTGTAACTTGGGGGGTCACAAAGTCAGGTTCTGTACCACTTGTGAGGTTATCTCAGGGAAAAGCTGTGTGGCTCGCTGGTAAACAGCCCACATCTTGATTAGTGGGTTGGCAGCATTTCTAATGCTCTAGCAAGTATATTATAAAGTTCTTGCCTGAATATTTTTATTCTGTGGGGTCTTTTTAGTGCAAAATGTTCTTCTGTGTAAGCTAGTTTGTGCCTTGAACTTGTATTTTGTTGCTAACGTTATAACAGACAACTGCATATCATTATTCATCTATTTTATTTAATTATTGATCCTTTCAACTTTACAAGACTTAATTAGAATTTGCTGTATTGAACGAAACAAAAAAAATTAAATTCGTTGAATTAGTAAATAACAGAGAATTAGTGGTAGTTTAGTGATTTAATTAACACAGCTTTATCCCAGCACACTAGTTAATGAAAGGCAAGCATTGGGCCATCTGGTACAGTTTCAGGAAATGTGGAAACAGAACTGCCTTACTTTGTACCTTCCTCTCATTTGTTATTTGCATTTTGATGAGTCCACTGGTTCTTCTCTTTCAGATGATTATTTACTTGCCCTGTGAATTCCCTAAACCACTACAGGAACCTTTAGGATAAAATACTTTTTAAAATTGTAAGGTGATTTTTAGACCCTGCTCTGTTTCATTCAATATTTTAAAGGTTGAATGGCACAATAAATATGATCTATCCAGAAGGTCTGTAGCCATCACCCCCATGCTATCTAATTAAAAGCTGCACATTTTTGCTCAGTGGTGGTCAAGCTTAATTTGCTCAGTCCAGTTATTGTTGCAGGGTGCCAGGAGACTGGGAACTGCAGAATCTCTTTTAAGTAAAACCGGTACATTTATCTTGAAAGTAAAAACTTTGAGGCTCTCAATGAGTAACAGTGCAAGACACTGCATAATCTCAGGGAAGTCTTTCCATGAACTTGAATCATTCTGCGTTCTGTATTCTTCCAGTTACAAAGTTAATTAAGAAAAAAACAAAAAGGCAGCTTCTGTGCAATCTTTTTTTCTTTTTAGAGGTAGCCTAATGAAAAAAAAAAAATAAAGCTTTAAAGTTATTTAAAAACAACATAGGTTAAATTTTTTGGTGTTGAAATTCATCTCTAGGGAATTGAGGTTTTTGAATTATGAATGTTTGAAATTTTCACTTAACTTCAGAACATTGCTAAAAATGTAATTGCAATGTCTGTCGAGAGTTAACTAGTGACATTTGGGAAAAAAAAAAAGGCACCAAAAACCCAACCAAAAAAAACCAAAACAAACAGAACAAAAGTTAAGTGGCTATGTTCCTGCATTTTACTGAAAGGAAAGAAAGCAAACATTCCCCTGAAGGAGTCACTTTTCCCAGCAAGTACTTCTCAAGATCCATGACAATCATGCTACCTACTTTATCAAAGGTAGTTCTTTGTTACCATTTTAACAACATCAGGATGTGAATAGAACTGAAGGATAGTAAAAGAACGGAAGAATATTGATTTTTGTGCTTTGTAATGGTTTAGTTTGGCCATCAAAAGCTTCCCATTTGTATTTATATACTCCTTTTATCAATATACTTCTTGTTGGATATTCAAATACCCATACATTTTCTTGAAGACCTAAGCAGAGGAAGAATTAGGATGGATGTACTGAAGTAACTAACTTATGTCATCATGTAAGATCTCGTGTTTTTCAGAAAGACGTGATTTGAAGTAGTTAGTGGTTTTAGTCATTTGATTTCATCACTTTGGCTTGGAAAACTATATACAACTTAAATTGTAGCTGATAGTAATTACTGTGTTGCTGTGTCATCTGAGGAAAATCTTTTGCTCCACTGGCGTCATTGGGACAGAGAAGATGCTGACAGCTGTTTTGCCCAACATCAATGCCAATTAAGTTTGTGACACTAAAATATGATTACACAACACAACTCTTGATTCAAAAATGGGGTTCTATTTCTTTGTGTGGGTTTGTCTTATTCCTGTTGCCTCAAAAGTGAGAAGAGGGCTAGAAGTGGGAGTAGAAGCTTAGTAGAAATTTTGTTTAAAACCACACAGGTGCCATCTGCGTGATTTTAGGGTGCTCGCTCTCTCTTCTTGTGCATTTTAGCACAGTTTTGGAAAAGATGAATGGAAGTCAGGGAGGAACCTGAAGAATGGGACTGGCCGCTGTGAAGAGACAATTGAACATCTCTGAGGGAGATGGTTAGATCCAACCAGATTTTCAGCTTGTGTTCAAGAACATCTTATTCTCTAGCTCTAATGGCATTGGTGGCTTTTTTACTACAAAATTTGGATTGGGAAATGGCTTTATTAAAGGCTAAATATAGCTTTAAAGCTATTGCCTACTTGGTGGGAGGGAAACAGAAATTATTTGCTTTTTGTATCAGTGCTAATTAATATTTTCTGTTTAAAACCTTTGCCATCAACTTGGTTCTGCAATTAAACAGTGCAGCTGAAAAATGTCTGCTTTCTACCCCAGAAATCATTAACTAAATAGTTTTTTTTAAAATAACAAAAGTAAAAAAAAAAAACGCTAATCATGTCCACATTCTTTTCCACAGGGTGTGTCTTCATTGCATGTTGCATAGCATTGTTTTAAACATCAGAATGGGTGTGATCTGCAGAAACTGCTTTTCATCCAGAAACTGTAAAGGTTGCGTGATGTCTGCTGCAGTTCGGTTTTTATTGCTCTTGATTTCATCCTTTCTTTTATAAGTCTTAGTGCTGTTTGGAGAAAGTAGTGCTATCCTAAGGCAGGCACATTGGCTATGACCATGTTAACCAAGTAATGTGGCCCAATGGGAGCAGTAGATCTTGATAGCGAGGTAGTTGGTAGTGAGGATCCATTTTAACTAAATGTTTCAGTCATTAGCTCTTATCTGCTCCTGTGAACTGAGTACCTTTTGGTGTTTGGGGCTTACCAGATACCCTCCTAGACTGAATGATTAGTTTAACTTGATAGGAATCCACTTTGTATGTCCCATGGCCATTTGCAGGGTGAACTGAAGCACAGTAAGAGGAGGCGATTGGAAGACTTGCTTCTGACCTGGACTGAAATGCAAACAGGCTCAGAGAGAGAGATCTGCTCCATGAGTTTGTCTTGTGCATCTGAACGCTAATGACCGTTCAGTCAGTTGTAACGAGCAGAGATTTTGCAGTAATATCTCTCAAAATGCATGTCATGTCAGTATTGAGTCCTCTGTACCTAGTGTTTTTTCTCTGCAGTTCTGCTCCTACTGTGCTTCACTGTCTGCCTGTGTAGACACAGCCATTGCCATCTGAATAGGAAAATAAGGTTTCACTTGTCTCAATAGAGGTAATAAGAGTCACTCTACATAATTTTGCGTAAACACATAGTCTGATGTAGGAAAGCCTCAAGCTTCTGTTGCATTCGCTCTTTGTAATCTGCTTATGATAGCAGCATGCATGGGTCTCACTACGGTATGTTAAGGGCCTCGTCTCTCACTGAAGACAAAGTAATACTCTGCGGAACTATGAAATGTGCATAGTCTTTTACCCATGAATGGTAAGTTATTTGGGATCAATGCTTTCAGTACTTCCCAGAAGCCACATAATTTTCCTTGATAATCACTGTTTAACTGCCATGCTTCCCTACACAAATTTAATTTCAATTTTTCCCCCACAGTTGTAGTAATTTTAAATGTGTGACTGCAATTAGCTAAAATGCTAACTGTGAATTGAGTTTGACACTGTTCTTTCAGCACCGTTTTAATGAAGAATTAAATATTCTTCACCCTTTCTGAAGTCTGAATTTAGTGTTTCAGCTAACCATCAATCAGAGGTTCATGTCTGCTTTACATTACCTTCCCAGTCATATTTTGTTAGACTTCTTTCACCATTTTATTATCCAGGAGCCTGGCAGCTAGGCACTAAGTGATGCAACTCACATCTGTCGTGTCTGGCTCATTCTTTCTCCTATCCCCAAGGTGATAATTGTATCATCTTTGTAGTATTTTGTTTTGTTGCCCTTTTTATTATTATTTTTATGTATATGTTCATATTAGAGAAAATGAAAAATGAATCATTGGGAAGACTTTTCTTTTGTAGGTGCACACTTTACCCATGCTGTGGCCAAGAAAAAATGGAGTAGCAGGGAGTCTTAGTCTCCCTAGGTCCTGTGTGCAGTCAGCAAAGAGAGGGGGAATCTGCAGTGTAATTCCAAGCAGAAATAACTTAGTCTATGCATAAACTGCACTCTAGCAGTCAGCCTAAATTGTGAGGGGAAAATAAGTGTGCTGGTAAGTTATGTATTTTGAATCGACTTTGGAGAAGTGTCTCACTCTGGTATTGATACAGCTCTCCGCAGTTGCTTAGACAGCTGCGACCGTGTTGTCAGACAATGCGAGTACCCTCCCTTTTCCCACTGAAAAAAAAAAATTATTTCCATAATTTCATCTGCCAGTGGGGTGTTTTCATTTCCTTACTACTTATTGGTAGTTTTCTTTTGTATTCACAACATACAGACTTAATCTCACAGGTGAAACCTCTGAGCTGATTGACTTGTCTCTAATATCTTTTTTTCTCCCTTATGAGTATTTGCAAATCTATATTTCTAACCATAGGGCTAAAAATGTACTCTGTTTCTGATGAATAATATCACATAAATGAACATTATTACTATTTGCATTAAAAACTTCAGCAGGTGTAATGCATTGCTTCACAGAGAGGTTATTTGGTTTACAATGCTGTTAGAATCAGAGGATATAAGCCAAGAGGTGGAAGTAAATTCTGGAATTTCGAAATTATTGTATTATATTTTAAAGTACTGTACTGTAGGTCTGTAGCTTCTGGAAAGTCTGAGGAAAAGTCACAGAACTTGGAAGATTTACAAGGTCTGATAACTGCATGTAGTTTTGATGCAGAGGGAGGTCTTACTACAAGAAATCATTTGTAGTATATGAATATGACAAACCAGACACAAGTTGTGTAAAAGTATTTTCTATGTAGATGTGATTCCACTTTGAAAGACTTTTTTTTTTTTTTTTTTAAAAAAAAAAGACCAATGAGAACTGGAGAGTTTCTTTGTGCTAAAGCTGTGGCTGCTTTCCAATGGTAACGGGTTGTCCACACCTATGTTTTTTGATCTTTGTGGGTATTTGAAGGGAATAAAGTGTCAACAGTTGCAAGCAGGGAGTGGAAGACATTTTTATTTAAGTTAGATAATTTTATTCTCAAAATGTTGGATTTCTCTCTACTAATCTTGTATGGTTAAGATACTGTTATTTTAACCTGGGGTTCTGCTGCTGTATGCATTTTTCTATTGCAGAATACACATTCGGTTTTCATTTCATGGTTTTATGCGTCCTCTGAGATATCTGACTACACTCAGGTAAATTAAGGTAGAATTGGGAAGGTACCTGTGACCTATCTTTGATTATTAAGTATTAGAAATGGAATAAAAAAATGTTAAGTCCTTCTTATTGCAGTTGTACAATGGAGAGCACCACAGAATTCATGGCTGAGTTGAGGCTCCTGGGATGTATGATAGTTCATACAGTGCTTAAAACATCTCTGAGTAAACTGTAGAGCATCTTGTTGTAATTAGAAATTATGTATGATAACCTGTAATAGAGTCCTGTTTTGTAGCACTTGAAGATGTGGCGGTGCTTTTCCACATTATCATCATTATATTATGCACTCCCACTAGTGCCTTAAAAATAGAAGCCTACAGTATGCAGGAAAGCTGGTTTCAGTCAGACAGCTGCGCCTGTGTACACTCGTGCATGCACACACTCTCATCTCTACTGGATGGCAAATCGTGGAAAAACTCCAGTTTATTTGCAGCAATTTTCCCTAAACCTAGGTGAACTGAAAACTCTATTAGAATGTCTGTCTGCAAGGAAATACATCTGAAAGGAAATATGCAGTTCTCCCAATCCCCTGCCACCTTTTTTTTCATCTTTACTGTTTTTTTTTAAATCTTCAAATATTTACACATTCATATACCGGAATGTACACTAAGAATTTTGTGATTATTGCAGTTAACAATATTCAGCCTTTTCATTTGTAGTAATTTTTATCTATATGTTTGGTTTGTGGAATTATATTTAAAAAAATGAATAAAAAACTTCTTTCCTTTTTTTTCCTATCTATGGTTATTTGAGAGATTTTTTTTCATTGATTTCTTGTTTTTGATTTATAGTTATATATATACACACCTATATTTGAATCTCATGGAAACTTACACACCATTGAGTGTAATGGATACAAATTGGTGCAGTAATTGGCTTTGGCATTTGAGCACAATTTTAACCAAAACTTTCAATTCAGCAAACTTCCACTTGCCCTGTGGGAGTTTTGTTCGTGACAACACTATCTCTTTCTAAGAATTAGCTTCGCTCCTTGTTAAGGAAAAGTACAATTATGTATCTGCAAGGGAACAACGTCTTGGTCAAATACTACTGTATATTATGGGTTTACTCCTGCGCCCTCAATGCATTTTTTTATTAGATGTTAAGGATTAAATGGAATGAGAAAAAACTGTGAAAAGGAAATTCTGCACTCACCTAAGGGAAACTGTACCCAAAGACCCACTACTGCCATATGAGTACGTGATGCTAATAACTAGTATCTCTTCTAACTTAAGCGTACACTCAGGAGCAGTTGGTATTGTCCAACATCTGATGTCATGACTAATCTCAAGACTTGTCGGTATTTTTCTGTCAGTAAGAAATACTTGAAATATATTTGAGCTAATTTGTATTTTTCTCCATCTTCCTTGTGTGCACATGACTGCATCTCCTAGCAAGGCTTGCTGCAGTGAGTAAATAATTTACTTCATATCTCTTCATGGAGTACCTTACACAGACAGTTGCTCTTTCAATGCAGACTGCACAGCAATTCTTTGTTCTCTCCTCCTGTGGTGGGCACTTTAATTTTAGCAGGAAAGAAAGGAGGAAAAATTTCCGTATGTTACTAAGAAAAGGCTGTGACAAGTTAGCTATATTTAAGAAGTATGTCAATACTTGAGGATGTTCATTTTAAATATTCAGTAAGCTAGGGGGTTGTTTTTCTTTATATTGTAATTTCTACATTGATTTATTATGATTTAGCATTCTGGTTTAGTTTGTTGTCACAACACTTACTTTCATGACTTGAGCTCAGTTTTATTGTTTTACAAGAATGGAATGGAAGACCAGTGCCCTTGTTACCTACATGTTTATTCCAAACTTTAAGCTTTATAATTGTTTTCTGTGACCGATTGTCCCACCTCATTGTTGACATCCTAGATCCTGTAAACAGAAATCTCAGTAGTCAGGCAACTCTACAGTTGTCCTTATACAGTATGTAAACAATAACTTCCTCTTATAAATCAAGACAACAAATCCAAGTGCAAACTCTAGTTCTTGAAATCTTTACTATCTTTGCGAAATGAGCCTTGTGCAAGTCGTATGCGACTCCCCATATAAATGGAGTACTCCAGGAAGTGAGCAAAAGGTCTCCTCTGCGCCCCACAACCCCTTATCTCTCTCGCAGTTGGAAATGGTTGAGTGTACTTTCACCCTGAAGTAAATCTCCCTGGCATTTTTCAGTACTGTTGTGCATGCTTTGAATACAACAAGCCATTCCTTTAGCTTCTTATTCAATAATTGTAAACTCTCCTCTAAATTCTCCTTTTTCTTATGCCGTTGTTGGTTTTCTTGATTGTTTTAATGTTATAGCTCTAAAGGACTTCTGAAAGCAAAATATAACTACTTGAACAAAAGTATTTACTAAAGCATTGTGTGTACTTGCTCAGCTAGTGGTTATTTTTGATTGTGAAATTAGAAATGGCAGGGGAACAGGAGATGTTACAAAACTCCATATTCTCATCGTTCTGTTTGTAGACCACTTGTGAATTATTCTGCTTCTGGAGATATCTTTGGAAACTTTTATTTTCTCATTGTAATGTATCTAATTCTTTTGAGTTGAGTCATATGTTATTTTTAATGCCTGATGGTATATCCACCCCCACTTATTATAGATAGTTAAGTCTTTTAGGTATTAAATAATGTATTCAAAAAGGTTTTTATGTGGAGTACAGAATTATAACAAAAATTTTAAGTGTTTGTCAGACTAATGTTTAAAATGTTTGTCAGAGTCCAAGATAAAAATGACAACACCTCAAAATGTAGCCATCCCTCATTTGATGGTTAATAGACCTATTTTCGGGAACTTTGTGCAAAATAAAAGAATATTAAAGTCAAGGGTATAGCTGCTCTCAGCTAGTGTTAAGTTTATTGGAGAACTGACAAACTCCAGGAATCAGAAAAGAAATATTTGTAAGCTATATGCGGATACGTAGTTGTACTTTAGCACTCCTTAAGAATAAGAACGGGCAGTAGATTTCTCCCCTATATTTCTGGTTCTGCCACTCAAGTGAAATAGTGGATGTAGCTGTGCTTCTTAAAACTTGGGTAGTGAGGCCGTTCATTTGTAACAGAAGCTACCCTGGAAAAGAATTTCAGTTCAAACAGAAAAATAACAACAGCTTAACGCCTATTAATTGCTTCTATTATATTACCTGGACAGTTGCTAATTAAAGAAAGCAGGTAGTCACTACTAACAGCTCTAGATTCTCTTTTGACATCTTATCTTACCTCAGCTGGATCAGCCTTCATTTCTTCAGTAATGAGATACTCTAAACAAGAAGAAATTAGAAACAAATAGTGTAGAACATCACCTTATTTACTGTCTTTAGTCACAGATTGGCCAAAAAGTCTTTTAAAACTTCTCCAAAGGACAAAATAGATCACTAACTAAACAACATATGAAGCATGTTAACTCATTCAGACTGAGGAGTGTTTGATCCTTTTGGTTTCTCAAAAATTCTGTCATAACCTCCCCTCCTCAACCCCAGTGCTGGAAAAAGAAAAGACTGTGAATGTGGTATGGGTAGCATATAACTTCATATCTGTAGCTGGGAACTTCTGCAGCTATATGGCATATTTCGTGTAGATCGTACAAGTCATAATATCTCTTCTTCCAGCAGTTCACACTGCTGACCAGGTCCTTGCAACACCCATAAACCAGCACGTGTTGACTGTGAGCTGAGGGCAGCGGAGGAAAGGCCCGATGTCTTCTCACAGTTTGTTTCTTTCTGATGACTCTTCACTGTTCTAGATGTTAGGACCCAAGCCCATTTTCCACCCTCTTCGTGCCCATTTCTGATATTCCTGAGGGAATGATGTCCCTGCCTTCACGCTACAGTTCTGAGAAGATATTTCTCTAAATGCGCTGAACCACCTTTAAAATGAACTTTTATTCACCCTTTCTGTTTCAGTACTGAGACTGCATCAGAAAGCTGGTGGGTGGAAAAATTTATTTCCTAGCTTACCAAAAGCTCATCAGTGTTAGACCTGCTTGTTTAAAGCAAACATTAAATATATATTCTTATATATTAGTATAAAGAACAATATTTACATACAGGAACTTGATTCCTGCTTTTCTCCAGAGTAATTTGGATCTGAAGATTCTTTTCAGGCACCAGAAACGAATGTTTGACGTGTGACTAAGGAAATGTATATGGCTGATTAATGCTTGGAAGAGGGTAAGGTTCTTGAAATTGTCCAGGCTAGTCGAAAGGACAGGATTGAATGAACTTCAGTTATAACGCAAGGAACTTAAAAATGTAGCTTTAACATCCTTTTTAATGGTTTTCACAGCAGATCCGTGGTTGATGCTTTTCATTATGTATTATTATTTTATGCACTTGGATTCAAAACAGCTCTGAAATATGTGCGTCCATCTATCCTTCTTCAGAAACACAAGTTCCAGATTGTGCGTACCTCAGATGCTCAGCTTTTCTGAGAATGAAAAAGGATGCCAAGTGATCTTGAAAGAAAAAAAAAAAAGGCTTTTTTCTTCTTTTCTTTTCTCTGAATGAGTTCACATGACTGTTTTTAGGCGCTGAAATGAAAATATTTGCATGAGGATGGGTAGTCATTTGCATGAGGAGAGAGTCAGAGAGACAGGAAAACTGGATGGTAAATCTCTTAAATTGGGAACTGCAAGAGCTATCCTTCACGTACTGTGTGTCCCCTCGGCTTCGTGATGCCTCATGAGAAAAGTGGTATCAGTGTGATTTCAAAAATGGTGTCAAATAATCTGGGCTAAGCTGTGGCCTAAGCTTTTCCTTTCCTGAAGGGTAAATAATTTTTGTCATTTTGAGAGGTATCTGGTTGAATGAAAACCTGTATGACCTGAAATAGTTATATAAATATTTTTTTTTTCTCCTAATGGAGAAAACTCCATTCCTAATGAGTGGAGTTACTCAGCCAAAGACAAAGTCCCCACTTATTTGGATGTGGATCACAGGTTCCTATAACAGCCTTCCATCTTCCCAGGTCTCTTCGTTGCTGTGTCACTTGAGCAGAGCACGAGACCTTGTTTCTGCTCTGTCAGGTCATGCTGTACTGATGTGTTTTAGGTGCCATTGTGTCAGAGGAAACCTAAGCTTAAAAAATACATAGGTTTAAATTAAATTAGTACTCTGCACTATGTTAAAATAGGTAGGTAAAGCAAATAACTTGAAAGACATAAAGCCTATTAACCTCAGATCACAAAATAAAAGTTTGAAAAAATTAGTTTTAGATCAATTATTACTCTCTCAGATTTTTTTAAACTAACTTACATCACAGGAAAGGGAGGAATAATTTCCTATTAATGAAGTAATTATTTAAAAAACATTTTCTTGGAAGAAGCTATGAAATGTATGTAGTATGACCAATCTACTGTCCTGCTCTGACAGTAAGAAATCTTAAAACTGAACCACAGTTTTCCCACATACATTTTGGAATATAGAAAAATAGGAATACTACAATTATAAATTGGGTTGTTGAAAACGAATGCTGGATCTTAGCAGCCCAGTAAAATTCTCTGCAGTCAGAGGACGCAATCACACCCTACTTACAAAGAGAACACTCTTGACCGGGCTACAGTTTGCTCTGGAGTCCTGAGATGACTGCCCAGGCTGGCTGGTGAGAGAACTTCTGGCAGGTGGAGGGGGCATGTGGCCTAGGGTCCAGCCTCGCGTGTGGACTGTCTGCAGGAAGCATGTGTTGGCAGGGCTACCAGTAATGCACTTGGAGTAGGACAAAGCTGCCTGGTCCTCATCCTGCTGAAATCTGCCCTTCCACTTCTAACCTTTTCGCACAGGGAGATGCATCTTTGCTGAAAACTAGGAGCATACCAAAAATATTCTTGGCTTCAGCCATTCATACTGTGTTTTTGATAGGATACACTTTCTTCCTAAAAAAAAAATGAAATCAGAATGGTAAGGCTTAAATGTTTTCTCATGTATTTAAATACTAGTGGAAGCATAGGCTATTTTTGTTCTTTTCTTCATCGAAATCTGTAGCTATATTTCTCAATATTCAAAAATTGAAAGTGTTGAAGACATCTTTGTGAAGTATGGTTGTTTCTTTGAATTATCTTTATTACTTTTTTAGTTGCTCTGTTCACAGTGTTATTTGTCACAACCTTTTGGTAGACAGAAATCCATAAGATTTTGAAGAATTCCTTTGAGGCTTATTTGCCAAAGGTGAAGAGAGTTTAATTTTTTGCTTGTGTAACCATCCCAATAAAAATATGAATTTTCATTTAGAGTCATAGAATAGCTTTAGACAAGGGAAGCCAAAAACTGAAGTGCCGTAACTTGAAAAGTAGAAATAATCTCATATATAGTCCCAAGAAGGTTCATTATTTGCTTCATGATTTTTCTTTAGCGTTACATGCCCCTGCATACAGACACAGCAGAACACTTTCTCCCTCTGTTTGCTGAACTTTTCAGCTAAATGTCCTTCAATATTTCAAATTTCTGACCTTTTTTTTACCTCAAGGCAAACATGTTTTTATTATTTCCCAACCATTTCCTTCCAACTCTGAATGTTTTTCTGGAGTCTTTCTGCTGTTTCTTAAAAGCTGCTCATTCCCAAAGTCATATAGTTTCAAGGAGATGAATATAATTCCCCATCCTTGATCTGTTGCAAGCGCCTGTTTCTCATGCTGTTTTGTGTTGATCAAAGATTGAGTATTTGAAGGTTATTTCTTCACTTTATTTCATGGATGCTCCAGTGCAAACTTGTATTGGTATTCTTTAACTTGGGGTGGGTGAGGGGGGTGTTTTTTTTGATAAAAGGGTTACTAACAGTATACAAGGCTGACTTTCTGCAAACCCGACCCTCTCCTAAAGAGCTGTATTACTTTGCTTTCCTGCTCTGACAGTAGTCATGTTGCCAGGTCAAGACATTTCATGGCTGTAGCAGAAACAGTAGTTTGAAGCACCTAATACTGCTGGTGAAAGGTATGTTAGCAAGGCACCTTCCTAAGCAGGAAAGAGACTATGCGCTCTGCTGGATTGGCTATCTACCGTGCATTCATAGGCACATCTATATATAAAGCACGTATATATTTGATTACCTTAATTACTTTATAACCTGTACTTTTGGAGGCAGGAGAAGAGAGGAAAGTACACTTTTTTAACCTAGGTCCAGTCGTGAGGGTATTTGGGGCTGGCCGGAGTGAGTTGTGACGTAAATGCTTGTCAGAGAATGAGAGAGAACATGGGCTGGGTGAAGACCAATGGGTACATCACTGGATATGTTCCCTCCTACCACCAGTAAGCATTCAAAAGCAGCTCAGCTTAGATAAAGAAATCTGTCGCACATACTCTAAGTCAAAAACCCAAATGATGTTAATAGTTGTAATATGCTGAGTTGAAATCCCAGGCTTCACAACTGTGTCAGCAATTTACAACCTATGGATGTTCCTAGGAAGCAGACTATCCCCCATTTTACAAGGGAGGGTGGATTTACCCTCTGGTTTCAAGATGGCATGTTGACCTCTTCTGAATAATGCCGAGACATACAGATTACATGCTAGTGTGTTTGGTTGGTTTTTTTTTTAAATTGTGTTAACATGAAAGTTTAAGATGAAACCTTCTGATTTTGGTGGAGAATGAGTCATAAAAAAAATATTAGCAGTGAAGTGTCTATTTAGATACGGCAGAAGCTGCCATTCCTGCAGCAATTCCAGCAGCAGGAATGTTGTAAAGCCTTGTGCGTAACTACTGGGGTGACAGAGGTTGTGTCGTCTTTACTTTGCGGTACATTTTTGGACATGTTCTGAAGTACTTACCATCCAAAATTTTTTACTGTATCTATGCAATTAAGTTACTATGACTCATGAATGGTTTCTTGCTGATTTTAATAGTAGGAATTTAAAGATGTGGGTTACCTGCTGTTTTCTTCTCCATTTGACATGTCTAAATTAACCTCAGGAATCAGATTGCCACTGGCTAGAACCACAACTGTAAATTCAAAGGGCACTTTCAGTACATATTTTGTAGTATTTGCTTAAAATCCACAGCTTCAGCAAACATTTCTGCTAGTAATTAATTCACTAGAACAAGCCAAAAGCAAACACAAAAGGGATGCAAAACTGAAGTCAAAGCAAATGTGTTTTAAAAACGTATTTTAAAATTCAAATGAATATTCATAGATAATATTTTGCAGCATTGGCTCAATTCTAGTTGCAGTTCACTGGGGACATGCTGTCTTCCCCTTCCTTAGCCTACTGGAAGTATCATTTATGTTTATAATGGTTAAGAACAAGTGCTGTTTTACCTATGTTCAAGGAGAAGCAGACTTCTGATCGAGCTTTGACTCAGCCAAAATATTTCACTGGTCTTCAGTAATCGCCTACTGTGTTTGAGAGAACATAGAAACACATCTCCTGAGAATCGCTACAAAAACAGTAAAATAATTTGCTGGGGTAAAATCACTTCTGCCAGCAGAGAGACTTGAACTAGGACAACTTTGATCTTAGAATAAATTATGTCATAAATTGCTTAGATCTCCTGCAGATAGTACAGGAACAAAGAATATGCACGTTCATCTCTATTTTCATTACCTTTTTTAATTTTTAGAGGTATATTGAAACTGATTCTTTCCTTCCTGTTATCCCATAATATGGGTAGCATTTCAGTAAAGGGATCTTCCATCTGCCGCTTAGCCCACATACATCATAGTTTATCCATTACTGACATATTCTGCAGTTATATTCTTAGAAATAATTAAAAATTAGGACAAACACTGCATTTGATTCTTACAGATACTAGGGTTTTTAAGGTAGAAACAAATTGATTTTATAAATGGCAATTCTATTGGATAAGTAAAGCTTTGTATATTAAATTATTATGGCTAGTGAACCTTTTGGTAGTTGATTTCTAAGAAGAGATTCTGTATAAATTTTCCCTCCCTGGTTTCCATTCTCTCTTTATTGTCTCTTGTGCTGAATGATTTGTTTTGATGATTATAGATACTTTGCATTGCTTAGACTACAGATTTATTTTACATGCAAATATTATCCAATTTCATGTCTTCATTAAACTTTAATAAGGCTTTATAAACATAGTGCACAAAAGACAATTTTGAATCAACAAAGCCTGTATAATGATGATTGAAATACAAGATCCAGGAAGAGCGATGGTGAAAGTAGTTCAAGTACTAGCAATGCTGGTAAGCCTGCTGATGCATTAAGTTTATTTTTAAGTTCTAATAGTTACAAAGTATGAAGTAAGATTCTGGAGGAAAAAAAAGAGAGAAGATGAGAATACCACTTTTGCTGTCAGTGGCATACTTGAAAGTAAATGCTGATGTTCATTTATATGTAGTGCATGTCACTTCTTTTAGTGTTTTTAAGATGATAAAATAATCATAAAAAGATACTCACTTTGTGGGTTATGGCGTATGATGAAAAACATGAGTAAAAAAATGCCATGCTGTTGCAAAAAGGCAAAGATTATGATTAATCTTAAATAAGCCCTAAATAGAAGCATTGGGTGAAAGAATCTAGTCCTAAAAACTTGCATTAAATACCCAAGCATTAAAGCAGACCAAGTGCTCTATTCAGTGCTGTACTCTAAGTTTATTGCAGTGGAAATAAGGCATCTCTGCTGTCTTCTCTGATTTGGTTAGCACCTCTTAAGCTCCTTCTGAGGGAGAGTGGTTTATTTGGCTATAGCTGAAAAAAGAAAGTTAGCCATGTTGGTTAAGAGCTGCAACACCAGCCCAGCTGTGGTATCGAAGCTTCTCTTTTCCCGGTTATGCATCCCCAGTAACAGACTTTTAAAACTCATCAAGTACACTAGTAGTCAACCTACAGCTGGAAAACACGTAACTCCTTTCCTCTTACCATGCGTATCGGAAACCATTGTGTGACCTGGGTGGACAAGAGTGAGTGTCCCCTCGGAGGCTGCTCCTCATGCATGGCTGAAGTGGGTGCATGCAGGGGGGTCCATCTAGAGTGTGGGGCTTGCCTGGATCCAGGAGACGACAAGAAGTCTGACTCTGAGTGACCAGGGGCTGTAGAGTGTGGGAACAGCAGAGAGGTTGCTACGGATGCAATGCAGAGATCCTTGGGCCAGCTTGCTGCTTTGGTTTTTGTTTTTCTTTATACTCTGAGGTTTTTCTATTGTTGCTAGATTTACCTAGCTACCAGGGCAGCTTAGGGTAAGAAGACATTGTTTGACTGAAGAAGTGAACCTGTAAGTTTTCAAAACCCAAGCAGCTTTCTGCTTCTGATGCCATAAGGCCCAGCAAGAGAGTGAGAGCTGACGGCTGCCCGATGTGCAGTGTGCGCAAATACCTACCTGGATGGGTTTTGTAACTGTGTGTAGGCAATGCAAGAGGTTCCTAGTGTTAAGAAAACCTGTATGTGCTCTTGTGGTGAGAGTGGCTTGCCTGAAGCGGTGAGGAGACTCAAAGGTGTCCCCAGAGTATCAGGGGACACCGCTTTCCCAACAGTGTTGTCTTGCACTGGGGATGTTCCTGCAACATGGGAGACTTTCAAGGCAAGAGCTGCTGCTGGTGGTGGTAAATTTGATTCTTATGTGCATAGCTGGCATCTGAGAGGGCCACGGGCTAACTTGCCTGGCGAGTGTAAAGGTCGGAGACCCTACAAAAGTTACTAGGAGGTGTAGGGAGAGCTGGTGGCCGTTTGCTGTGTTGGTAAAGACGTGTGTTTCTGGGAGGGGTGTTCTAGAGGGCAAACCCATAGATGAATGCTTTAACTAGAAACCTAGGAAACCAACATGCAGGGAGGAGCACATAGCTTTCACTGGTATGACCTACTGGGTAGATATGGCTAATGCTCAGTTTGATTCTGAAAAGGCCAACGAAAGACTGGGGGGGGGAGAAGGGGAAAAAAACAAAGTACTGGTAACAGAGAAGGGCCTTCAGTTAACTGACGTGTGCATTATTAAACAGCAGGGGAACAGTGGAACCTACAAGTGCTTCTCTGCAAGTGTTGGAAGCCTAAAACTTCCAAGAGAGGAGGAATGCTGGCTGTCACATGACAGCTGGGTATGGTACACATCTTGGATGCAGTAGAAGGAGGATGATCAATGGGATAGTGATCAGTGGGGTACAGAGTTGCCAGGCTACCAGCTTTGCAGGAATGAGAGAACAGTATGTACAGGCAGGAGAGCGTCACAGCATGAAAAGTGTAATGCTTTAAAAATATTGCAGAAGCAGAGAGGCACTGTAAAGGCCTTGCACAGGATTTCTGGCCACTCAAATAATAAAAATTAACTGATAAAAATAACTAGGATTGTACTGCAAACTCTTGTTCAGGACCACAACAATGATCAGGGGCTATGAAGTGAAATCAGAAGTTGTGAATTTAGGACACTTAGTAATACCAACAGACTTTACCTACATGCATACAGACTAGGTCAATGTTTCACCAGGATGAGATGTAGAGTTGAAAATTTTGGACACTGTAAAGGACTGAATGGTAATGTTAAGATGGTGGTTGTTTTTCTTTAAAAAAAAAAAGGCCATTCTGAATTTTGTCTTAAGTGATACACAAGGCCTACTTCAAGGTGAATTAAAGGAGGTTGCCTCCATAGCAGTGTTCACAATACAATGAAGCTTCATGCTGTAGTGGGAGAGAGCAAGCTGAAGAAATCCAGTATGTAAATACTTAATGTAAAGAAGTGGAAGAACTTTCTTTTTTTTTAAAAAAGCAATTAATAAAATATACTAGTAGTCTGAAAAGCAAGATGCCTGCAAATAGCCTGCAGTGTTCAAACGTGTCATATTAGAAGCCCACGTAAACAGCCACACTTAAAAAGAAAAAAGGGAAACAGGCAAAACAAAAAAGCCATCAAAGTGAGCCAGCTCCTGGGAGCATGACTGCAAGGAGGCTATCATAGGGGAAGGCTTAAAAAGTTTCTTTAAACAGTACAAAGCTTGTCCAAATGAGAACTAGAAAGCCCATAAATCATGGCAGGTCAAATGCAGACAGCAAATACAGTTCTAAAAATTTGAAGAGCACCTTACAAGGGGTGCTCAAACTTATAGTCAAAGGTTCTTAAATCAAAAGCAGGAAGTCAGGTAGGGCATAAGTGGTACCGTTTAACGACCAAACTGTAAGGAAGGACTCAGAAATTATAAAGCCGTAGCAGAGAGGTTCAGTTAATTCCTTTCGTTGCTCTTTGCCGTTGAAGACATCTGGGAGGTTTCTACCCCTGAGCTGTTCTTTCTAGTAAATGGGGTAGGGGTCAGATGGACTTAGATGAGTTTGTGTAAATATACAGAAAGCATTGGACCAAATAGATGTATTAGCTGTCAGTAAATCACCAGGTCAGGTGGCATTCACCTGAGAGAAACTCAAATATGAAATTGCAGAGCGGCTGGCCAAGGCTTCGACCTGACCATTGCAAACAGCCACAACAGTGGAGGACTGGCAGGTTGCCAGTGTAATTCTCTGTCACTTCCTTCTCACAAAAGGGACTCTGTGGGGGAACTACAGGCTGAGTCTGATTTCTGGGCTGGTCGAAAGGTATAGTATAAAATAATGACATCTTTGTGAATAAACACAGTCTGTTAGGAAAGAGTCAGCGTGGTTTCTGTAGGGAGAAATCTTGTACCACTGAATTGCTATGCAAGTCAAGCAACATGTGAATGAAAGGGATTCCCATGAATGTCACAGAGCTGGATTTCCAACAGGCCTTCACGAGAGTTATTTAAAAAAAAATAATTTTCCATCAGACTTTCCTGAAGTGGCATTCCTCCTTAGAGCAGAGGACCAGAGGGACCTCTGGCATCTTAAGTTCTTTACAATGTTCATGGCTGATTCATTTCCAGTATAAAGTGATTTGCTGCATTCACAAACCTAAGCTGTTACTTTTTTTTTTTAAAGAAATATTTCTGGAGTTCCTTGTACGAATTGCAAGTAAAGTTAGTAAAAGGAATAATCCCTTAGGCCACCTCTTAGCGAAGTGCTTCCCAGCAGATGGGTACTGTAAGGAGAGGGGGAAGCGTTTGTTTCTGACTGGAACGCAGAGGCCCAAAGGGGCACAGAGGAAACAGCAACAATGCAGAATAAGAAGCTCTATATGAACAATGCAATAAGAAGCTCTGAGATGCTGATTGTGCCAAAGGACTGTTAAGTATCCCTGCCTCGAACAATTTGTCTCATTAAAAGAAATTATTTTGGATTTCTATTCTGTAATAAGACTATTTTTAGTTAAGGAGACCTTGTTATGACTTAAGCCAAACCTTAAACAAGTCTCACGAGCCTGTGAATAGACCAGGGCAGCTGGTGGGCATCTCTTCCTCGTGGGATGCTGGGTTGAATGTGCACACAGTGGATCAGGTGTGTCATTTTGGGACAGACAAGCTCTTTTTTTGGAGGGTAAGTGGAGCCCTCCACTTGCCTTAGGGCAGCTGGTGTGTAAGCAGCGAGGCACCAAAATAGTGGCCCAACACAGTAGCTGTGTCTCGTTCTCTGGAGAGAACAGTTGCATCTTCAAAGCTATTCTTGTACTCTGCCACAGCATCAGGATTGTACTGATCTGTGTATGTGTGGTCGGCTGACCCTGGCTGGATGCAAGGTGCCCACCAAAGCTGCTCTATCACTCCCCCTCCTCAACTGGACAATGGAGAGAAAATAGAACAAAAGGGTCGTGGGGTGAGATATGGACAGGGAGAGATGAGTAGCCAATTGTCATCATGGGCAAAACTGACTCGGCTTGGGAAAAATTAATTTAATTTATGGCCAATCTAATCAGAGTAGGAGAATGAGAAAGTAAAAACTAAATCTCTAAATCTTAAAACACCTTCATCCCACCCCTCCATTCTTCCCAAGCTTAACTTTACTCCCCCTTTCTCTACCTCCCGCCTGTCTCCAGTGGTGCGGGGGGACAGGGAATGGGGGTTGCAGTCAGTTCATCACACGTCTCTGCTGTTCTTTCCTCCTCAGGGGGAGGACTCCTCACTCTCTTCCCCTGCTCCAGCATGGCGTCCCTCCCACAGGAGACAATTGTCCATGAACTTCTCCAACGTGAGTCCTCCCCATGGGCTGCAGTTCTTGACACACTGCTCCAACATGTGTCCTTTCCATGGGGTGCAGTCCTTCAGAAACGGACTGCTCCAGCATGGGTCCCCCAAGGGGTCACAAGTCCTGCCAGCAAACCTGCTCCAGTGTGGGCTCATCTCTCCATGGGGCCACAGGTCCTGCCAGGAGCCTGCTGCAGCGTGGGCTTCCCAAGGTGTCAGTCTCCTTTGGGTGCATCCACCTGTGCCAGTGTGGGGTCCTCCATGGGATTCAGGTGGATATCTGTTCCATCGTTAATCTCTATGTGCTGCAGGGGGATAGCCTGCCTCACCATGGTCTTCACCACAGACTGCAGAGGAACCTCTACTCTGGTGCCTGGAGCACCTCCTCCCCCTTCCTTCTTCATTGACCTTGGTGTCCGTAGAGTTGTTTCTCTCACGTATTCTCACTTCTGTCTCTGGATGCAGTTGCTGTTGCGCAGGAACTTTTCTCCCTTCTTAAATTTGTTATCCCAGCGGCACTAACACCGTCGCTGATGTGCTCAGCCTTGGCCAGCGGTGGGTCCATCTTGGAGCCAGCCAGCATTAGCTCTGTTGCACATAGGGCAAAACTCCAGGAACTTCTCCCAAAAGCCACCCGTGTAGCCCTCCCGCTACCATAACCTTGCCATGCAATCGCAATCCAATGTGGAGTAATGCTGTTCCTAACACCTGTTACTCTGCTCTGCCTTCTGGTAGGGTGTTTAGGAGGTAGCAATGATACTCCCATCTACTACAGCTAGTTGATTTATACATTGGTAAGGTAAAAACTATAATACTCTGTGATGTACTCTGAGAGAAATGAAGTGAAATTGAGTTTCTGCAGATGATTTGTATTTGTTTGTGCTTTTTTTGCCTAATGTAGTACGGTATCGGTCAAGAGGTAGTGATCAGTAGTAGTAAGACTTAAGATTCAGTCCTGAGACAGTACTACTGAATTGACTGGAGCAATCTGGTGGGCTTGAAGTAAAATGAGTCTCTTTGCCCCAGCCCTGCTACAAATCATTCTGCATCTTTGTAAATATGTGCCCTCTTTCCTCTCCTATTGGTTGTTTGGCTTTTTTGGTGTGTGGGGTTTTTTTTATAAATTTTGTTTGTTTTATTTTGGGATGGAGGGTAATTAGGTAGGAGGCAGGGAGAAACCATGGACAGTAAACAAGAACAAAAAGTTAAATGTTAATGTGTGAACACACTTTATTTCCTATTTAAAAATCAAAGTTGTGTATGAAATGCTAAATGCTGTAGTGTCTTTTTAACGGACCAGAATCCAAGCATTAAATTCCTGCTTGCATCTACTGGAAACACTTCCAAAAAAATTGCCTCAGGGATGATTCACTGCTGAACTTTCCCACTGCCCAGGCAATAGGATTAGTTATGAGAACTGAGTGACTACCTTCGTGTTTGTTCAAAATAAACACTCCATAGAGCAGGCAGATCAGGGAAGAGGTCAAAGTATGAATGGTGCAAAGTTAAAACCAGTGAGGAGAGAAGAAATTACTCAAGCTGTGCTGTAGAATTATCTTTCTTCAGGTATCGTCTCTGTTCACCAAAAACATAAATAGCTCATATGCAGTATGTGAGGCAGGTATATTTTTTTTAATGTTGAAATGGCATTCAGCCCACTTTGAAGGTGTTTAAAAACTTTTGCGCTCGGGGTGTGGCTAAGTCTTGGTGTGCATGGTCGCTCTGTGTAACTGAGAACTTCTGCAATTCTACAAAACTGCATAAAGAAGTTGAGTGAATGTAAACACATAAGTACATCCCATTATCTGTACCCAAAGATATACATACAAATGGTTTAAAAATGTGTTCCACTGTAATACAACTTCAGTAGGTTAAACCCACTACAAATTATTTGAAGTCATATAATTCTTTTTTTACCTTATTTCTTAAGGCTCTGTTCCTCTGTACTATAACCCATCCCTTTCATGTAGGTACTACTTCCTTTCTTAGTTCTTCATTAGCATTTCCCTTTCACTGAGATTGGAGTGTTGTCCTTTTTCTCCTGTAACAAACTACAAAGATAGACTGTCTATAAGCCTTTGGCTTATTTGCACTGTAAGTTGTTTTCATCAACTTCTTTTATGGTAGCAGAGGGAGTATTTTTGTATTTAACGCTATGAGGGGGTTTTTCAGGCCAGCAACCAGTCTTGGCACCATATTAATGGTTGGACTAGATGATCTGAAAGGTCCCTTCCAACCTTAACAATTCTATGATTCTATTGTTCATAACTATAATATTCGTGAAGATGTCATTTCCCAAGAGATATCAAAATTATTATATGCTGTAGGTAGCAATGGCATGTATCATAGCTTAGCTTTACATGATGTAATGCAATCTGCAGTGTAAACAGGGCATGTATTACAGTGGTTGTAATCACTTTCTCTTTTATGACTTCAAATTTTTATTATGTCTTCATTACACAGCAAGATATATTTCAACTTTGACCTTCATCTGCAGAGGGAGTAAAAAATGGAGTTTCAATAGACGAATGCAATTTTTCACTTGCAAAAGCTGCCTTTTGATGATAATAGCTAAAAGGCTTTGGATGAAATTTTTTTGTCCACTCACACTGCTTAGTGAAAAAACACTTTGGCTATCCTTCTCTGTACACACAAAGTACTCCTCTGGAATTGTCACATTCTATATGCATCTGGAATGTATGTTGCATGCAGAAAGCTGCCATCAATTTAAAACAACAACCTGCTCGTATGGCTATGATTAAGCACTTAAAAATTAGTGAGAAGATGTGGATGTCAAATATGATTTGAAATTAAATAATAATTTCAGAAGCTTGTTATTTCATCAGTTATATTGCACTAGCTATATAAATATGACAAAACGAAGCAAAACCTAAAAAAATTCAGCAATTTGATTTCATGCCTTCATTTGGATAAAGGAGACATGCTACTGAACAAAAGCTCTGGAAGCATTATTTGTGCTGTTGGTTAGGTTTTTGCTTCTTTATGCATTTGCTAGATATTTACTTTTTTAAAATGACTCAACCTTTTTTTCCATCTTAGCTGTATCCTTGTATAAGTTTTACATGTTGTAGAGATATATCTTGTGAACTATCTCTGACCTCTCATCTTTAGAAGTTTGATTTATCAGGAAAACTGACAGTGTCTTCAGAAGTAGTCTCGAAAGTATCTGTATGTCAGGGGAATTATTGAGTTGAAAAAAATCTATGTTGTATCTTAGGAGGTTTCTTAGCTATCAAAATCTTAGAATACATGAAATATGAAATCAGATGGTCCAGAAGAGACCGATGAAAAATTCACATGGATTTTAAGACATACCTGATAATTCTCAGTACTGATGTCATTAAAAATGAGAATAAGTAGAGAAAAAGGGAAAATATGAAAGAAGGTGAAAGGCCTGTCCAATCCAAGCTGTTGGATTTAGTTCTGTTTATTCTTGCAAGCAGAAGGGATAGAAGAAACAGGGTGATCAGGCCCAGTCAGCATGGGTTTGTGAAAGGC
>RSEF01000007.1:9615219-9627821 GCA_003993805.1 Himantopus leucocephalus | reverse complement strand
GCAAACTTGCTGAGGGTGTGCTCAATCCCACTGTCCGTGTCACTGACACAGATGTTGAATAGCACTGGTCCCAGTGGTGACCCCTGAGGAACACCACTCATTACCGCTTGCCACTTGGACATTGAGCTGTTGACCGCAACTCTTTGAGTGCGATCAGCAAGCCAGTTCCTTATCCACCGAGTGGTCCATCTGTCAAATCCATGTCTCCAATTTAGAGATAAGAATGTCATGTAGGACAGTGTCTAATGCTTTGCACAAGTCCAGGTAGATGATGTTCGTTGCTCTTCCCTTATCCACCAACACTGTAACGCTGTTGTAGAAGGCCACCAACTTTGTCAGGCACAATTTGCGCTTAATGAAGCTATGTTGGCTGTCACCAATCACCTACTCGTTTTCCATGTGCCTTAGCAGAGTTTCCAGGAGGATCTGCTCCATGATCTCGCCAGGCACAGAGGTGAGGCTGACTGGTCTGTAGTTCCCTGGGTCTTCCTTTTTTCCCTTTCTAAAAATGGGGGGTTATGTTTCCTCTTCCTAGTCAGTGGGAACTTCACTGGACTGCCATGACTTCTCAAATATGATGGATAGTGGCTTAACAACTTTGTCTAGTTCCCTCAGGACCTGTGGATGAATCTCATCAGGTCCCATGGACTTGTGCAGTTTCAGGTTCCTCATGTGGTCTCATACTTGATCCTCACCTACAGTGGGTGGTTCTTCATTCTCCCAGTACCTGCCTTTGCCTTCTGTGGCTTGGGCAGTGTGACATATCCCTTATCAGTGAAGACTGAGGCAAAAAATCTGTAGAGTACCTCAGCCTTGTCCATGTCCCGGGTGACCAGGTCTCCGGTTTCCTTCCTGAGTGGGCTCACATTTTCCCTAGTCTTCCTTTTGTCACTGACATACCTATAGAAGGCTTGCTTGTTGCCTTTGACATCCCTGGCCAGATTTAACTCTATCTGGGCTTTAGTTTTGCTAACTTGGTCCCTGGCTTGATCCCTTGGAAAATTTCTTATTAAAAATATTTTTTTTTCCTTAATTCCCTCTCTAGTTTGGTCTTTCTGGTTTTTACTTCTATTCAGTTTGTGCCTAACCAGTTTAGAAATGTACGTGGCAGTGTTTAGGGAACTCATTTTAGATCTCATGATGCTTAATGCTCTTCAGAAAGTTTCATGTCCTGGAGTCAGGTTATAATGTAAGAACTTTAGTTCTCATTTAAAATAAATATTGCTTGGTCTTGAGATTACCCAAAGGAGCTGGCATGTATGAACAGTAAAAGATTAAAAAAAAGATAAAATCAAGGAAGTAAAATAAATAATGGTCCCTAATTCAATCTTGCATCCTTTGGGGGAGCAGACTCAGGATAGTGAATGTTTGTACTTTATTCTGGAAGAAGATGCAAATTGGTTGGTTGTGCATATACTTCTGTGTACCTTCTGTATGCTTTTACTTTTCATTATGTAGTTACAGCCGTCCTTTTTCAGATGGAACCATTTCTCTTCTCTCCAGTCATAAATCCATTTGTGTAAAGCACTTTAGTCTGGGTGAAGTCATCTCTTCACTTGGTGCTAAAATATGCCCAAAAACTTTGAAAAGGGGAAATAAGGAATTGCATACATTTTAAATGCATCATGCAAACCCCAGATTTCTCAACCTTGGATATCTCTCCTTTATTTTTTCTGTCATCTCTTTGTCATGGAACTTGCCTGCCTTTTTCTTGACAAAATTGGGATTTTATACTGATCAAAACGTTGTCATAGCATTTTCCAAGTTCCTATAAGTAAAGCCTTTTCAGCGTCAACAAAACATTAGTAGACCTTTAAAAGTTTATCTAAGTTATCAGTTTGTAAGCAAAGATCAACTTTAAGCAAAGGTGATCTTACATACCTCTGAGATTCAATTTGAATTTCATACAGACACATATTACTTAATTGTATTTATTTGCTTAGATTATAAATAATTAAAGAACGCCTGTCCAAGTCTCCTGGCACCCCAACACATCAATAACAATACCATCCCAGCAGTGTTGAATTAATTATTTTAACAGGAACTCAGCCAGACAACCTCCAGTGGAGACTTCAATTTCGTCTTTACTGTGAGAAACAAATCCATAGCTTTCTCCAGAAATCTTATCAAACAGTACCTTCTGTGTACTGCTTCTCCTTTTCTCTCTCTTTCTTTCTTCTGTTCTGAAGCTGAGAAGGTATACAGTTCAGTCCTTATTTGCTATGTTTTGTTTTGCTTTAAGCTGGCTAGGACTTTGGGAATCATTTTCACAGAAAACTGCCAATTCTCTGAAAGCACGCCTAAATAAAGATCAATTTCAATGTTTTCCTCAGTTTACAAATTCCTTAGTAGTCCACATTGCATTTGATGCTTTTGGGTGAAAATCCTTTTCCTATTGTTTGAAAAAATTTATATAAAAAAATTCAAAAATCTCATTTTGGAATGCAAGCCCATCAGGGAAAAAAGTTAAACTAAATCAAATATTTCAATTATTAGATGACAATTATTTATAGGCTGTCTTTACTTGAAGATCATCTCTTTCTGCTCCAAATCAGGACAAAGCAGTGGAAAAGAAGTTTAGTTGTCTTCTTATTTTGATACATTGTTGTTTGTTTCATTACAAAAAACCATTCAGGAATGTTATCAGAGTTCCATGTGCGTATGCATATATATATATAGCCTTGCTAATTAATGGTAACGTGGTGAAAGGTATGTCTGAGAATATGTAACATTGCCCAGAAGGTTTATGGGAATATTGAAACGTGTTGTTCATTTCACCAGCTCGTGTTTTGTGCTGTGTTCGTGTGCAGAACTTGCCAGAAAACCAAGGAGGTTTTTTTTGGTTGTGCTTTTTTGTTTCTGTTTTTTAGTATTTCAAGACAGTTTTATAATAGTCAGTAGTCTTGCTTTGTGATGAATACTCTACAAGTGATAACATCTATTCTGCATTTCAGTTCCTCCAACAGTTAAAAAAAAAAAAAATACAAACCCAGAAAAGGGCTTTTGCATGGCTAAGAACATTAGCTCGTGCTCACCCTTAGAACCTTTGCGAGTCTTTTGTCCGGTGCTGTTATGTGTCTGTACATGTAATTAATTGTCTGTTGCTGATAGTTGATACCATTTTGTCAACTTTCACAGTCCCCTTCAAGAGTCAAAGCAGAAGTGTAATAACGTGACTACTAGTGTGTTCCTGGTACTTCTCTTTGCAGTTCTTCAGCTGTATTCATAGGTGCTTGGACTAATAGACAACAGCATTTCTGGGTTTGCTGTTCTCCTTTTTAGTGACAGACTGTTCCATGAATCCTTTTCTAAAATACAACTCCAGTACCATTGTTTCTGCTCATCTACAAAATAGAGCTTTGCAGGTTATAAGCATCTACCCTCTTTCAGTCCAAGTCAGGAAAAGCTTCTGGTGTTCTGTGCTGACATGCAAATACATCAAACTCTGTTTTGTTTTTCTTTGTTCTGTTTAAGGCATCATAATGTTATTTCTCTCAGGAATCAGCTGACATTTAAACATCTCACAAAGGTATTTTATATTGTGTAAACTATAATTTACGTAGACTTTCTAAAATAAGCCTTTCTGAAAGCATATTTAATTCTTGTACTTTATTTTTAATTTCCTTCTTTAGGCTAAATTCTAATGCATGTATACCCAACAGACTAATGTACCTGAAGATTTTTTTTTTAAATTCAGATGCATTCACAAATCAAAGTAATAGTGCACGTTCCCAAGAAATATTAATCTTGTTCCTCCCCTTTTTTTCCTTTTTTGTTGTAACATGCAAGCAATATTTCTTTAGAAAGGAGCTAAATAAAAAGTAGAATACTAAATGCGCGAAGATTAAATACTAAGAATTCAATAATAGTAATCATATAATAAATGGTATTCTCGTAATATCTGCTGTTGGTTTTGAACGTAATGAATCATACAGCAATCATGCAGTTGAAGAACACATAATTCTTATGGAAGCCTTTCATTATGCATGTACTTTTTGTACTTCAAACTGAACCGTTCTATGACTGTAGGGGGAAAAATAAGGCTGAAGCTTTTATGAATCTAAAAGTTCAGGACAAGAATAAAAATTAGCATGGTGTTTTAAAGTCAGAATGCAAACTTTATATTATTCTCTCTTATGAGGCTACGGAACCCCTCCCCCTTGCCAAAGTGCACCAAGAATTTCTGAAACTTTGACAATTACAGGCTCTATGTCATCATTAATGTCATATGAATAAATAAAGCCTAATTAATTCAACACTAACGAGATGAAGTAGGTTCAGACAATTTTCATCACCGAAGACTGTATTCCCTCACAGTTCTGTTAGAATAATTGTTCTTTGTTGTCACGTTATACAAATTATTTTTTAACCCTGCAGAGGTCAATAAATACCGTAGTGTAGCAAGATTGGGTGAAATTGTCAAAAAATAGTATGCCATTTGTAATATCAACTTGTTATGTTTTTGCCGGCAATTAGTATTTTAGCATATTTTAAATATAATTTTAGTAGCAATTAGGAACAGAATTCATAGGTGTATTTGATACATTTGGAAGTAGCCAAAATAACAGGATAGGAAAGGGATTATGAAGATTTCTGTTAGAAAGGCAAGTGCATATTCATGGAAGGAAGACTAAATTGAGCTATGCTCACATCCAGGACGATGTTTAAATAATCCTGAAAGACTTAAATCACTTCAAAGCATTTTTATCTTCTATTAAGTTCTTTTTCAAGAACTTCGGAGTTTGCCTTGGTCTCTTGTTCACTTCTACCCATAATGCACGTAACATATCGGCTTCTCTGTCAAGTTCTTGAATATTTTACCATATTCTCTGCCTTTTCTGATGGCTTATTTCTGACGTTTTTATGGAAAGAAAAAAGCTGGAAATCAGATTATCAATTTAGAGGAGGGAGCCTGTTCCAAATCTAAACGTAGAGCTCAAAAGAGGCAAAATTTAGGAGAAATGTTCAAATTAAGGTTTGTATGTAAGCATATATAAAGATTGTATCTATTGGTCTCCCTGTTTCTATAAGCTTCTCATCGGTTTTGTGTATACGTTAGTGCGCATTGAAAGCAGAGACGAGACAATGGTCCTACCACCAGAGCAAATCTCTCTCAAACAAATTCTCTTCTCAAGTGCTAATCAGGGATGATTCAAGCTGTAGGGTGCAGGTTTTGCCACGAGCACGCTACTGCATCCAAAGTCTTCTGGGGGAGGGATTCTGGTTCTGGCACATCTGTGGTAGGAAGCGGATTAAACTGAAGGAAAAGTAAATATTTTGCTTTGAGTCATCTATTTTATAGTGCTATGCTGCAATTCTGGCAACTGAAGATGCAGTTTCAAGTTTTTGAGCATTTTCAGGTGCATTTAAATACATAATAACTAGGTTAATTTATTTGGAAATATCAATTTCCCATCTTTGTGTATGTTTTATGTTTTTAAACTGTAAGACTCATAGTGAAAACACTGTATGCGTTATATTTTTCTACAGCCTGTGCACATTACAGTGACAGAGTTGTCAGTCACCACTCTAAACTGTTGGCTAATCTTCCCCGTTCTAATATCAGCAGTTATATTGATGCAAATTAGTATGTTGTAAAAGTTGCATCAGTAATTTATGGTTCAAAACTGAATTTGCTCAGAATAAGTACTTGTGAATTAAACACCCCCCAAAAAAGAAGCAGCAGCAGCTATAGCCAGACTAAACCTATTTAAAATAAAATATGAAATAAAATTTATTAATATGCCTAAACACTGGTCTGTTCTTCAGCTAAATTAATAAAAATATGTCTGTGATAACTAGACTGAACTGTGAGAAGGTATGAGAAGGAAAAAAAATAGCACTCCAAAAGTTCATTTCAGAGGAGACATTAATAAAAACCGGATGATATGCAGCAAAGGAAATTAGCTTCTAGTGTATATGGACATGAATAATGCTAGAGGATGTATCATATAACTTAATCAGATAGGCTGTAACAGGAAGATGCAACTGTGGTTTCCTTAATGACCAATGGGTGATGTAATCAAATGCTAAATGCACATTGTCAGGTTCTGACAAGTTTCTATCAAAGCGAAGACGGAGTATCACTTAACCCACAGTTTAGACTGATAGCACATCCTCTCTTGAGTGAGCGGAAAGAGTTAGGAGCAGACAGGTTTCTATAATGTTGTGACATGAAGTAATCTTCCTTTGTCATTCGCTAATGTAAATATCACATTCCCTGAAGGTACATATACTTCTGCTGCATTTGGCGGGGTACGAAGATGTTAATCTTGCTAGCGTGGGCATGAGGCACAGTCAAGGCTACTGCAGCTGGGGACCCAGTAGAGCTGCAAGAAGCTTTCAGGTGGTTCTGGCTTCTGGCAGCAGCTGCAGGCTCTGCCCCTGTGACTCCATCTGTGCTGGTCCATGGATTAACTAATTTAAGGCAGTGCGGGAACGACTGAACATGCACTCGCAAGTCTTGAGTGAAGGATAGCTCTCCTTCAGTAAGGTAGATTAAACACTGCTCCTAACGTTGGGCTTGTAGGACTTTGTAATTTCTCTCTCACTGTTCTGCACGTTGCCAGTGAGTGTTTTCATTTGAGCGAAACCCAAATGTTAAGGTTAATAGAGCAGTGACCTTTTGTTGCCGCAGGTTCAGATCCCAGTTGAGTAAGTCCTGCTCTCCTCAGGCCCAGGGGGACTTGGGTATGTGGTACAGGGACACAGGGCTGGATGCACCTGCCCAGGTTGACTCCGGAGGCCGGAGAGTCTTTTCTGTCCTCAGCAGGGGGGGTTTGGTCCTTGCTGGCTTCATTGTCCAGTGTAGGTACAAGACCTTAGTTCACCAAATCAGCCTGGCTTAGCAGCAGTTTTCTAGCAGGGTACTGCTGTGAATGTAAGAACCAAACAGAGTCAAAATTAAGACTGAGCTCACTGATAATCCTGGGCTTTGCATTTTAATGTATACTACTAGTTGAGTGCTAGATTGTGTTTTTATGATCAAGCAGATTAGGAAATAATTTGCATGTGGATCTCTCCATGTCAGTGCAGTTTCCCTGGTAACAAATGAGGAACCGAGTTCCAAAATGTGCTTGTTGCCGTTAAAATGTGTGTATGTGGGGAGGGGGTGTTCTTTTTATAAGTTTTTATTAAAGAAAAGTAGAGCTGCAAAACTTAGCGAGAATCCTGATTTACATAAAATGAGGGGTTGAGGGAATGAAATTGGTTCTTCACTCACCAGCACTTAACTCATACAAAAATCTCATTTCTAGTCAAACAACACCAGGGTATTTTGCAATCAGACTTTTCCTTTCTGGCTATTGAAAATGGAATTTGCTATTGCTTATTATTTTCAGGGAAGCTGCCAAGAACTGGCATTTCCATCAGGAGCTGCCTTTCAAGCTTCTTTGGAATCTGTCTGTGAAGGCTGGGGGTATAACTTTGGCTGAGACCCATAAGGGCTTCCCAGGTCCCCTGTGTGGCTCCACAAGGTGGGATCCTCGCCCCGTTTCAGTTTAGCCCAAGGGAGGTTCTCATGGGTTCCCTGTCACTCTACAGCAATTGACTGGTTTGGACCTGGAACAGTCTGCCACATCTTGCTTTTTCAGTGGCAGTTAATGAGAGATCTGAGTTGAAGTTTTAACTAGATGTCTGTTAATGGAGCAGCAGGAGAACTTAGAAGATGTTGGAGGAAGGGAGAGAGCACCAGCCCATTTGTGGGTGCTGGAAGAGTGACTGAAAGATGAAATCATCCCAGCAGCAACTGGAGCAACAAAAAAAAGGTGACCAACCTATTGGGAAGGATGAATTATCCTTGAACTTTGCATCCTGGAGGCATGGGACAAAAACAAACACAAAACCAAAAAACAAACAGCCAACTTTCAGCGTTCAGGCAGCATTCTGTGGCTTTATTGAATCGGACAGTTTTAGCATAAAATATTTTGCTATTAAAGCATCCCCAGCGCTCTCTGAACACAGAGTATCAGATGTTTTTCTTCAGTTATTTCCTGAAACTTAATACATAGTCTCAGTATTTTTGACGTTGAGCTTTTCAGTGAGTTTTGAGGAAAAGATCTAATACTAAATCTGCGTAGTTAAAAATTAACTCCAGAAATATAGCTGAGAATACATAAGCAACTAGGTGAAAAAAGTATTTTTTTTTCTGCCCCCATTTATTTTGTTTGCTGGTTCCCTGTTTAATAATTTTCAGTTTACATGTTATTCTAAATAGACTTAACTTTTGAAGGTGAAGCAAATTACAACTTTAGTTGCCCTAAAATTTCTGCAATGTATATATGAAGGTTTTCTCTCAGTAGGAAAGTATCTCTCTTGTTCAGAGGTATAATTTTTGAAAACATATTAAAATCACAAAATAGATTTTGTAAGAAATAAAAGTAATTACTGTTCAGCTTCTGACTTAGAAGCAAGCTAAGCTACTTCTGCTGCTGAACACAGCTTTACTTCATTTTATCAGACTAAAGTGATTTTTCATGTCATGCTGGGTTTTGTTTCCATTAATGAGCCATACAATAATTGGGAATAAAAAGGGAAAAATTATATTTGAACACGGAGGACCTGAGTTACTGAAAGTTCATATCCTCACCATGAACAAGCTTTATCATTTTCTTAATGTTGTATCATTGAAAGCAAGTGCCACAATTAAAAATTGTCTTTTGAGTGTTCAAGTCGTGTGGTGGAATTTCCCAGGTACTGCGGGAGATGGGTTGTGGGCGCAGAAAAGTAATGCTGTGTCAAGCATACCTTTATTCAAAACTCATTTTCCTTTTTTTTCCCCGTTTCACAAGGCTGTGGGTTTACTAGACTACTAACATGAAAACATGCAAGAATGGTGATTCTGTATCTTTTACTGCTAGGAGGGACGTCATACAAATGGCAAGACTTTGCTTCATTTTGAAGGGTACAGTGAAATTTTCTTTTCTCAGATTGTAATTACATTTCCAGTTCCCTGCCAGCGTATGCTGATTGCCTTCAGCTTCCTTGGGGCCTTGTCAATCCATTGATTAAAGAAACATTCTTTAAGTGGATTTGTACTGCATTTGAATAACTGATACTGTTTGATTAGGGCTGAATGCTGATACGACCCTCAGTAAATAGCTATCTCTAAATCTTGTATTTTTTTATGGTGAATCTTGTGACATCAACTATTTCTCTTAAGTTCTGGACTTTCAAATGATTCCCTGATAGGTTCAGTTGACGCTCATGAATGAAAACTTTTGACTCGTGGCTGCAGAAAAGAACCGAGAATGTTGCCAGTGCATATAAGAGCTAAAAAGCAATGAAATAATGATTATTTCTTTAAAAGGATGTCAAAATAATACATTTTGTGCTAGTTGTTCCGGCACCTTGCTGGATCTCGCTTGACAAAGTTCTTGTGCTCACTGTTATTTTTGACAACGTGAGTAGTCCCCTTGCTTATTTTTAATATCCCTATATTTACAAGGCAGTTCCTCCAGGATTACCACCCCATCACTTAGTCTGAAAGACAGAACCAGGTTTACTCAAAAGGGTCCAGTAACCTCTTCATGTCCACCAAGGGCAGCAGGATAATGCATGTTCTTCAGAGAGATTTTGCTGAATCGTGACTGAAGTTCTTAGGATCAAATTCATGCAGAGAAACATTAAGTGGAAATCTTGTTTGCAAGCACTAAGCAATACGTCCTCCTGAGAGTGACCTTTGGTAAGTTCAGATGCTTTTCAGTAAAACTGCTGTGTGACTGCTGCATATACAGTTTTCAATGGGCAAAATACAAAATCTAGTGATAGGAATGTAAACCAAAATCTTGACTTAAGGCAAATATAATATGTGCTCTTTTACATTCCTGTTTAGAAAAAAAATTGATGTCTTTTTAATGGAATTTCAAGGCCATTTTCTCTATTGCTACCAAAGGATGTATCTACATTCTTTAAAATAAACAACTATGGCCTTTAAAAGATTATTTTAAAATGTGCTTTAATTTCTCAATACATCATACATCATTCCAATGAATAGTTACTAGTAAATTACTGTTATTGTTTATAATAGTTAAGAGAAATATTAGGTTAACTGTTCTAATGTGTTCATAATTAGAATAGACTATCACATTATACCTATTTTGAAGAAAAATTTTAAAGCTCTTTTCCCCAAGTTTCTTATATATACTTTTTTCTCTTAACTAATTTTTTTCCAGTAACTCAACTTTTTAATTGAAAACTCTCAGCGTGTGATAAAGAGGAGAAAGATTTTTAGATTAAAGAAAATACCATGAACATGCAGATTTATAAAGATCAAAGGGACAACTTCCCTGTGTATCATGTACTGCAGTAGTATGAGAATTTTTTTGTAAGAACTGTTTTCCATAAACAAATAAATGTGTACATGTTCACGTGAATAAAAGGGGGCATTGACTTACAGTGTACTATATAAATTTAAGATTATTCACAAGCATTCCTTCCCCTAGTCAAAACAGTTTTATTCATTATATTTATAATGTGAAGCACAGATGTGGACTCTGTTTTTTGAATATGAATGGGCATGTAACAGAAATCCAGGCTGAAATTTCTTAAAATAGTGTGCCAAGCCCTTCTGAATTAATACTATCTTTGCATGACTTACGGCTATTTTGAAGGAGGAGTTATGAAGGTACAACAAAGGAGAAAACTTTTAAATGCATACAAAATTTGTAGGAAGATACGGACAAGCTGTAAGGAGCGTTTACTAAATGGATTTGAAGTTGTTAGGTTGAAATATATTTGAAGTTGAACATTTCTCAAGGAAATAACAGCTAAATATCACAATAATATAATGCCTTTAAAACCAAGCGAACCATTTTTGTTAAAAAACTGTTTGTAGTACTGTAATATTTGCATACCTGGCCTTTAGCAAAATAACAACAACCAAAAAAAAAAATCTCACAAACCATAAAGTTAGTGAAGAGACCAGCTACATAAATCCAGACCCCTTGGACACAGGCCTGAATTTGTTCTTGAACATTTGTGGATGGCTTTGCTTTGTAACTGTAGTACAGTTACACTGACCGGTGTGTTTGGAGGCTCAATTGCAGTTCTTTGCAACTGCTGCTTGACAGAGCCGGAGTTCTGGGAGACTAAAGCAGAAGAGGATATATGGGATAGCCGCAGGCAGTCTATTCCACTGCTTACTGGAATAGCCATTAGTGTGTGTTTCCTAATGACTAATCTGAATCTTTCATGCCGAAACTGAAACTCGTGACTTGCTCTCTTACCCACTGCAGTATAGGAAACAGATAATTTTCTTCTCTGTAGAAGCATTTTTTTTGTGCTTGAAAACTATTACCATATCTAGTTTTTTTTATTGTTATTGCTAGTGGATTTGGCTTTTTTTGTTTGGTTGGGGTTTTTTTTTTTGAGCTAACCGCCCTGGCTTTTTTTAAAGCACCATGGAAGACGCATTCTAGATCTCTGCCTTTTCTTATTTCTTTCCATTGCGCACTCTTGTTTAGTCACATATCTCTTGAACTACAGTGCCTCAGACTGCACAGGGCAGTTCAGCTGAGGCAATAGGAACGTTCAATAAGTCAGAGGTGTTACATGTGAGATTCAAATACACTAAATTATACTAGGAATTGCTCTAGATGTGCATGCGAAATGGTCTTTCAGAGCAACACATAATTCTGTATATAAAGCCTAGATCATTAGCTATAAATGCCACAAAAAAAAATTAAATGCCTGTACATTTAAATGATTAGTGTATATCAGAGTTAGGGAAGGGTTTAGTACAAAACCATTTTGTATTTTGGAAGAATCTTTTGTCAATAAATCTGGAGAGTCAGAGTTAACATTTGGTTTCACTTATTTATAATTTGATTAGAAAATCAGATCCTGTTCTTAAGAACAGCGTAAGTTTTCAGGTGAAAAAGTATACCTGGAAAAAATGTTTCTTTTTTCTAAATCATACACCTTTTTTAGTAAAAGTATGAAATCTGAATAGTTACTGAGGTAAAAATCCCCTCTTCATTTACAACAGCTCCTCAGGGCGCAGCAGTCTTCCATGCACAAACAAAATACTGAAAATGAATGAGCAGTGTCAGAAAGTTAATATCATACATGAATGGCAAACCCTTAATTGCAAATGCATTTTTTTTTTATGTAGCTGCTAGTGGAAGAAATCACTTTCATCTTGTCTGTTGGCTCCAAAATCCCATTACAATCATCCTGTGTTTAATATGCAGATACACTGAGGTGTCATGTCTGCTGTGGTAATGTTACCCTTGAAATTGATAATGCAGGCTGGAGGGGTGGCCAGTGGGGTGGGTTGAAATCTGCTTGAACTGCCAGGCTTAAAGTGTTGTGATCAGCGGCACGGCGTCCAGCTAGAGGCCACTCACTGGTGGTGTGCCCCAAGAGACGATACTGGGGCCAATACTGTTTAACATCTTCAGTAGTGACCTGCCCGATGGGACAGAGTGCACCCTCAGCAAGTTTGCAAATACAAAACTGGGAGGAGTGGTTGATCCACTGCATGGGTTTGCTGTTGTTCGGTGGGATCTTGGCAGTGTGGAGAAATGGGCAAGCAGGAATATCATGAAGTTCGAAGGGAACAGGCTGAGAGAGTTGGGGTTGTTCAGCCTGGAGAAGAAAAG
>RSEF01000007.1:9519399-9615119 GCA_003993805.1 Himantopus leucocephalus | reverse complement strand
TTTAAAGTCCCTTCCAACCTAAACCATTCTATGATTCTATGAAATGCAAAGTCCCATCAAACAGCCTTTCAAATAACTAAGATAACCCTTTGGGAAATTCTTGGACTCCCAGTTGGCATTCAGTCAATAGCCTCTTGAATAAAATCTGAATAGATTCCTGACTGGTAAATTTCCCCTGAAACTGACATAGAAAATGTGTAGGTAGAAAACTTGCTTTTGGAGGTATGCCAAAAATACACCATGTCTTTTATTTACCCTGTATTTGTGCAGAATGCTAGTCAGGCAAAAATTTCTGATACAAATCTGCTCCAAATGTCTTTGCTCTCATACCTCTCATCAATTGTGCTTGCTGACTCCTTTTTACGTATTTATTTTGGTAATGGAGCTTCAAGAAATACGAACTCTTGAAAACTCTATAGTAATTTCTGGAAATATTTTCTCTTTTGGGGATCATGCTTCAACATCTGTAAAACTGAAGTGATAACTGTCATTACAAAATAAGTTGTTATAACGAAAATAAGAACATAAGGACCCTGATATCTGCCTTTGGATTCACTATATGAGCTAATTCAATTATCTTGTTGTCTGTGAGCCTCTGCAAGTGTGGATAACAAAATTGGGAAATTGGGGAAAAGCCTGCACTGGTGTTTATAATAAAGCATTCACATAGCTGAAGAAAGGACTTCCATTCCTTTGTCCTGTTGGTTCTACATCTGAAAATATAATGTTTAATACATTATACAGACCAAAATAGAGGTGTTACATAAGCATCCACATTTATACTCTAACGTGTAAATATCTAAAACACTTTATTTGTTTAGCTAATAGTACTTCCGTCAGAGTTAGAACACCGAGTGGTAGTAATTCAAGATGAAAGTACTTTGTATTTGTCAGTGTCTCTTTTAATAGAAAAGGTCAATAGAAATTGTTTTAATACTTTTTTTCCTTCTTAAAAGAAGACATATTATTAGTGTTAACAAAATGGGTTGTTTGTTCTGTTTCTGGTGATGCAAACGTAATTGAATTTTTTTAACACTACTAAAAATGTCGTTGAAATCCAATATTCTGAGTTCTGTGTCCCCAAGTAAGGGATAAGAAGTTTAGTTGCACAAAAGCAAATGGTGTGTTTGTGACTAACAGTCTGAAAAGCCAGCTGGTCTACAGAGGTAGATCTGTGCATAAAATGTATTTTCCTGGGAGGTTGTTCTGTAGTTGTATTGGACTTGTATTTATAACTGCTAGGCCTGCAGATGAAGAAAGATCAGGCTACTCTTTTAGGGATACAGAATCAGACTGGCAGGTGTTTGTCCTTTGTTGTCATTGCTTCATTTTAACCATAGATGTTATTTTATGTGTTTCTTATTGTCATTCTCTCATTGCTATATTTAAAAAGTTATATATTATATAAAGTACTACAATTATTGTTATGTTATTTTATGTTTATATACCTATTATATACTCAGTAACATGTTTATTTTTCTTTGCATCATGTTTACTTTGTTCAATTTCAAAGAACCCATGAATCATATAAATTTAATTAGTGCTGTAGTTTTCCTTGAAGTTTTGCAATGCTGATGTAACTTATCTTTGAAAAAAAAAAAAAAAAGATGCTTTCCTGGAAGCATTATTCTGCCCCTCCAAACAAGAAAGTGCAGAAGCGAAGAGCTCTTCCAAGAGTAGGTGTTGGGTTTATACACAGAATAAGATCAGAGTGTTTCACTGAGGAAGGACTGGGTTGGTATAAGCCTATTTAAATATAAGTACTGATAATTACTCAGGCTGTTTACTGAAAACAACAACAACAAAAAAAAACAGTCCTTCCACACAGACTTTGTCTGTATTATCACTCATGTCATGCCTCACAGGCAGATGACTGACACAGGCTGGTTTTGCTTGCTTAAGTCATCCTGTACTACCAGCATGTATTTGGGAGCGACGGTCATTCTCCTTCCTTGATTGAATTGAAATAACGAGCTTTCAGAGAGCTTAGATTTAACCAGGAGTGCTTGTCGACACCAGCAGTTTGACCAAGGTTTTGAACAATTTGAAGATGGGGGGAGGATGTCAGAATTACATGTCTTTTGCAATGTTCTTGGGCCCCTCTGTCTCCTGAAGGTCTCTGCTGGGCTGCTGTGTGGTGCACAGCAGCTGGTTAGCTTGACATAACAAATCTCTGGCCCGTCTGATGGTTTGTTTTTGTTTTTTTTTTTTTTCTCCTGTGGTGATAAGGATGGCATTCCGGAGCTCAGCTGAAGTGGCGACAGAAGCAGTCTCTTGATTTGATTTTTCATGCTTTGTGCTTGGCTAAACCTGTTGGAAAGTAGCCCACAGATCTGATCAGCTCATGGAAAGCATCAGAAATTCATACATTTGAGTGCAGTCCATCTGCAGTTCTTTGAGCTACATTTCACATGATTGTGAAGTTTAGTCCGTGAGCAATGAAATGCAGCATATACAATGTTGATGGAGCGCTCTTTGGTATAGATTGAGGCTCTAAACTTACTGTGTGTTTACTGACGGAGTAGTTATAGGTTTTATCACATGCATAAACATTTTTTAGGAGAGCAGCTTGTCCAAAGCAGTCAGAGGAATGCTTTTGGGGAAGTTTTGGGATATAAACTGTGGGAAGGGCTCTTCCACAGAATGTTCATTGATGGACCCACCCAGGCAAATCATCTATGCATGTGATATATGGGTGTTTTATCACTGAAAGTTGTTGGGAATTAAATTGTTACTGAGCTTCAGCTATTTAATTTTGGATCATGGAACTTGCATACTTTGCTTTACTACCAGCTGATTCCAAATCCATTTTCAGCACTTAATCAGTCCTGGCTCAGAAGCGCATTACAGAAATTGCTATTGTCATTCTCTGCATCACCATGAACTGTATGTGTAGATTTTCTGTTTTGTCCAAAAGCAACAAGAGGCCTGTCTCCCGCTTGACAAATGGCCTGATTTTGTTATCTGTTGAGCGCGTGACATCTTGGTTCATTATCTGGTTGCTTTTTGACTGAATTGTGTTTTCCAAGTCCCACTTGGTACAGGGTCCTTTCAAATTGTCCGCTAGATTCAGCAATTTTCTTGAATGGTAAAGGGTTTGGCCGCATCTGGCTCTCGGTAAAGATGGCAGTGCACATCCGCCCTGTGTTGCATTTCCTCGGTCCCTGGGCACAAACAATGAACATTTGCGCCCTGTGGAGCACTGAGTAAGCACGCTGCTTCCAACACCCTTTTTTTCAGAAAAAAATTTGCGGACACATTTTAGGGAAATTTCAAAACTTGCTGTAGCTCATACATTCTCTGAAACAGGTAGCTTCTCGTCACTATTTATCATTGTTGTTTATTTAGTGTCAGATATAATTCAGATGATTGAAAGCATGGCAAAGTATATTAACTGACTGGTTCACTTGTAAATATTTTGGGAACTGCCGTCTCCATATGTGAGATCATACAGTTGTCCTATATTTCAAAACAGAACAATTTGGCGTTTTTAAATTGCAGGTCAAAAACAGAATAAATGAAGAAGCTGACTAGTCAGTCTTTCTTCCTAATGAACATTCGTTACAACAGAAGCAGAGCTGCCAATTACTGGCCACTTGTTCTGGCTACTCATTAAATATGTTTCAGCATGAACCTCTTATGATTTGGCACACGGCCAGATCAAATTCAAACTTTCCCCATGTCCAGAATAATACTGTCACTATTTTGATAGACAAGTAAGCTGCAAGTTTCATATATCCACGGCAAACACTAATTTGAGCATGACAAAAGGGCATCTGCTCTTCTTACTGCCAAGAAAATTATTGCAGAAGTGACTGTGTTTGACGGTAGTAGATGAATTTCACTTTATTTGGCTTGAATTATGACACTGAATAAAATATTTACTAGATATCTAACATCATTCTACCCCTCAGAGCAGTTTTAGAGAACTAACATGTGCAGCAGCTATGGTCCAATACTGCCTCTCTAATTTGCTTTCAAGAGTTCATTGCAGTCTGTGAAAACTGTCTCTTTAATTACTTCAGAAAGGCAGAGGAGCACAGACTGCTCCGTATGTATGTCCATTAGGATTGTGATTTTTTAGGTTTTTTTTTTTTTTTAAACTCTTAATACCACTACAGCAGCAGAACTTTGTGATACAGACGTGATTTCAATTTGATCTTTTAAGTTGCTGTAGTCAGGCTGTTGCATGGTACCGAAAGATCAAATTAATTTCAGAGTTAGGTGCTACAGTTGAGAAAACTACTAGAAAGTTGTTTCGTGTTTGTCATAGCCTTCATCTGAAGCATACTGTTCCTTAAAAGATTAACTCTTGTGAATTCAGAGTATGCAAATGTCATCTGAGAACCCAAAATATTTTTCAGAATTATTTCCTGACTTCTAGCATAATTATTTTTGAAACAAGTGCTGTTGAGAAATAATATTAGAAAATAGGAAATTAGACTTTGAGAAATCCTACTTAAGCAAAATAAATATATGGGCTTTGCTATATTGGAACTCCCATATCCACTGTAGATATGTACCAGCTAAGTATGCGTTTCACTTTGTTGGTGTTACCTGTCTCCATAGTAGCAATGTTATATATTTTGAGGATAAATGCAATGTTTTGAGTTCACAGAGTGCATTTTAGACTTACTTGTGGTATTAGGAACTATATAATCTTTGGTTGGTGAATTGGTTTTGTATTCCCTTTGTTTTATGGAATCCAGCAGAGAGATGTTATGGTCTCTGTTGTGTTGTCAGTGGTTCCTTGAAGAATGCCAGAATTTTATATTCACTAAAATAACTGGATAAAGGAATCATCTCTTTTTGGATATACTATATCCAACTCATTATTTAAATGATGTCTTTATACGAAATGCTTACGCAGACAATCACGCCCACCAATGTACAGAGCCCATTGGTCTTTAATGAAGTCTTATGTAGCATTAAGGTAATGACTTGCAGATTAATGATTTGTATATGTGTGTTTTAAAAAAAAAGAATATCTTACAGAACAATTTTTTTCTAGATGTGAGAAGTACTTCAGAGGAACATTTTGAAGGAGGCTTTTAATTTGTGCAGTGAAATGGGCCAAATTCTGGTCATTCTGTTGGAAGCCCAGAGGTTGAGACTGCTGGGGGGCTTTTTTTTTCCCTTTTTCTTTTTTTCTGACCAGATCTGATACTTTTCACTATGTCTGTTTGACAGAAGCTTCCGGTATTAATATTTTTTTTTTGTATTCAAAATTTGAGCTGGCAACTTTTACAAAAACTAAAGAGATTCTGTGTATGAGAAACTATGCTGTCACTTATGTCATGCACTACATCCTTCCTAGTCCTCACTTTATTCACATGTGAGTACTTGCACAGTTATGCTAAGCCTGTATTCTTCCAGCTACCATTTTGACTTATCTAAAATAAGGCAAGACATTTGTGCAAGGAATAAAAAGATCATAAGGCATTCTGTCAGTTTTATTGGTTTCTCCCATGAGTTTCACTGCTCTCCAGACCTCAGAAGCCCTTATTTATCCCAGAAACCTTGGAATTTACAGACTGACTTTGCTAAAGCACTGCTGAACTTTAGAATCCTCATAAGAATGCTGGAAATCTTCAGAAAAGCCTTCTATGATATCAGCAAATATCTCCCATGAGAAGCCTTCCAGCACTCTGGAAAGTGTTCAGCGGTGATAAAAGAGTGTGTGATTCTCATTTAGAATTCTTGCTTGGAAAACATGAAGTCTATGAAACTTTTTTATTTGTCCTGGTGTGACACATATTATTGTTACATTTTTCAGATGCAGTCAGACAGAATGTATGTTTTTTTGAAAGTTATTTTTAATATCTTCATGATGAATTCAATCATGACTGGTTTTAAACTAAAAGATGGTAGACTTAGATGAGATATAAGGAAGACATTTATTACTATGAGACACTGAAACAGGTTGCCCAAAGAAGTTATGGATGCCCCATCCCTGGAAGTGCTCAAGGCCAGGCTGGATGGGGCTTCGAGCAACCTGGTCTAGTGGAAGATGTCCCTGTCCATGGCAGGGGGAGTTAGAACTAGATGATGCCTTCCAACCCAAACCATTCTATAATTTTGTGATCTTCGAGACTGTGCTGTTTGTTGTAGTAAATTCTTTTTCTTTGAAAAAAGAAGGGACTGAAGTAAATTCCTTCTTTCCTATGGAAGTTTTTGGCAATGCTCAGCCCAAAAATCTCTCTCTGTTTAAGGCATTTTTATTAGAACAGTCTTCCCAGCCACGTTCGGTTACTACTTTGGATTTTATACTCTGGTCTTCTGGTCTTCTAACTACTTTATTTTCTCATATACCAGTTCGGTGCTGCCTTGAGTTTAGCAGTTAATAATAGTCTGGTGGACTTCCTGGCTTATTTACTATTTTGTTTTGAGCAGTGCTGTTGTGCTAGAATGAGAAATGCTAGATGATAAATAAAAGGCAGCTGTTAACACCGGTTTCAAGAAAGCTTAACGGATATGATGGAGGCAAAGGACAGACTGATTTCATCTTGTCTCCAGTTGTAAGTCAAGTTGAGAAAGGCAGATGTACGTACAAAGCCAGAGTGAGAAGTGGAAAATATTTTATACTTAATTAAGCTTTTAATCAGTTATTATTTCTGTGTCTATGAATGACAGCATTGTTGACAACTTTATATATAAGTAGCATTGAAATTTGCATTTCATTTATCCCATTAACGTTTTGTAAGACTATAGCCTGTTTTCAGAGAAGTTTACTGATGTATTAAATATTTTTAAATGTAATGGAAAAATATTGAATATACTTTCTTTTACCATGGTTTCTCGTATTATTTTGGTCCATAACCCTCCATACTAATTTTAATTGGAAAATCTTGCCATTTCATATGTTACTCCTTCACCTTCTGTGTCATGTTTTATTTATTTATTTATATTCATCCTCAACCATGCCCTAAACAGCTGCTGGCTCACTTGAAGGAATTGAGGAGAGAGAAGAACTGGAAAGATGAGAGGAACTGAGGGGGAGATTAACTGAGCCTGAGAGATGCTGCAAAGTGGTAATTAGAAAGTAATTTAACCATAAGGGCCATTGCAGAGCATAGTTCAATCAGAAAGTTGTAGCCTTCTAAGAGAAATAGCTGATTCTGAACATCTCAGGTAAGATGTGTATAAAACTAGGGTACTTTCCCAGTCACTTTTAAATAAAATGAGGTAGAAACCACATTTGGCTGAGTGTGATAAGGAGAATGCAGCAATGAATGGAATACTGTAATAAACCAGCATTTCAAAAAGGAAGCAAAATATAAACTTAACCTCCGAGTAAAAAAATTACTATACCTAACAAAAGAGTTAACAAAGATTTCAACCTAAATTGAGGCAACACTGCAGGGAAAATGAATTCACTTTATGATTTCTTTTTGGTCCACCTACTGTTATTTTCCCTAAGTGAATACAAGGAGGTAAGTGGGAGCTGAAGGAATGGTAGGTGAGGAACCCTTAATTTATGAAATTTTCTTCTGAGAGTTTTGTCATTAATTATATTGGGAGAATACAAAGGCTTCAAAATAATGCTTTCTAGATGATTAATTTCTTTATTTATTGTATTGGAACAATGCTTGTGCTTTCCACATACGGTAAAACTTAAATGATTGTGTATGCTGGTGTGAAATAATATAGTTCCTCAGCTTTCTTCTCCATGTTTGTAAAGCAAAAAATCACAAAACCTTTCAGATTTCTCTTTATTTTAAACACCATGTTTCTAAGCATTCATTCTATTTCAGCTTTATCAAATGCATTTTTCTAGATCTTATTTATTCTCTCCATTGTCAGTAGCACAATTCTAAAGGACATCATAACTTAAAAAATAAAAGATAAAACAGAAGTGCATAATTTTTTTAAATGCCTATTAATTTACATTTGTTGCAGAGGTAAATGACATCTAAAACTATTTTTAGGACAAAAGGACATAAATGATGACAACTTCAGAAAGAAATGAGGAAATGTGCTTCATGCCACAATGATCACAAAAAAGCAATCTTAGTATTAGAAGTTAAGTGGAGAGGTTAGGACTCTTCCTTCCAGCTTCTACTCTTGGCACTACAGAATTGTTTTCTAAAACCCATAGTTTATTTTTCCAAATCCTAAGTGACAGACTTTCCCCTTTGTTTTGGGGGTACTCATTCCACAGTTCAATAAGTGCCATGAGGTATTTAGAGCTCTAACTAACTATGATCCATTTTACATAGCTTTCTTTTTTGGTTTGAACTTTCTGTTGAGTATAATTACACTTCTCTAAGGTTCAGCTGCCTGGAAGACTTTTTACATTAAAAATAGAAGGTGAAAATAAAAGCCACACTTTCTCTTTAGATCTGTTCCCTAAAACAGAATTTCAGATATAGTTTCTATTCCCTTATATTAGTCTTTTCTTCTCTGGGATTATGTTGATAGTGTAGGAGACCAAAGCCAAAGAGATTCCCTTAAGTGCAGAATTATTAAAAGGAGGAGGGGAAAAGAAAAAAAAAGAAAAGTAAGGAAGTTGTCACATCACAGCTTGAAGCCTGGACTTACTCACAGTTCTCCATGGTAGTAGGGAATTTTACTGGGTGTTTTCACAAATACCTGTACAATTGAACCAGGGCTCTGTTCTGCTCTGTTTAGCTGACAGAGACACTGTCATCGAGGCAGTAACCCACGAACAGAGCACACTGCTGCTGCTCTATTGCTGCTGAACAATATTAAATCACCTTGAGCCCCTCTGCAGAGATGTCTTTCTGCATGTCATGAATGTCTTTCTGTATTATGTAATGTTCAGAAATTATCCCTATGTTATTGAACAGTTTCTCCTGGTATTTCTGCCAGAAAGTGTTCAACACATTACTAGTATGATTTCCTAACTAAATATATTTCCGTATAATTACAAGTTATAATATACTCATTTATTTGTCAACTGTACAAACTAATACTAATTTTCTGAAAAACTTTAGACTTAGATGACATGACCAAGAAGAGGCCTTTGCCAGCAGAGGCTAAATCCTGTCGTAATCCATCACTCGCTATTGGCAAAGGCGGTATTTGCATTAGAGGGTGAACAGTGCCAGTATGCTTTGTCCAAAGAGTATATGCTTGCCAGTACTATAATTTAGTAAGAAGATTAAGAAGGCTCTTTCATCCTTTTTCCACCACTTCCCCATATAAAAACACAGAACGGCAGAGCACTAATATGATAACCACTCATTTTTTCCTGCAGCCATGATACAATGGAGCAACTTAGAGAAATTTTTGGACCCTTTCTGGTCCCTTTAGTGTCTTCAGTCAGACCAGTAAGAAAAACTGGTATTTAGAGGCAGCTGAAACTTTCTCATAATGACCATCTGAGAACCCATGAAATAAAAATTTCCTACAAAGCTTAGCAAGAGTTGAAACAGGAGTTCTAATTGGATAGTTTTAATTTTTATTGGCTGGCATCTCCAGAGCTAGAAAGGCAGAGGTGCAGTATGTTGAGTAGATATTTTTCTGCTGCTTTTTTGTCTTTTCAAATGTGATGTTGTCTTTTTTAAACGAAACAAGATTTTCAAAAGCCCTGGTTCCATTTACAGTGATATGAAGTGGAAGTTCGACCAGGTCTTGATGAATCCTGAGGCAGCATGAACAGCTCCTACTTGAAAGGACTGAGCATTGATGCAGTAAAAGCATTGCTTCCTTCGACAGCAAAAGCGTGTTGTAAGGGAACTATTAAACTCTATTTAGTAGAGTTTGGAAGCCCGATGACTTTTTAGGTTGCTGACCATGTAGTATTACAAAGAACAGAAAAAGCTAGATAAAACAAAAACTTGATAGATAAAACAATAAAGGCAAAACAGTGAACAGATGGAGAGGGAAAGAGTTATATTATTTAGTATGGAATGCAAAAATCCCAAGGCTATTGCTGACTTAGCTTGGAAAGCTTGTGGTGCAGCTGCAATTAAATGCAGCTATGTTGTCTCTGGTCCTGTGGAAGTTTGCAAAGAATAAGCAACAGTTGCTTGCTATGAGGTACATGAACTAGGAGCTTCAAAGAGCTGATGGAGAATGAGATTGGGTTTCTTGGAATTCGTGGATAACTGAGATTATACTGCAGTTTGGTATACTAGCATACTCATCAAGAGGGTATAATTAGAAATGCAAGCGATTTTGAAGAAATCTACTTTCTCCTACGTCCTTTCTCCTATACTCTCTGAAAGAATCAGTTTTGAGCTAAAATGATTTCTTCTTGGTCAATGACTGTTGTGTGCTTTTACGCTGCAAAAATTTTCTTTGCTGTTTTTGGTGTGAGATCCTGTTATTTGTATTTTTTTGTCAAGTGAATAATTAGCAGCTGCAATTGAAGATTTGTAACAGAATACTGAAAAGAGTATTTTGTGCTTGTGGGCTTGTATGTTTACCGTGTATGCCGATGAAGTAGAAATAAGTATTACTTGTCTGTGATGACCAGAAGTATTGCGAGGGCTGGGTATTGGAATGCGATGTATCACTAGATAACTTTGTAGGTTTTGAGACCATTTATACTAGCTCAGCTTGTTACATACAGAGGAAAATATAGCAATATAGATGATTGTTAGAAGTTAAGAGTAAAAGGCTGCATGGTACTAGAGGTATAAATGCTCAGAATTAATATTGTAGAAAGAGCTGTATCAAAGGAGAATCTGCTGTTGTCAGTATGAGTCACTGTGCAAGATAAATATTTTGGAAATTAGGGTTGATTTTTAATACGCAGAACTTTTTTCCGTCTCGTATATTACATAATTACCGATGATGTTCATGTTCCTTTCATGTTACTTCAAAGCAGGAGTTGTCGATGTGTGCGTCTTCAGATTTCACAATGGAAATGCAGGTTATTAGTTAATAGTAATAACTAGTTTACAACCATGTTGCTCATCTGTGTTATTTAATGTATGAAATATAAATATTTTAAAAGGATTTGATGAGTAGTCTATTTTACTAGGAAATATCAGTTACCAAGTAAGAGCAATGAATTTGAAGGAGAATTCTCCAAAAATTCTTAAATAAGACAGTGATTTATCACACATGGTTTTATGTTCAGAGGATGACATACCTAGACAACTCTTCCAACACCGATTAAATTGATGTGCACTTTTAAGAAGTTCAGATTCACTTATTTTTACATATACTAAGGAATTTTGTCAGATACAAACTTAAAGAAACTTTCCTGTCTGCCAGGATAGGAAAAAGAGATTGATGACTGACATCCTGAAAGTACAATTCGAATACTCATTCATCAAATGCAACACATTAACTTTCTTAATTATGGGCAAAGAGAATAGCTTGACCTATGTTGACCCATTACCCCAATGTGAGACTAACCCTGTCTCTGGGGGTGTCTCTTAGAGGTTCTCAGAAGCACCTTTTCCTCTGTCCTTTTCCGTATGATCCAGCAAAATTAGACCCTTCCTGATCTCGTTTTCTCTTAATTACATTTCACACTTTCACGTCACTGAACATGAAAAATGTCGTCTCTTTTTTCTGGTTGCCTGTATGTATATTTCTAGCCTTTTGGGGAGCTCAGGCAGTTTTTCCAGTTAATTGCTAAGGAATAGTTAAAATCTGGAGTATCTGGAGTATTTCCTTCATTTTTAAAGGTAGGGGATTTATGAGGGAGAAGGAAGAGGTTTTCCATAGCTCTTTATGTCTGTAATTAGCTGTCTGTGGTTAATGCAACCTGGGTTTGTTCACATATATGCTTTTCTTCTCCTTTAATGCAAGAGTGCTACTGCATATATTGACAAAAATACTATTAACTATATTTAGATGCATTTCAATGAAGAAACATCTGGAAAACCCAAAGACACATCTATAATTCTGTAATACTGAATTGTAGAAGCTTGCTTTTAAAACTAAGATTATAGCATATAAGTATCACATGCAATCTCGATAGTTTATAATTTCTCTATAACCTGTTAAACCTTATATAGATTTTCTGCTAATTGTCTTCTGGGTATTCCAAATATAGATACTTTCTATTTTATCATAACATAATTAGAATTTAAAAAAATGTCTAAAGTAATTAGAGGGACATTTGGCGTTTAGTTGATCACATTTAAAACTATTATTTTAAACTCCCGAATACAGTAAGGATTCTTCCAGCAGACTCATAATAGATGAATACTCTTCTCCGTCCCCTCGTCTTCCCCCAATGCACAAGTAGCATCAAATTCTAAAGAAAGTCAATATGCAAAATTTCTTGCTGAGGTCAATGCCTATAAATCCCTAAACATTGTTTTTAAAATTAACGTATGAATCTCAGCTTGTACTTATGAACACTGGGCTAGTACATTTTTTTTTTTAACTTTTAAAAATGAGATAAACTATTCTTTTTTCTTTGTTTCCCCTTCCCATATCTGAAATAAAAACATGCTGTAGGCAAATTTGTGGTCAGAAGTTGGAAGGTGAAAAAGAGGTGGTTGGAGTAGTCATATAGGTATGGTCCCTCTCATAAGCTCAATTTTGTTGAAGAAAAACCTCCAGAGCCCTGGTTCTTTCATGTCCTCTATGCAAAAGTGATTTACTTTGTGAATTGAGACTTGTAAGTTTCCACAGCCCTAAAATAGCTTTTACCCTATAGATCATTGCTTTTCAGTAGTATCTGGAAAAAAAAAAAAAAAACCAACATGACATCTCTACAGTAGAGATCTACACTAGATACCTACACTAGATATCTGAAGTGTCTTACAACACTTTACAAGGTTGTAAGAATATGACCCTCCCCACCCCCCAACTATCTCTCTCTGTAAAGACTTCTGATATTCTTAGAGTGTGATAGGAATTTGAAATGCTTATTTTAGATGTCAGCCCGATCTGTACGTTTGAATTGGATTTCAGCCTTGATTCAACTCCCAAAGTTTAACGATATTTTAAGGCCATCTTAGTTTGGATGATTTATAATTGTTTATTTATATACTTATAAGTGTGTGGCATGATTTCAGTTACTTATGTGCTCTAAACGCCTTCCCACAGTTGAAAATTTTCAGATGAGTTTTATGCTGCAGATGAATCTCTGGTAAGAGTTTCTGGGCAGTGGCTGACCTAGGGAATACTGCAGGAGTGTCCCCGAACGCTGCCCTACCCACCTTCTCATTTTCATATTTTGAACCATTTTGTATTTGATTCTTTCCTGTGATTTATTAGACTTCCTTTAACACTAAAATAGCTTTTGTGCCTAATCAAATAATAAGTTATGCTGATTGTGGACAGTTTACACTCATGTCTGTAAAGTTTCAGCAATATGCATAGCTCCTGAATGCCAGTTCTGCCAGCTGCTATTGAATTACAAGTTTACCACAGGAGAAGTATTAGTAGCCTGAAAATAATCTGAATCTTATTCTTTGTAGTGACAGGAACTGTGTGTGTCAGGAAGTGATTGGTAACCGTTATTTTTGGAGAAAAATAGATCAGGTACATGCTTAGGTACTCCAAATACTCTAGTTCCTCTTTATGAAAGGATTTGCAGAGACGAGAGGTATTGGGGAACTTGGTTTTTGGGGACGAAGCAGCACCTTGTGGATTACTTTATATTATGGCTCAACAACATATCAAGGTGGAGTGTGCCTTTCTAACTTATGCCCTGCATATCCTAGATCATGTCAGTTCATTGCTTTATTCTCCGTGCAACATCATCAATCAAAAAAAAAAAAAAACACCCAAACCAGAAAAAAACTATTGAGTATTGGCCCTCTTTAAAAACATCAAATCACCCTTCTGAGATATTTCTTTTTTGACATTCAAAAACTCATTAGCTGACTTTTTCTATTAAGAAAATATTCTTATTGTGAAATTGTTATTTAAAATAATGCAAGCAAAACACACCTTATGAACCAACAAAAATTTACAATGAAAGAAGTTTGTCTGAATTAGTATTTCTGCTCATTTTTCAAATGAGATGTCAAAATAGAAATAAATCTATGTAGATTGTTAAAAATAAATGACATTTATGTTTTTGCTTTATCTAGTTACGCTAAGAATGTCAGAGAATTTAAAATTTTCTAAGCTTTGATATTGTTCCACAAAATGCAGCAAGCTGATAAGTAATCTGTTTTATTGTTCATTCTGGGTTAATCAAAAATGTAATTATGACTTTTAATTAGAGCAGAAAAAGTGTCTGCTACTAGCTCATAAAAAATTGCTTTTTTCTGCCTTGTCACCACAGGTTATGAAAGACAAAGAAAGCTTTCAAAGTAATAACAAGGAGACAATCTAGCCTCAAATTACTCATAATTGAAGTTAATATTTGAAACTACATCTAAATATATTGGAAGCTGAAAGCTGTGAATTTATATTCTAATTTAATTTTAAAGCATGAAATTTAGTGGTACCTAGAAAAACGTATTTTTTTTTTTTCCCATCAAGCTGTTTCATAGTTCTGGTTCTAAATTCCATGCTACTCTAAAATACTTGTCGAAGACAAGTCAACAAGGCTTAGGCACAACCAACCAAGTTTAGCAGTAGGGAACTCTATAAGCTTAAGAAAAATACAAAAATCTATTTCATAATACCCAGGGTTTGGGTAGATGGGTATTATGTAAAATAAATATACAGAAAGTGTTAATAAACTTAAGAAACAAAATTCCCATTTGGATTTGTGTATTGTATCTATTTTAAAATAGCACATAAGGTAAAAAGAGGGAATGTAAACCAGAAGTGGGTGATTATAATAAATTGTCAGGGGAAACCAAATGGTACTGGGAGAAATCTGTGGCTGTCATAGTTAGTGTAATAAGAGCCTGAGATTTATTTTGAAAAAAAATTCTGACAGTGGATTTTATCCATTATGAGAATAACAATTGCTATTTCTCTATAATTACTTCTATTCTGTATCTTGGAAGTACTTCTGTGAATATAACATGCTTTTCATTCCCGTAGTACTTCAAGGAGACGCTAAACAAACCCGCACATTAGGAGTGTTAAGAACAGTAGTTTTGATTGAGATATGTTGAAGAGTTTTGGAAGACCTGAATTAGGATCTTTCCAGGCCACTAGTGGTGATTTTTAGTGAATCTTGAGGCATCAGCAATGACAATTTGTTGGTATCGTGCAAGCAGAATGACCCAGGTAACTTGAAGGTTGTCAGCCTTGCATTGTTCATTGAGGGGAAGGGTGAAATTGCAAATACGGACCTAGAAACATATGAATCAAAGATTATTTTTTTTTTGGATGTTCAGACAAACAAAATACCTTTTCGTTGTTTCTCCCACATTAATATACTTTGAGTCAAATTATTAATGAAATATAGTGCATTGAGTCGAATTGGTGTATTTCTAAAATGCCACTGAGCTTTGGTTTGAGTATTATTAAACTTGAAAAAGTCAGAGTATGCAACGTGACCACCCTATCACTAAAAGAAATAAAAACTGATTAATTCATTAGTGTTCATTACATAAGAGAGGATGTTTCCAGTAAGATCCTTATAATGTGATTTCAGGAATGAATTTTTATAATTTTGCTCAGACACCTGGAAATATCAAAGAATTATTACTGTAATTGTGCAGATGATTTGAGTGAAAAATAATGAAGGGAACAGTTTTAATTTAGAGCTCTTGATAATCTGGGCATAAGCAAACAATAAGTAGCTCAGCGTGGCCAGGAAGGTACAGAGATGTCAGGCCATAGCACAAAGTGGTGGGAGAGGGATACCAGAAAGAGGCGCCCCCCAATTTTTTTGAACTAAAAGATGCTATCGCTCTGAAAATCCTCTCATAAATCTTGTACTCTCCTTAATTTCAAGTATTAAGGCTTTTAATTTTTGAGGTCATGTGATTCCATCATTTGGAAAGCACTGTCCAAAAGCAGTTTATTTGTAATATCTTTCTGCTATTATGTTTGATTAATTTTGCTTTTTAAGTATCAGAGTACTTCCATAGGTCAGCTCTTCTATACTTGGTTGAAATGCAGTATCTTGTGGATTTAAAATGTACCAGTTTGGCAGCACTTAGAAACTGAAGTCTAACTGCCCCGCTTTCACAGATGACTCAAAACTACCTTCCAAAAAAGCAAAGCCATTGATAGCCGTCATTCCAAGGATGCGTCAACAATTTCAATTGTTATTAAGCGTCGGGTAACTGCAAGAAAGCGTTGATTCAGATTTTATCCTCAATGTATAAGTCATGTCTATGCTTGCTGTATCTTGATACCTGGTCTAATTATTTCTGTAAGTGTTTAAAAATCCATTAGAACGCTAATTAGCACGTTAGTCCTTAATTAGCCTTTAGATAGCCAAATATTTGTCTCTGTCTCAAAGTGTAGAGATTCCACTGGGGACTAGCGAAATTTCATACTTTGTGAATAGACTTCTATCTCGTCCTCTGAGGAGGTGATTGTAAAACTGTCATGGATTTTTGGGGGGCATTCTGATAATGTCCAGGTGCAGCGTGGCTTCTGAGGACTTATTCTGAATTCGTAGTAAAGGAAGCAAACTATGTGAGTCCTCTGGGAAAAAAAAAAAGAAGTTATTTTCAAGGCCTTGGAACGTACAGGCCACTGATGGAATATAGAGTGACTTTCTTCATCTGAAAGGTAGACCCATATGAAGTGCCTCGTGTTTAATTTTAGTTGTATTTACTTTATCTGGTAATGAAGAGAGTTACAGTATGAAGGCTTTGTGTCTGTATGAGAAGCTGTTTTTTAATTTATGCTGGTGTTTACTTGAAGGAGAGGCATGCCCTGTAAATCAGTAACATAGGTGTGATAATTACCTACAATATCAGTGCCTTTAAGTGTCCGGGTGGCGGCAGTTACTATTTTATCAATCCGGTCTATTTAGAAAGCCACTGTGTTAAAAGTGAAATATCCCAACGGAGCTGACAGGAGCTGCGCTGAGCTATCAGAGGGTGCCTTAGCCATATCCCGTCCAAACTCTCCTGCAGTTAAGCTACGAGCCAGATGAAGGTACAGAGGAAAGGTATAATAATTCATGATGATAAACTAGCTGGAACTGTAAATGCTTTTGTTGCTTTTTGCGTCAGCCCCACTGGAAGATACCTTTTAAAAGTTCCCAGGTTGTGGTGTGTGTGCCCCTCCACTGTGTGTCCTTAAACTTTGACGTGGGAGAAAGATAAGCCCCCCGATCGCGTTCATGCGTTGTCTCAAAGGAAACGCTTACAGCTAGGTGAAACAAATTTGCCTGCAGTGTTTAGTGTCAAGTTTCCCAGATGAAGAGGAGATCAAAGCTGAGAGATTAGGACATGCTGGTTAGAGGGGAAAATTGCAGTTTAGCTGTGCTGCTATTTTTAAAACTTGTCATATTTCCCTTCTGTCAGGTGAGCTGAACTCTGATTTGTTGTGAAACATGGATGCGTTACAGCTCTGTGCATGGACTGGACAGCATAATGCAACAAAAGGAACTTTCAGAAAGGTAGGTTGTTAAAGAAATGCCTTAGCCTCATTTCCTACTGGGTCCTCATTAAAATAAGAAATCTAAGATTTTTGCAGATGTATCCATGATACATTCCATGGGAGAAATGCCACAGACAGAATGTGGTGTTCTCTTTCTTTAAAATAGTAAGAATAATTCTTTCAACTGCACATATGTGCAGTTCTGTCACAAATACCACGAAGGTAATTTTGACTTTCCAGAAACACCCTTACGTACAATATTTTTTTTTTTTTCTTCTCTGCCTTCCTATAGATTCTTTCCTTTTCTCAGTGAGTTTCCAATCAATGAATGCCTTCACCAACTTGTTCTTCAAGTAGTAGACCTGTCCCATAGCATTTCTAACTCTCGGTCTGTATTTTACCTCTGTACCTGCTCTCCTTTCTTTCCAAAATGCTTCCGAAATCTGTCTTCAGACCTTCCTCTTGTCATTGTAAAAGCTGACTTTTCTTTGCTTCCTCAAAAGCAATTAGAAAGCTGCTTTAAAAATAAAATAAGTTGTCCATAGATACCATAAGTATTTTAGAAATTTAACTGTTGATTAATTTAAGACTTGTATTTGTGTAATCAGTAATTAAGGCTTTCTTGTTTGGCTGTGATTAGAAATTGGTTTGTCAAAAGCAGTAGAACCTAAAGGTGTCTCTCAGTTGTCAAAATCCCATTGCACAAGTATTTTGCGAAATAAAGAGGTAGTCCTGTCCTGAAGAATTTACAAAACCAAGTATATTTTTTTTATACAGGATCTGATTGCGTGTATAATTTTTTTTTTTAGATTGAATTTACAAACTATTTCTTGATGTATGACTGGGATATTAATTTTCTACTCTGTTATGTATTCACTCTCTCCAAGCATTCACTTAAATGTGTAGATAGAAATAGAAACAAAAGAGATACAAACATTAAATGTTGGTAAATGATCAATCTTTCACATATCTGTCTTTCCTTAGCTTTTATTTTTACCTGTGTCTCCATGTGCTTTTCCTTATTGATTTAAAGGAAATACGTATTCCATAAAATGGTGAGAACAGTGGATTTTATTTGATTTTCGTGTTTTCACTTAAAACCTTTGTGGAGGAAAAGGGAAGTTGTATTTCTCAAAAGGAGAATAAGCTTTGTTTGGGATGGGTCCAAATTTACATGACTAACTTCGATTTCATTAAAGTTGAATCTGATATAGACTTAGAGGTAAGAATCATAAATGTCTGTAATGATAGCTAATAAGAGCGCACATATTATGTATACTGTACAACCAGATCTACATTATTTTATTTCCTTTTCACAGTTTTATCTACCTGTAACAAAGGCTGGTATGTGGTTCACAAAAAGTCCTCATTATTAAAGCCAGAAGTATATTGCTGCTTAGAAAACCAGTGTATACTTCCCTGACTTAAAAGTATGAGCCCTGTTCATTAAATATCACCATGTAGACCCGAGATTGCCAGCAGAAAAGTATGTTTGGTATTGATATATTATTCTTACTCAGTCCCAAATAACAAAAATGACCTGTGGAAAAGGGAACTCTTGAGAAATTATTTCATTCTGTAAATTAGTTTAAATTAGCATGATTCTGATTAGAGGCAGAAACTCCTAATGGTAGAGGATCAGATGCAGAATGTATCTCGCAATGCAACCAATAAACCTTTGGGTTTGGAGTTCAAGTGCCTGAAAGCTTGGGTTCAAAACGGAAAAACAATAAAAGTTATTTATATATACTCTTGAGGTCTAATTAGGCTTAGTATTTCACATGCACGTGTATATTATCAAGCCGGATATTGTAATGTTTATGGAAATTGACACTTAACTTTGAATTGCTTCTATTTGCATATGCAGATGAGCAAAGCAATTCAATGCAAACGGGTTTTAGAGACCTGCCAACAGTTGTTTATGGAGGAAGGCAAGGAAACCTGGAAACAGATCTGTGAGAACTGATGGCTTTGTTTGGCTGAGAAGGTTTGAAATGTTCATGACCTGGGAACGTTTCTGGTTCCCACCGTGTAACAGCTGTAAACACAGGCCAAGACCGAGGTATAATTGTGCCCCATGAACTGCTTTATGGACAGGAGGCACCTGTAAAATCACAGCGGTTTCTAGTGGCCATGTGTCCTTCCTAAAACAAGGCACCGACCCTGTGCTGGCAGTGTCACTGGTGTTGCACACGAAGGTTCAGGAATCAAACTTCCTTCCGATATGCCCGGGATGGAGGTGACAAATTGGTGCCAAAGAGGAAAGGAGGAGGCAGGGTTTAGAGGCGCACAACGTGAGGTAATTAAATGGTTTTAGGCTGCTAGTACAAAATAGAAAATGAGTGGGTTTCATCCAGCCAATTGTTTTATGTTTATTTTTGTTCAAGCAATCACACATTCACGTTTTTCATGAACTGCGATACCGCAACATAAATCAATGTTTGACAGAGCTGTTGTGGATACTCTTCAGTCTCTGTTCTCTTTGTTAGAGAAGTTAATGAGAATAAGCTGTTCTAATTTGTGTCAGTATATTCCACTGTTATTGTTCTCTTCATAACAAAAGAAGAACAAAAGGCATAGAAGAGTCAGGAATGATGAAGCGCATAAATTTGAGGGATGCTACAAAGAGATCATTCCATAACAGAGCCATCAAAATCTTCTAATTGAGATCGTTATAATTATGTCAAGATCAGATGCTGAAGACAAAATAGTGCATATTCTCTTGTCAGTATCTCAGGTGTGTGCAAAACACATGGTTTCAGTAGGAAGAGCAGAGATATATTAACACTGAGCACTTTCGGTTACCTTCAGAGATGCTAGAGTGGATTCTGAAGTCTGCTTTGGGGGGGCAGAGCTCTCCATGCACTGAGAAACCTGGCTACCGCATCTCTGTATGCAGAAAATCCTGCGTTTGTATGTCATGGTCCTGTTACTCTTTCCTACAAGAATGCTGTGTAAAATACCTTTCTGTATCAGTTAACAGTTAGTGGGTCAGTTTTCAAGGCTACGAGGAACGGGTCCACGGTTCTGTGGGACCCCCACAGGTTTGTTGTTATGCATTATAAAGTGTGTCTGGTGCATGCCTCAGCATTTGACGCTATTTTTTAGGACACAGAACTGTAGCACAAGCCCTTTTGTGACCTGTAGAAAAGCAAGTGGGGAAAAATGGGAATTTACACCCCATTTTTCATGTGTCTGGCACATCCACGTGAGGGTCAGAAAGTATTTGGCACTTTATATTTGAAACAAATGACTTTGTGATTTTATTTTTTTTTTTTCAGGTTTCATTTTGTCATGGTACAAGGTCGACTGTGCTAATATTTTCTTTTGCCAATGGTACTTACAGCGTAAATAGGGCAATACCAATTGAAACACCAAACACCAACACTAATAGCCAGAAATGCTGCTCCATTGAATAGCCTTGCTTTTTGAAATTTGAAAACTGCACGGTTGCCATGTTTTATGCTGCTGCAAACTGCGATGATTAGTATTACAGGGAACTCGGTAAAAAGACAGAAGGTGCATGACTACCTGATGCTTTCTATCTGGGAGTCAGACTAGTTTTCTATAGCATGTGGTAAGTTACTTTTATTTATAATGAGGACTGCTGAAGTTAAATGAAACACTAAGCAACTGTATTGTCTGAATTAATCTAAATCAGATTCCGGAGGACTTAGTATACCTTAATCATTAATTCTGTTATCCACTGTTCTGGACTACTTAGAGGTGTCTTATTTCATTTTTTATAAGGAATTAGGCTTTTGCTGTTTTGTATTTGTTACCAGACTAGACACACGCGCATCTGAATGAGTAAGCGTGCCAGATACACACACAGAGCCATAGATATGTACACATGTTTATACATACACATATGCTTCTGTGCTTGTGTAGCATCATTTGAATACATGAATATTCAGGATAATGTGTATTAACATCCAGATCAACACAAGATTTAGTCAGACTGTTAGCGGACAGTGGTGAGAGAAGCCACTTACCTCAGTTTAACATTAGCGATCAGTTTTAGGATCACTTCTCTTGCTTTTAAGTATTTGCCAAAAGAAAATTCTGACTTCAGTAAATATATCTGTAGTTATGAAAACGTGCTGGGTGGTTTTGGGAAATGGGTACTGATCAGAGATTAAAGCGCATCATTGATGGTAGAGCAGTTATCTGATTAGGAGAGACAAGTGACTGCACATAGTGCTCACGAGCTTGGTCTGCAGACAAGATTAGCAGCATATCCAATACTTTAGGACCTTATCTCTGAACGGGCAAGTAATGATAGTACTGACAGTAAGGCAAATTAACAACTTCATTTTTTGTGTCAAAAATAATTTCAGCCATGTTTATGGAGGCTTAGTATTTTGCACAAAATGTATTATGAATCTGTTCAGATCTCTAAAACGTCTGTGTGAAGGCAGGATGCGCAATACTCTCAGCTAAATCTTGAGATCTTATATCCGTTAAAGCAGAGCGCAGCCATTCCCTGCCCTATCAAATTTGGTGGTGAGCGTTTTATTGCCATGACAGTTTCTAGATTATGTTTGCGCAATATTTTTTTCTAACGTCAGTTTTGTCCAAATTTATCATCTTTTTTTTTTTTTCCTTCCCTGAAAAGAGGAGGAGGATGGATAGGAACCAATAAAACAAGTTGTGTTAGATGTCCCAAACTTACTGGGGATAGTTAACTGCTCAGAAAAGAAAGAAGAACGTGTCCTCCTTATTCTCCCCTTGCAACCTGAGAATTAACATAAGTTAATTGTAAGTCCTGCCCTTTTCCCTGTGCCTGCTCCTTCCCCATACGCACCTAGAACATGATGGGGATCTTTTTAGCGCTCCATGGGCTTCCCTTCAGCCCATTCTCCCACCATTACATCTGCTAAATGGGTTGGGGTTTGTTGCTAAATGCAAGATAAGCTAAAAATTGAATGTTCTGCTGTGTATGAAACTATCTTTTTTCAGGACTTGACAGTGTTCGTTAGGGTTCAGAAGGGTAACTCATATCTTATTTGCCTGGTCTTGATATTAGCCCCATGAGTCAACTTGCTGTGTTTAAACTAGGACCTTTTTTACACTGTATAGGTGAAGATATCACTTCTCATGTGGAAAGCAGTTGCAAGGCTAAATTCATTCAGCTGAACACAGGCAGCGTTGAAGAGGCATGTCTGGGGCTTTAAGGTGTGAATTTGAGTTGGCAGCTCTTTCATTCTCCAGATGCTCTTTCGCTTCTCCAGGAGGTGCTGTGTAATTTGAAATAGGACTCTTGCCTTAAAACCAGCACAGAGTGAAGCGAAAAAAAGAAAAAAAAAAAAAAATCAGTAGTGCTATGTAGTAGGAGGGGCAATCTAGTAGTTCTTTCATTTTGATTTTTTTCTTCCCTGAATAAAGAATATTGAGAACTGAATTCATCCTGTTATGTTGATCTGCATGAAAAGAAACGTAAATGGGATCCAGATGTGCTTTCTCCTCTAATAGTTTCATTCACTGTGCTTTAGATATGAGAAAATGAAATGTATTTCGTAATAGGTTGGAGGAGAATAGACCAAAATTATAATTTTATAATATTCCCTAGGAATTCATAGAGGCCTAACGAATTAACTAGGAAACTCTGATGTCTAATGAACTCTGCATGGGGAAATATTTAATTTTGTACTGACTGCCATAAGGCAACTGCATGGTGGGTTGTTTAATCATCAGCTGTAGAAATAAAACAGCAGTAGAAAATGGACCTGTCCCCAACTTTGTAGAGAAAGGTTTAACTGAGCTCCCCCCTTCAGTCTTTATTGGAGAGGTTGTGAGGTCCTCTTCTGGAGAGGCACAAAACAGGTGGCAAACACCTGTCTGGACTCTCTTAACACAAGAGCGTACCTTCATGTAACGTGGGGTGGGGGGGAAGTGGTGAAACATCTAAAGATGCACCCTGCTGTCTTTTGAAGTCATTGACTGTAGCTCTTAAGTTACTTTTGCATAACATAGTGATGCAACTAATTGTGATAAGAGCACTGTGATTTTTTTTTGTTTGCTTGTTTTATTTACGTCTTGTAAATATAATTTTCAGTCAGTATAAACCAAGGTCAAGGCCTGTCTTGCAGCTGTAATGAAATATGTAAATATAATGTGCACTTTGTTTCTTACATGCAAACAGTGTTAAACGTTTCTTCTGTTCAAGATGGGACTCCTACTCTCTTCAACTTGCTTTTATCCCTTTATACTGTTCCTCAGATGATCTGTACTGTAAAGGAGAGTGCACTCCAAAGTGAACCACTCTGACCTAGTCCCCATTGTACAGCAGAGATTTACTATATTAGTCTATGGCATCAACCTTCCTCTAATTAAGACCGTATTTATGCTTTTAGTGCATGCATTCCTGAATGGTGTTCCCTATGCAGGCCTCTTTAAAGCACACTTTGTCATAAGATAAAATTAATTGGCAGAAGTTGTGACTTAGAAGGCAAAATACAAATGGCAATGCAGTGCTTATGTGTGAAGGCTTGGAGAAATGCAGGATTTTGTACAAGCAAATGGCTTAATAGACCATAATATCTCTTTCATTAATGGCAATTTTCTCATAACTGTCAATCCCCTCCAGAGCTGTGTAACAGATACCCTCTCCTGCCCAGGCACTGCCCTGCCACAGCAGCCCTGGAGCAGCTAGTCTCTTCTTACAAGCAGAAGATTACCCTTTCTCAAGCACAAACATCTTCTGGACACCGTATGATAGAAGAGGGTGTCAAAATGTAACCTGTGATCCGCCTTTCTTCTCCCAGGCTTCTTCAGCCAAAACGCTGGGTTTCAGCTCCCGATATTTCTTTTTCTCCCAGCACTTTTCTTATGTGTTCATTTGGCTTGTACCGAGCAACTTGGTTTCATTAGTAGCGAAACCAGAAACCAGATTTAAACCCTGTTATTTACCAGACCTAGACACAGTCTTGCAAAATTTCTAGTCTGCTTAATAAAGTTGATTAAATATTGACTGGGCCAAGGAAAAGTTGATTCTGTAGCCCCAAACTCTGAAACCTACTGCAAGATAGATGTATGAAACCAGGTTCATTCTCTTGCTTTATACAGGGCGAGCTTATGATTATGTCTTCTGCCTTGCAGGTGATCACACAAGTCACTGGGCTCGCTATACAAAAAGAAGGGTTTGAGGTTTTTTTTAACTCTTCTTTCCCAAGCTCCATCTTCCCTGAGACAAATACAATGAAAAAAAGGCTGAAAAAAATGTCTTCGTTATTGCAGAGTAGGAGGGAAAAATGCTGAACCATTAACAAATTTTGAAAATAGGATTCTTACTTCTCAGGTAGTCTGTCCATTAAAATATCATGTCTAGCAGTAAATGCTGTACAACATAGTTATACTCTCATTTGGAGCAGTCTTCCATTACATTGGATTTTTGGTAATGTGTTTATTCACTCTATCCTCATTATAGAAATAATCAACAAAATAGATCTGTGCTCTTTCAAATCCCTGCAGAAGTCAGTCATCTCTCCAAACATATGGTCTGTTTACCTTCCCAAAAGCAAAATGTCTTCATAATATCAAAAACCAAAGACCCCTCTCTGTTCCAGTGCAACAGACCTGGAAATTCATTGAGATTTTGCTGTGCGTTTTGATCCCCAACTGGTATTTGAGAGCAGAAGGCCAGAGCACTAACCAGGATACATTAGGCTGTCGAGCCACCATGCTACAGTGGTTCTGACATTATTTTTTAATGAGAGAAAAAATAACCGACCTTGTAGGGACTTGCACCCAGAAACCTCTGGCTACTGTCCAGCCATAAGAGCACTTTAGGAGCAACTGTGCCATGGTTAGGACTAGTGAACAAGACTGATTTTTCTTCAACACTGTGACTGCTTGTTCCTCAGAGATTTCTGTTTTCACTATGTGCAGTTCTGTCCTTGGTTGAAACGTTCTGCACCTATGGTAGGAGAACTGATAATGAAATACTTGAAAACAATCCCTCTTCTCCCCACAAAACCATATTTGATAAACGTTACTTGTCACAGAAGTGTGTGTTGCTGTCATCGTACTTTCTGATGTCGCAGATGCAATGCGAGGAGTCTTACAGAATGTGAGGGAAAGGGGTAATATGTCATAACTTTGCTGAGCAAATCCCCCATTTTAGTTAGAGCTATAATAAGGGGTGTGAAACAACAACATCTGTAAAAAATACTGGGGAGGTTATAATAAGGGAAAATGTGTTTAGATCTCACAGTCTGTTCTCTGATGCAGACTTTTACCACAGCTTACTTAAAAACCTCTAAGAAGGTACACTGGATGAATCTCTGCAATATTATCCGAACCCTGATAAAATTCTGTTTTATTAGGCCTGTGATAATTAAAGTGGTGTTCTTTCTTTCCTTCCTCTTTTTATATTTCTCACTACCATAATTGCAGAATTAGCTCTATTTGATGTGTCTCCTTCTTTCTTTACATGAGAGAGAAGGCAGTAGTCATAGAAAATCCATACTGCGCATGGTTAACTGTAAGAAGGTGTTCATCTCTGAACCAGCTATTTGGTTTTTGTTTAGCAAGTTCTTTCAATCTAAATAATGTGGGCTGCAAGTAAAATTGCACATGTTCCCAGTGCCCAAATAATCAAGCACGTAGAGATTCTGACACTGGAAAGTTGCAAAATAAGGCTGTTATGCTTCCATATTTTGTCTAAGGCAGTGAGAAATGAAAGCATTGAGCACTGCTGTTATTTGAAAATAAGTTCAGTGCTTATTAAAATCTTGCAGAGTTTATAAAGTTATTGTGTTGCTAACCTTCCAATACAGATTGCTTTTCTAAAAATACCCTTCTTTTCTGCTTGAGGGCCTATTCTCTTTTTCTTTCTTTGGCTAAATTAACCTCAAAATGTAATTCAGCTCCTAATAAAGTTCTTAAAAGTGTAATTTCTCCCAGTTTTCATACACTTTTTTTCCATAGTACTACTAAAAAGAACTAACATTGTCAAGTATTTATTTTAAATTTTTTTGCATCCCACACGCACATATACCCCATGAAACTCTACCCACGGTACTGACAATCAACCTGACAACATAATCAGTCAAATTTTACCCAGTGACTGTTTCTTAGGTAACCAAACACGGTCGCAGAAATGAATTGCACAATACAGAAATAAACCCCAAATTGACGTGTGGCACTTCCATTATTTTTCAGTGAAGTCTGAAAATGTTATGAGGGCTCAGCGCAAAGGTGAAGCATGTCTGGTGCACAGATTGTGAATGTACTGCTTCTGGTGGGAGTGAAATTCAACCTAGTACCAACAGAAGGTCTGATGTGAGTCCCTAAAATAGGACTCCGTCATTTGAGATGAAGGTGATGCGTAAGCCTTGTGTCAAAGCTTTGTAGTAGGACTGATTTGACTGTTGAGGAGGTAAGGCCAGAAGGAACACATCCCTTCTGAAGCTTTGTTTTTACTTGTTGGTTTTATACTCCTTCCTACTCACATTCTAAATTGTTTTCCTACGTAATAAATCTGTCTGAAGTAAATTTTTAGGAGATGAAGAAAAGTAAGTGAGGCGTTGCTTAATGCAGTAAGTAGACTCTCTTTAAAAGGGTCTGTTCGGAAAAACCTCTAGACCAAATTGCATCTTTGATTTCTCTATTTATTTTTTTTTCCTTTTTAAGAGGTTGTTGCTGATATAATAAACTTTCCTCAGGGGAAGACCTTCTTCTGCTAGAGCTCTACATGCTCATGGTGACCATTGAAAATCAGGGGTGGAAGATAAATTGTTATCTTCATGCTAAAGTCAGCATGAGTGGGAATATGTCATCAGTGCTGTGTTTCATCGCTGTAGTTAGTTAAAGTGTATCTAACTCTTTGGTAACTGTCTTAATAGAGTAGATGACTTCTTTTATAATTTGAGGCTTTAACTTGATAATATTACTTCAAGGTTAATATACTGCCTACAAAATACAGATTGCGTTTCTCAAGATACTGTTCTGGGGGTCAACCAGCATAAGATAGCTTTTGCTGCTGGCCACAAATGTAACTGCCTTTTTGCTAAACTACAGACAAGCAAATAAATCTGTGTTTTAAACCAATTGGTTATTTGCCTAAGGGAATATGCAAATTAATGACTGGTGAAGGGCAGTAGTAACTCTTCTAATGGACAGGAGCATTTTTGGCAGTAGAGACCTGCCAGAAAGGTGGACTGGGTCTCCACTTGTAGGCAATTCAATAAAATTGGCTGGCTGGAGCTGTAGGAGTGTGAGGAGGTGTGTTTGGACAGCAAGGGATAAAATTGACAGCATCTGAGAGTGTCAGGGTCTCCAAGATGTTGTTAAGTGTCTATGGATATTGAAGAGCAGGGCAGTTCAGATGGGTGTAGGGGGTGGGAAGTGGGCGGGGAGGGTAAATGGGTTAAAGACTTGGATTTGGCAGCTTGGTTTACTCTCCTTTTCCTGCCTGGCTTGGTAAATACTCTAGCTAGCTGCTACACTGACCTGGGCCTTGCTGACTGCAGAAGAAAGGTGACTTGGAGGAGGTGTGACACATGCCTACTTTCTCTTTAGCAATCCAAAAAAAAAAAAAAGTAGCCCCTTTCAAAAAGTTTGGCCAATGCTGTGTTGCCATATGAAAAAAAGTAAATATGTATATGCAGACACCTGCACATGCGAAATAATTCTGGAAAGAGAACGTTGCCAACTGGAATGAAATACCTAGCTATTGCTGAGATTTTATAGCTTCATTTCTTTCTGTTTATTTTCATGATGAGAGACTCTCACTTTTCTTTCTCTCATCTCATCTCAATATCTCTAGTTGACCACAAGGAATTCTGATGGTTGCTGTTTATTCAACAAAAACTGATTTTTTTATGTTTGGGGTGTTATTCTTCCCCAGCTGGCCTTTCTGACCTATCTTTTTATTTTCTTTTTTGATGGTTATATTTGTAAGTAAGTTCAGTTTGTCCTGAGCTGTGCTGTGAGCATTCAGCTTGACTGATACCCAAATTGGAGCACTCGCAGCAAAAATATAAAGGTGCTATAAACATTTTAAATTGCTTTTGACTATGAAAAGTGTATTGAAATTATTCCATTGCCTCAAGCCTTTTATGTGTACTTTATTCTGAACCTTCTTAGCGAGGGCATTGGACTGTAACATGGATATCCATAAGGCTTCTTCTGTGATGCTATAAACTCTTTAGGTACTTTTAGTTTCTAAATAGTAATGAAAATCATACAGGAAGGTAATATATAAAAAAAATAACTGGAAGAGTTTCAGAGCAAGGAGAAAGGATAGCTTCTGTCATATGATCAATGTAATACCCTGATAGGAGATCAACATCTTGGGCCAGAAGAACTGCAAAAATCATTCCCTGAAAGAAATCCAGTGATATTAGTGAAAGAACACACCCCTCTATTCCTGAACCCCAGAGGACTCAACATCGACGCTTAGTGTTTCTTCTCTAAGAACATTTTTTATATTAATAGAGTGCCAGAGATTATATGAAGGCACAAAGAATGTTGCTGCTGGTTTGATTTTAATTCATTAATTATCAGTCAGGCATAAATCCTTTAAATATATGCTGGACCCTAACTTCCTGAGGTCTACAGCATTGGTCTGTTACTTGAAGAAGCTCTTGTGGACCAGGTGGCCAAAAAAATTCTAACTGTGAAGCACAAATACTCTTGTAAGAAAATCAATGAATCCAAAGGCTGTAATGAGGAATAAAGAAAGAAAAGGAGAACAAAGAAATGTGTGCATGTAATTCTCCATCACAGACAACTTACAATAAATCTCCAGTTTACCATTGCTTCTTCTATGAATAAGGTTGACAGCAGAAGGGCTTTGTGCAAGTAAGAGACTCACCTGAACTGTGTGTGCAAGAGAAAGGCAAATCTGAATTTAAACTGAAACACATTTGGGACATTTTTGTCAGATGATTTACTTCTCCATGTGGCAAGGAAATAAGCAGGATAAATACCATGTAGAGGCTAATTAAGCTGTGTTCTCCCTGGGAAAACAATTTCATACCGTGTACCAGGTGGTTAGGACAGTTATAAACTTGAAAGAGCAAAAGAAAAAAAATGTAATGTTAGGAAGAAAAGACAGTAGAAAACATGTTGCGTGTTTATGCAGTAAGTCCAGGGATCTGTACAAGGATGTGCTGTGCCATTTTAGAATGATTTGGTCCTTGCGTGTTTTGTTGCTGTGGTGTACCTTGGCTGCTAGCTTAGCTTCAATAGACTCTCTACTACTTCTCTTATGTGAAAAGAACGCGTGCTCCTCATTCTGGATCTTTTTTCCTAATCTTATTTATTTTTTCTCCTCTATTTTCTGATCATTGAGGTAGAGACTTGAGGTAGGAAGGAGAGGAAGTGATGAGAGATCTGGAAAAAACCTCCATTGTTGCAATGGGAGGAGTAGGAGCCTTCCAAAAATATGTGGCTACAACAAAAATACAACATGTTACCTCATCAGACATGCTATGTATTTAAAATATGTACCTGTTTTGTCGGTGCCCTGAGAAATACTTTATAGTAGGACACCGTCCCCAAGGAATCTTGGAGAGAGGTCTTGGCTAGTCCTGAAGCACTATAAAGAAAAATCCGTTTCCTGACAGAGCTGGTAAAAGCTTGAGATAGGAAAACGCATGGGTATATGTACAAAATGACATTTTTTTATGATTTAGAACAAAGGAACAAATACTGCACCAAAATATTGCCATCTCAGAAATGCACGAAGCAACTCCTGAGTGAAAAAGCATGGTTCTGTGGTGCCGTGTTCGCCTTTACAATGGGATAAAAAATAGCCTTGACCTGCTTAGTGAGCAAATGTATTTATAATTCAAACCAGAAGCTGCATGCAGATTTGGAGATCTGTTGCTATTTCTGCCATCATAAAGCAAGGTTCTGCCTGCTGTAAGCACACAAGGAAGTAGCACTTTACTATAAAAGCAGATGTTTGCCTCAAAGATGTAGACCAAGACTTCCCTTTTTTGTGGTACTTTATAAAATCTAATAAGATAATTAATGGTCTAACACACGTTCATAAAAAGCCTGAATTCAAAGTGCTTGGGATTGCAGTGGGAAAGAAGCTACCGCATTCTGGTCATGGTCTTCTGGTGTAGCGTAAATAGGTTAAAATTCTGTCTTCGCTTAAAACCTCTGTGTTATCCTAGCACGAATTTCTGAGTTCCAGCTAAATCAGAGCAGATTTCCCATAGCTCCCATTTAAAACAAAAATAAAGTATGTTGTGCAATTCTTTGACATAAAAATCAAACGTAACACTTTGGAAAAATTATAAGGCAAAAATGTGCTATGTCAAAATAAAGCAGTTAATTTGGGCAGAAACAGCACTTAAAAAATATAGCCTTCCTTTTTGTTGTCCTAATTGGATGGTTTTATAATGACAGATTAAAACCACTGTGAAAGTAACACACAAATGATGTTTTATAACCTGCTCAGCAAAAGATTTTCTTTGTGCCAACCAATGAATCATAGACTGCTGCACATAGAAATTAGCAATAATTTTTTTTTTAAGATGCGTTGACATTCTCGTTGTTATTACTTTTAAATTAATACGGGGTACTGGAAGACATTTCAGGTGTGACTGTACGTTACTGCTGGGGCTAATTGTTTATGTTCTCTTTATGAATTGAAAAAGGGCTTGTTAGAAAGAAATACTGAGATATGAATGGCACGTGAATGTACAACACAACAATGCATTTGCAGAAAAACAGGTCATAATAGTTAGAGATATGTGGAAAAAGTCTGTAATTTGTATTGGTGTTTGAATGCTTAAAATAATTAATGTGAAAAATTGGCCAGATCGGGAATGAAATATTCCTTGCTTAGATCTTTTTTCTAAAATTAATGTAGCTAAATGTAGTCTCAAAACATTGTTTCAAAAGAAGGAAACAGAAATTCTCCATTTAGAAAAAAAGTTAAATATTTAGAGTTCCTTTATCCTCCTCTTTCCCCCCCCGCCCCAGTGAAAACTCTGCCAAAGTTAAGCTGCTTTCACAGAGGGCTAGACATCCTTTATTTTTTCAGCAAATGAATTATTCATCTTTAAGATTTTCATCCAGCTAATAGTACAAATGACCAGAACAGACCATTTGCATTAGAGCTTCTCACTGTAGGAGTTCCATTTGTGGTTATGCTTCTAACTATAGAATAAGGAGCTTCAGACCTTGGATTTTGTGAAATTCTACTCCCACCTATCCTATCCCTTGAATTTGGAGTGAGATATTATTTCTTTTTGTGACAGATTATATGGATTAGCAACAAAACTTTGTTGTCGCTCCAGATCTCTCCAAAGCTTCTGGAATTCAGATTGTAGTGGGTTACTGTGAGATATCACACACAAGTCCCTGTCTAGCTGTTGTATCTCTGTATTAGTGACTTTGGCTTTGCCCCGTTTCTCTCAGGGCAAGTAACTGTGGAAAAATTTCAGTCCCCTACGCTGTCTCATTGCAATGGAAAATATTACACTCTTGTCTGGTTAGCAAGTGGAAGGGTGAGGGTTTCTCTGGATTGTATTTGCTACCACTATGCCACTCTGAAGGTAGGGATGGGACAGGCACACATCACTTAAACCTGTACCTTTCACACTTATTCCTTTCAACCGTTTTAGAGATTTTATTCTAGCCATATAACAGAAAAAATCCTGCGTTGATCCTGCCAGGCGTCACCAGTTTCAAGCCTGCTTTCCACCAGTCTAGCATGAGAAAGTCGCTGGAAGGCATCCAAAAATCTGAACATTTGTTTCCGTGGAAGGCTTGTAATATCCAGCTGCTTTTGACTCTGAATTTAATGGCATGTTTGTATTTGAAAAAAATCAATAAAGTTTATGAACTGAAAAGAGAGATCCACTGCAACCAGTTCTGTCACTTTTAAGGACGCCTTATGCAATTCTTCGTGACACAGAAATCAGGCTACAGAAACCATCCTACGCATTCCTGCAAAACAAGATTTAGCATTGTAAACCTCACCGGAGCAGCTCAAGCTCAAGGAGAGGTACAATGATAGAGAACAAAGGAGAGCTGTGAGAAACAACCTACCACTAATCAGCCTGGAAGGCCAATAAGATCTGATAGGTTTCTGCAATAAAACTACCCTAAACCTCCCAGTGGATTTTCATACAATAGAAATCAAAAGGGCACATTAGTCATACGGCAAGAGAGACACCAAGGGAAAACTTCCTGCTCTCATACTTTAAACAGCTTTCTTCTTCAGATAAAATAGCCATCATGCAAGGTTCATAAAGAATAAAACTTTTCACTCTTCACTGAGGGCCAGTCCAAGGTCTATGCAGCATTTAAGTCATACTATTACGAGGCCATAAACGGGGCACTAGTTGTAAATTATTTCTTATTGCTATTATTACCTTTGAGACACCATAATATATAATGATCTATCATCCACGTTTATAAAATGCGTCTACTGGAATAGGCAGACCTTAGTTCCTTTTCGGAATAGTCCTGCTGGCTTCAGTCATGTCTATAGTTATATTAAAGATTCAATTTGCTTTTCGCTCCACATTTCTGCACTTTTTTCGATTATCTGGAACCTTTGATCATAGAGGGGGAAGATACAGTGCGAAACAGATGGAGTCATTCCCTTTTCCACCATGGCTATTTGCGCTGTATTATAAAAAGCGTACATTGGGTAGCATCACCAGCGAAGTCCTCCCAACGTAGTGCCTTTATGCTGGAGCATGCAGTCACTTGAGGACGTTCATTAGAAATCTTTAAGAAGCTCAGACTGCGTGGCCACTTAGGCTTAACAGGAGCTGGTGCATTATTCCATTCCAAAAAGCAAAGCCAGTAACTCCTCTTCCACCTGAGCATCTCCCCCTCGTGCCTCTGTAAAGGCTCTTCTCCCAAGTGCAGTGGGCTACAGGTGACCTGCTGTTAGGGCTCATCCTGTCCCGCTTCCTGGGAAGTGGTAGGGCAGGATTCTGCAGAGCCGCACATCTCCAGTTCTTATTTCTTTTCCTTTGAGTTAGCTTCTTCCTTGGCTCTCCAACTGTTCCTGTACTGCAATATTGTATATAACTAGTTGTATATAACGTATTCATATAACCGTATACCAAATACAGCGGTTTAGCTATATGAAATAATATCAAGGGTGCTTAAGGTTTTGTTAGGTGCATGCAGAATATTATTTGTTCCTCATAAAGAGTTTCATATTGTGTTAATCATTCTGAGCAAGTCCTGTGATTACTTGAATCCTGTTTTAATCTGAAATTCAAAACTTCTTAAATATCTGCTAGGATTATTAACATGAAACTGCACAAAATCTTTTCTTTCATATGGGAAGCATTAAAATTTATGTAAGGACTGTTCTGTTGAACAAAATTTTAATTTTGCAGAACTAAGAACATTGTGACATATTTAAGATTGTAACTGCTGTCCTCAAAACTTCTAAAAGTGAACAGTCTATTTTTACATTTAGTTCCATTTAAAAAAATTTAAAATCTAATATTTATCCTGCTGAAATTAGTGGGTTTTTTTCAGCGTCTTTTATGAAGGTAAAACATATACATTATCTGTTTTGTTCAGATGATAAAAACCTGGCACTAAACGTCTGAAAAAATGGAATTGTATCTCTGTGTCCATTAATGGTAAATTATATTTGATATTTTTTTATTGGATATGGGACTGAAAGTACTAAAGACAGTGCTGAATCACAGTACTTATTTAGAAATAATGCCTTTTTTTCCTGAATACAAGTAATTAAAGTCTGTCTCCACCAGGCAACCTTGACTTCTGAGACAATATAGGCATACTCTCTGTATATAGGTTTAATTGTGTATTCTATTTATATATTCTATTTAGGGAGCCTCATGACATTTATAAAGAAGAATTTCTAGCAACTGCTAAACATATCTTAACAGCCAATTAATGATTAACAGTGAGTGGCCCTTACCTAGTAACTTCCCAACAACAAAAATTTCATTTCTTGTCTGCAGCGTTACCAAATCTATGCCTCGCGATAACAGTTTCTTCGGTAAGCAGTGAAGAGTGGAGAGCAAAAGCATCTCCAGACTCTTTGCAGCTGTTTTCTCTACCAGAGTCTGGGATGCCTGGAAAAAAAGTGCATGAGCTTTCAGGCTCAACAGACTCTTCTAAAACAGTAGCAGCAAGCTTCAAAGCTAAGTATGAAGTTGAGAATAAATTGCTTGTGAGTTTAAGTGGATTTGTTAGTCAGAGAGAAAAAAGGTGCTGCTAACTGAATAATTAAGTAAAGGGAGGGAGGGTGAGGTTACAGGGAAAGCAATTATTTGTACAGGAGAGAGAAACAGCTAAATTATCTCATAAGGAACATTGAAGGGATTGTGGGGAGAGGACCAAGATAGGGGAGATTATAAATTTCCATAAGAATAGTATCTCTCCTGAGTCCATGATTTTGGTAACAGACAGAAGCTGAAAAATTCTTGTGTATCTGACAGCTTGTCTATTCTTCAGTTGATCTAAGAAAAGATATTCCCTCCCCCTGCAAACTTTGACTCAATCCTATCCTGAGGCTGTGATGGCTGCAAGAGCATTATCAAAAAGAATAGACATATCGTTCTGCCCAGCTGGAAAGTTGGCATGGTCTTCTCGTGCCTTTCCCAAGACACTGGCTGTGCGGCACAAACTTGTTCTGTATTAGCCTTAGCGCTGTACCTTTTCCTGTTGGAGCCCGCCAGACTGATGAGCAGTCAGAGGGCTGCACATCCCAAGGACGATGTGCATGCCCCATCCGACTGTGGTGTCTAGTGTCAGTGTAATGCTTAGTGGGTGTGTGTTCCCCAGGACTGGGCACCAAGAGACGGACAGACCTACAGACAGGCTCTCCTGTAGGCCTGTTTACATGATATTAGCCATTAAAAAAAAAACAATGAGAAAAAGCCCAACACATTGACTTTGATGCCTATTTTCCTCTCAGGGAAGAGCCTAGACTGTTTTGTAAGCACTCTTCCATCTTATTCCATAATGCGTATAAAATTGGAAACATATATTTTTCAATCAGTCCTTCACAACATGTCATTAATTGTTTGAAGTAAAGTAGCGTTTTCTTTTGTAGAGTGAAGAAGGCAAATGTCACTTAGCCCCAGGATGCTTGTGCTAAGTGCAAGATGTAGAGCAAAAATGTGATCTCTGCTGCCAGGAGCTCACAGCGAAGTGTTATATTTTCAAAAATTGTATCTTGCTGGTATAGACATTATGTGAGTATCATTGTATATGTGTGAGACTAGATAGAATAAGAGATACGGCTGTCCTAGCCGTACCCATGTCTTAGCTTAAAAATAAAATTATTGTATTGATCTGCTCCCACAGGAAAAATGTACATCATGTTTGAAGTATTCCTAGTGAATACTCTATAAATCTCATTCTCTTGTTCTTTCTGTCTGCCCTTAGGCAGACACAGAAATCAATGGTTTTCATCATTCTGATGTTGTATAATTTCATAATTCATGATGTATGATTTATTCAAATACACATGTAACTTTTGTTTATCAACTTGAATGCAAACAAAACTAATCAGGTCTGTCGTTTTTATCTTCATTGTAAATTGGTCGAGCCATACCTAGAAAGCCGTTTAGAAATACTGAGGGTGTTCTTAGTCTGCTGAATTCGATGTTAGATGTACCAAGTTATAAATTAACTGTCCTGTGCTGTACAGGCCTGTTGCACCAATCGCTCTTGACTAGAAATCCCCATTCATACTGAGTGTTCACTTCGGTTCACTGAAGAGTTTTGCCCAAGTGAAAGTAGCATGTACTGGTTGAGCAAAACTTCTTATGACACTATGGCAACATGCTAAATAGCCTCGCGTTTCGATGCTATTTACTACTGTGCAGCCTACCACATGATTTATAACTAATATTTTTAGTGTAATTAATTTTACCTAACATTTATTTGCATGTTCTGGGCAATATCCAGCTAGTATGTAATTAATTCTCAGTGTGTAACTAATTCTCACAACCTCCATAGGAATTATTTGGAGGCAATTGAGCTAAAGAGTAGGGAGGACCCATACAAGAAGGTGTCACAGAATCACAGAATGGTCAGGGTTGGAAGGGACCTCTGGAGATCATCTAGTCCAGACCATCAGTGGATCTCTGGGGTGTTGGTGTGCCTGCGCTACGTGTAGGGTTAGGTCAGCAAAAGGGAAAGGAAGGCTTTTTGTTGTTTTTTTTGTTTGTGGTTTGTTTTTTTTTTAGATACAATTTCTGGTTGGGTGAGTTCAGGCCATTTTTGCATTTCAGAATAGCTAAGGCACTTGAACCCTGAATATTTTAAAATTGGTTTCTCCATGAATCTCTCAACTGATGAGAGATTGTCCCATGGAAGAACCTCAGCGTGAGTAATTTGTTACTGTAGCCAAGAAGGCTGGGTGTGGGGGTTTGTTCACCCTGTCTCTGAAGCGTGGAGGACTCTACTCTCTAGTCAAATCACTCTGGATCATTATTTTATTTGTCTGTTATTTATTTGGAAAGATGAAAGATCTCATTTTCATTTGTAAGTGGAACAAAAGCAAAACCTGATGTGCCTACTCTTCACTCTTTCAGAACCTCCTTTGTAGAATCTGTTTTCCTTCCACCAGTAGCAGTATCTTGCTATATATCCTGTCCACATGCCTCAAACTTTGGTGAACATAATTGATAAAGCAATTTTTACCTAATAATCAGAACATCCATTACTGGTTTACTCTGGTATATTTACTGTAAACATCTGTCACAGATACAGATAAGCAGCTATATTTGATAAGATAATCACAGTTTGCAAGTATTTTTTATAAGGTATTTTATGTAGTCCATTAATTGCTCATAGTTCTTGTCCAATTTTTTATTTTGTTTATGCCCAAGGTTTTTTTAGATAAGTGTTTAGATGACTGTTTAACACTGCTGAAGGTGAGGCAACTTATACTCCTCAAATAAGAAATCAGATTGATGCTATTTGTTTATATATAACATTATTAATGAGAAAAAAAGTCATTCACACATCTGCGTCCTGCTTGTATTTTATTTGCAATGTTCCATTTTGTTTCTACTGCCACTGAATTCTGCTCCCGGGGATGGTTATGGTAAATGATACAGGATTACACGAGAGAGTACTCTCTAGCACCCCAAAACTGTGTGAAGTCCGGTGAACAGAAGACACTTAGGATGTCTCAGAACTGGTCAGGACGGGGTTTAGTTACTGGACAGCTCTGGACTCGTGCAGTAACTGTGCTGTGGCCCGACCGCCTCAGGAGGCCCATCGCATGCCAAAGGCATGGAGCTGGGCGTCAGGTAGCTCCTTGGGAGCCTCCCTTCTCACGGGGTGCACCCGCAAACCCTGGGCACGGGGGAGGGCAGGGGGTCGGGAGGGCAGGAGGAGAAACTTGAGTGTCTTTTATCTGTCAGCCCTCTCTCCTCTCCCCAGCTTCCTGCTCAGCTTTGCCCATCACAGCACATTTGCAATTCTACCGAATGCTTCAGTTCCTGTCGCAGCATCGGTTTTTTGAAATCGGATAGTATTTCAGGTCATTGAATGAACTGCAACAAAAAATGTTGCCTCGTGTAATACAGTTTTTGACGGGCAGCACTTTCCTCCAGGCTTAAAATTTAACTAAGCACTTTGTAAAATTAAATCCATTTATGAGAGAAAATAACATTATATCTAATGCAAACATTGTACAAATTTTTCCGCAAACAGAATAGAAATATTTCATTACTGTGGCTAGAGAAAATATCATATTTGCTCCATTTGTTTTCAAATCCTTGGCAAAACGGAAACAGAAACAGAAGATAAAACTGGGAATGAACTGGTGCTGTATGCTCCCCTTAATCAGCTTAAAATCAATTACATGATGTCTTTCAGTATGTAGCAAGCATTACTGCTGTTGAAATGAATGGGAGTTGGCGTTTTTGTCAGTGGTACCAAGGCCGTGACAAGAACAGTAGGTGAAGACTGATTTTGTGACTTGACTGTAATACCCACATGATAATACTCTGACCATTTAGATGTGATAATAGTTTTACTTTTAAAGCCATTTCAGATTAGGGGCAAAATTTGTAGCCAGTGGAATCCTATCAAATATTTCTATAGGTCTTTATATCTGAGCTTGGCTATACAGTACATGCAACAATGGAATAGTAGATGTGCTAATAAGTATTACATGCTGCTGTTGTTCATTGCAACTTCTTTTTTTTTTTTTTCATCTTTCCTTCATAATTATTTGTAGCAAAGGTGGTCTGCAGGGCTGAATATTGAGTAATCAAATGTGCGATCATTGGGCATGTGTTGACTGTGGTAGTTTCCCTTGTTGGTAGATTGACAGGAAACTTTCTTTGTGCTGTACAGCTATTAATTTTCTAACACTCTGGGGAGGGCTTCACCTTGAACCAGACTCTAAGTCTTGGTAAACAAATATAACTACCTGACTCCTGTAATATGGCATTGAAGTTAAAATAGAAGCTACTTATTTTCATACTCTTTGTTTAAAATCAGTGTGCTCGGTTTTTAATTTTGCATCTTTCTGGTTATAAAGTTTAAAAAGTAAGTAGTTTTAAGTAATAGATTTTTCTGTATTTATTTTCAGTTTCAGGATATAGAAAGGTATACTAAGGAACATTTAAAGCCCTTGAACAATCTGAAAGAAAAAATTATGAGCTTTCTTGTTTGAAAATGCTATGGCATAGTAGAACATTTGAGATTTTTCTTTTTAATACCACAGGCTAAAATAAATATTTGTACGGCCTTTCATTTTCACTGTACCGAATATATTACTTGTTATGTATGCTGTACATTTTATGTGTGTGTATGTTTATATAAATATGCGTATATATCGCACAGTTAACACCAGATCTAGAGAGATTTAGGAAGACATTTGAAAGGAACAAAATCATATCCTTGACATTTTTTTTGGAGAAGGCAGAAGTGGGTTGAGTGGACTGTCACTGGGTAGAAGGTTAGGAGAGAGAATAAACAAATAATTTGGTATTGTGGTAATAAAGTTGTATGGGTGTCTCAGGATAAGGGAGAGGTAGTGAATGAAGCAGTAGGCAACACAATTGAGGTGCGAACGATGAGCACTTTGTTGTTGGGAGCATGGGTGGCTTTTAGTCTCCCAGTTTGTACGGCCCAGGAAGGAGCCTGTCCGCGTGCCCAGACCCGGGAATGAGCCCGTCCATGTGCCCAGGCCCGGGAGCAGCCTCCCGCATCCTTTCTTCACCCGGCACAACCCTGCCACGTGTCCCCCAGCTTCTCCCAAGGTCACCTCACCACTGGGGTTTGTCATGCTCTGTGAGTACAGGAGAGACCTGTCCATTCCTAAGCACTGCCCCTGTACTATTAAGTTGGTTTGAGTTTTGTCATTCCATTAAGAGGAAGAAGAATCATGGCTGTTCAGAAGATGGGTTAATGCACAGGAACTGAAACCAGAGCTCTTGAATTACCGTAAGACGTAAGTCTGGGCTTCAGAAGATTTGGTTTCAGCACGTGTATCTTCATGTGTTGCCTTAGGCAGTTTATTTCAATGCTCGACATCCTGTCTCCCAATTTTGTCAAATGGAAATAATATGTCTTTTCACGTTTGCGTCTCATCCTTTGCTTTGTCATGATAGTCTTGTGGACTTTCTCATCCTATGTTGAAGAATAATCTCTACAGCGTAATATGATTGTTAACTTTGTGTTCGGACCATGATAATTGTTGTGGTATTTTGGTAATACTTTCTGCCTCTGCAATTTTGGTATTTGCGTATGACTCCTGTAACTTAACCTCCTGTATAAAACTTCATAAATAAGTTTTATAGCAGGATTAACTCAGTAAGACAAGTATGTAATGGATTTTTGGAAGTCTAAGCAAATTAAATGTTTTGACTCTGAATTGTAACATTGGCAACTTTTTTTTTTTCCATTTTATTTTTCCTCTGTTGACTAGTTCAGTGGACATTTGTTCTTTAGTACTGTTTTCCAAAGTTAAAATGTAATGGTTTCTAATGCTACATTAAAATTGTTTAGTAAGAGTGCCACACATACTTCCCCTTGGAAAACAGCTCAATTATAATTTTGCTTGCTAGTGTTCTTGGGGGTATATAACAAAGATTTAACTGTTTTAATCAAATGCTGCATTTATTTAATCTGTAATACAAGCTCTATTTTATTAAAAATGTATTATACCATGACTTTAAATATAAGTATAAATTTAAAATAGTACATTATAAATATAAGTACAGTAGATCTATAAGAATAAAAGTAAATTCACTGTATTGTTTTTAGCACGTAGGACATGACTCCCCTGGGGAGTGCTGTGTCCTGTTTAGGGCTGCCCAGCACAAGGTGGACTTTGATATAACTGAGTGAGTCCAGATGAGGGTAACGAAGGTAGTCAGGGAACTGAAAGACGTGATGCTCAAGGAGAACCGTGTTCGGTCTTAAGAACATAAGTTAAGGGAGGGATATATTGCTGTCTTCAACAACCTAACAGGACAGTGTAGGGAAGACAGAGCCAGGCTCTTCCCAGAAATGCTCAATGGTAGGAAAAAAAGCAGTGGACATGGGAAATTCTGGTTAAATTTAAGAAAAAATATTTTCAGTATGAGGGTGACCATGTACTGGAAGAGGTTTCCCAGAGACGTGGTGGTATTTCCGTCATTCAAGCATGTGAGTACTTACCTGGATGCATCCCTGAGCAACCTGATCTAAGTGGCCCTGCTTTGAGCATGAGGTTGGACTAAATGACCTCAAGGCCCTTCCAGACTCTGTGGTGCATATATAAAATTGCAAACATAAACTGAAATTATTTGAGTTCAGTGATGTAATAAACCAGTAATTTTATAAAACTTGATGGAAACTGGAATAAAAGGAATAAAACTAACAGGGCAGTTGTTTGTTATATACATTGTTTTACGTAGGTCAAAGAATCAGAGTTAATTATAAATCAAAGGAGAGTTTATCTGTGGATACCAACATTTACTGATCTTGTCAGCAGAAACATCTGGAATTCTCCCTGGAATTCCAAACATTGTGTCTTAGCCATTGTATGCAGAACGACTGGTTAATAAAGAATGATGTATATCTGGGCAGTTAAAACCTGTATTTAAGCATACAGTTTTGAAAACCTCGGTCAAAGATTGCTGTTCATTTTTTAAATGAGTTTCCTGGCACTCTCATCTTTCTTCTACAGAAAGCTGTTTCTTGAATGTAAAATGCTGTCTTTGATACAATGTGATGGTGTAGGACTGTCAACTGAAAAATATCAGAGCTCTTTATACGTTCTTCAGAATTTCATAGCCATTATACGTTCAGAATATTCTTTTATCAACTACCCATGTAATGGTATTAGTTATCTGTACAGTGACAGATGGATGTGCAAATCTGTATTGTAAGTATCCTTGTGAAATTTCATTTTGAGAAAAGTATTTGTAGAATACTCAACATAGAAATAAGGTTATTTAAAAAAGATAAATGCACAAAAGCAGCAATCTTTAATATGAGTAAAACTGCATCCTGAATGTTCTTTACAATAACCCAATTTTAACTTTTTCAATATTTTTGCATTTTGTTTGAAATACAAAATGTAAACTGGAAACTAAACAGATTTTATAGCCCAATTCCATTATTTAAATCACTCTGGGCTCTGACGTTGAAAGCTACAATTCTGTCTGGAATCAAATTGTAAGGATGAGTTATAATTCCCTAATGGAGACACTGACTAATCTCAGAGTATATAGATGCTAATGGTGCCATGTAATGCATTAGTGAACATGTTACTGATAAATAGGAATGAAATATTATTGGGCAGTCTCAGAGATCAGCTCAGAGAAGATCTCAATTATAAAGTGTCACAGAAGGAACTAATTGGGTTTTCCTATCGCAAAAGGCTGAGCCATGGGCAAGCCTGTTGTACCAGAAAAGAGGGAAAGGACTGTGAGCAATTTACTTTTGAAGAAACAGCCAAACAAGGTCTCTGCACGAAAGTTCAGAAATCCGTACAAAGCCAATGGCATAAGAGGAATCTTCAGCCTCTGTTATTTCCACTGTTTTGTTGGCTGAAGGCATCATTTATCTCACATCTCTGAATCTCAGCCAGTCAGCAGCAAGGATTAGATGGGCTTGCTGGTCTCCCCGAGGACTGTGGCAGGCTGAAGAGTGTTTCAGGCTGCATCCGCAGATTCCCACCATTCTGCAGGGGCATTCATAGAAGACAAATCCCTCCTCACCTCTGCTCTCCCCCTGCCAGGGAGAATCAGACTCTCCCTCCGTCCACTTTCCAAACACAGACTTCCCTAACTGCGTAATCTTGCAATCAAAAATGCAAATATCATTGTGCCTCTCTGAAAAATGCAATTATAATGACAGCTCTCATACTACCTACACAGACAAATGGCATAAACGTGGTTGCTGATGCACAACAAACAGATGACAGAGCTGGAAAAAGTGCTTCCTCACATAACGTATCTCTTCATATGACGTGTAACGCTATGGGCAAAGCACGGTGGCTTGCTGTGGATTTAGGCTAATCGTGTTTATCATTCCACTTACAATGCAACTTTTAAAAAACTTTTTTTTTTAAAGATTTCAAAATACGAAGACATTTTATACCTACACGAGTGGCTTTTGGGAAATAATCTGCTTAGAAGTGAAATGTTATTACAATAAAAAATGTATGATCATATATCAGGTTTTCTGATCTAAACACGACCATTGTTAACTTTAGAATAAACAACAATGGCCAATATTTATTGCAGTTTAGAAGAAATTGTGCCTGGAAAGAAATATAAACTGTATTTGCTTTAAAAAAAAAAGTAGTTTTCAAACAGGGTATTTATATGAAGTGAGAGAAATTTAAAAGTGCATTTGACGGCAGAGTTAAATTAGCACCCCAGCTGAGTTCAGAGCTGTACCTAACCTCAGGTCTCGCCTGTGGACGGGCCGGGTTCCATCGCGGCTGTGCACGCAGCCTTGGAGCAGCCGGCAGCAGGGAACCTCTCCCAGGAGCAACGATGTTTTGTAATCACAATACACTACAGCATTGGTAAAAGCTGTTAAGCTCAAGATTAAATTATTTAACTAAGATGCTACGTGCTCCTGACTGATTATTATTTGAGATATAATTCTTTCCTTTTCAGATTGACTTTTTGATACCTGTGTCCTGAAAAAAAAGAACACTTCTTTTTTCTCGGCGGTGTCAGTCACTCGGATTTACAAAAACAGCGTTTTGCCCTAGTCTTTTCCAAATTTCTCAAACTTTTTAGCTTGTTGTCAAGGGAGAGTTTTGCAAGTAAGTGAGTAAGTGTACGCTTTGAGAGCTAACTGTTGCAGATTCTGTTTAAAATTGCTGTTTTGAAGAATAGAACTGACCCAGAAGTGACTTAGGGAAATTAATGCCAAGCAGATTTGTTGTTCTGTTACGATTAGATATATATGTTATGTTGCGGCTGACATTTACTAGAAGTTTTTGTGTCTTTCTCTGTACAAGCCAGTTTCAGGTCTAGCAAAAGAATTTCAAACTGGCTTGAAGATAAAATATTGAGCCTGAAAATTTTGTTGTGGTAGGTATCATATTGTGGTAGGCCAAAGACCGGTATTTGATGAATCCTGCAAGGAGTTCCTGTGAGCATCCGGATTTTCAAGTGCTCTTCCAGCATGGAGCTGGAGAATTAGTATGAACAGGAGAGAAGAAGGAGAATTGTGGGCTTCTTTTTATTTTTTAAAATCTTTGTGTATAAGACCAGTGTATAAGTGCTTCCCTGGAAGTCTGACTGTTGGCTGCCTTCCAGCAAATATATAATTAATATACACCTGTGTTAGATATAAATAGTGACAAATATCCTCATGTAGCATTAATCTGCATGTTGCTACCACCCACGTGCCAGTTGTTTTACTTCCAGCTGGTTGGGATGGGCATCTATTAAATAAATCAACTTTGCAGCTTTATTTTTCCATATAAAAATAGTCTGCTCTGTCCGTTAGCTTAAGTGTAATCTTTGTACCATTGAACCTGTCTGTTTGCATCCTCCTCTTTAACGCATGATACAATGATAATGGAGAAGGAGAGTGAGAGAGGGGCGTTTTGGAGAAGCTGCCCTGAGAATGCCGAGCGGTAGGTAAAACCACGAGGGCACGTTGTAATCTCAGGAAAAAGACTGAAAGTGTAGGTGTGAGAATTATGAGTTCCTTACCTCCAAAGCCACCCTTAATCCTGGTGCAGCCTACAACCTGGTTTACATCTCCCTCTCTTTCCTTCCTTACTTCCTCCTTATTCCTTTTTCTGCTCTTTGTCATTTCCAGCAATAGGAGTAATATCTAAGTCTTATTTTTAATAACAACAGTAGTTCCAATTTTGACTTTCCTTGACTTTCCCGAGTTCTGCTAAGCTGAAAAGAAGAAAAAGGCAAATCGCATTCCTCAGATGCTGAAGATACTGAAAATAGGAAGAAAAAATAAATCCAGGACTGGCAAAAAGGAGCTATACCTATTAATCTGCATCACTTTTGATGAGCAGATATAAAAACAACATGAAAGTTAAAGACAGAGAAATCTGGGCTATGCGAGTAAATCATAAATTTCAGGATTTTTTCAGATCAGGGTTGGTAAGATTTTAAAGGTCAGTTCTAGACTTGCAAGTGAGCGCACTGATCAAGAAAGATGAATGGAGAAGATTGTTAGTTTTTCTGATTAAATGTTAATAAGAGTTTAAACGGAGGAGCGCGTGCCTGGTGGCAGGTAAGAGGGAGCCATAGTGGTAACGAGGGCTGACAGCAGAAGGATCAATCTGGGCTGTCCTGAAAGAAAAAGGACAAAAATGAGAAAAGGGAGAATTGATGCAAAGTGCAGGATGCCAGCAAAATCAGAGCACTTTCTCACGCATGCTTCAGCAGCATGAGAGGAGGAGCAGGAGGAGAATCAGACCTCAGGATGCGATGGTGCCATGATGTCAGCAGCAGAAAGGATGGGTTGTCAGAGGTGACAGGAGAAACTGTATCATTTTTAAAAGGGAGGGAGGTTTGTGAAAGATGGATGTGAAAAGTGTCTGACAGGGTGAAAAGAGAAAGCTGGTGAAGCTGAATTAAAATAGGTGATGAGTAAAGGGAACTAATTCAAAGAGTGAAAAGGGATTTGGAAGTGTCCACAGCAAGAGAGTAATGGTACGCTGAATGGATGGAAATTTTGAAGACGTTTTAAAAAAGATCTGAAAGTGCAGTCAGAATCACTGACTTTTCAGGGTGACCATAGCAAATGAAAGATCCTAGTAAGACTGGAAGTGTAGACGTCTGCAAAGGGCAAGAGGAGCCAGAGGCCATCAAGGGGTAAGGGAAGATGACACCCCTGTGGAGGGAAGCCAAGAGGAAAGGATGGGCACTGAACTGGCCTAGAGCTCCCTAAACACAAAGGTCCTGCAGTAGATGGAGGCAGCCAGCTGGGCGCGAGTAACAGGAAGGGCACCTATAGCTGTGGAGGTTGTCTGCTTGGACCAGGCATTGACTACAAACTTGAATAAGGCTCTAGAGATATATTTCCAGAAAAACCTTCCTTAGGGGATATATTAGAGCAGAAATGGAATACAATTGGTGTTAATTAGGCCGGCTGAAGATAGTAGTCTTCCTCTAAGCTGTTATGTGTTTTCTAGTTATTTCCACAGTTTCCTTTTCCCCCCTTACACTGGTTTTGCCTTCTATACCTGACTCCTAATACCCAGTCATTATCTCAAATAGGCAGAAATTAATTTAAAAATGTGAATTGCTCTATGCATAGAATATCCTCGGCTAATAAACACTGCCTTAAATTTCTTCCGTTTTGCTTCTTTCTTCAGTTCATTTTAAGTGTCACTTCTTTACTACATCTTGACATTTAATATGAAGCATTTCATCTACCAGAAATACATCTGAGTCTTCAGCTCAAGAGTCCAATTAAGAAAATGCTCCCATGTGCATGCATTTTCCTTTATTGAACTTCAAGTTCTCTGCAATGTCATATACAATGCAAGTTTAAAATCAAGGCTTTTATGGAAAAAACAGTTCTAATCTAAAATATCACCTTGGCTCCTCACTGTGTTGCCCCACCCTCAAAAAAATCAGATGAAACAAGCTGTCTTTTAGTTACTATATTGTGTAATTTTTGCTTAGTGCCTTTTTTTTTTAACAGATATTTGCACAGGCATCACAAACGCCTTTATGTTGATAAAGGTGTTGATTTCCTCCTGCTTAATGCTTAAGAGGTTAAACAGGGTAATGGCAATTAAAAATGTAATACTGCTTAATGTATTTGTAAAAAAATCTTTTTTCTTTTACTGTTTTAAATGAATTTGGTACCGATGTAAATGACTGATGCTGAGCAGTACTGAACAAAGATCAGGTTTTCTCCTCTAGATGCTGTAAAACAAATTAAAGGTACACAGCAAGAAAGAAATAATCTATGTTGGGCGAACACCCATATCACAAACTGTTGGTTTCTCTAAAGTGGTTCAGGTCTTTTCCCAGGGGCAGGCGGGTTCCATTCGTAGGGCTCTGCTTGTGATAACATGGCTTTGTGCTGTTGTGGCTTTTCAGTGCAAAGTCACGAGGAATGAGAATGAAAGTGAAATCTTTTAACCTGAGGAGGTCTCATTGTAGAGAAAGTGCTTATTGTATTTGTAACAAGCGAGTGAAGAAGCTGTATTGCTAACAGGAGATGAGGTGGTTTCGGTTCCTTTGCCATGTCGTGTCCTTCCAGCTGGGCAACTCTCTGCTGCCGTAGAGGGGAACCCATCAGTTGTTTCACCGCCGGCATGTCAGTGCTGCCTGTGACAGAGGACACATAACACTGCTTACTCCCATTGAACAGTACAATATAAAGCATTAAGGATTTTGTACAAGGTTTTTGTTAAAACACTTTTACATAGGGAGGACTTCTGCTTAGTCTAGTATCTTGACAACTACTTAATGTAGGCTGTTCTTCTGTTGGGATTATTATGCTTTATATGGATGAAATATAAGCATGTGTGACTTTTTATGGGTGAATGAATGCAGAAAATGTTCAGTAGAGGAATCTTTGTTTTCGGATGCATAAGCCAGAGAGCGTACTGCAGTCTCATTGACATTCCCCTGACCCAGGTGAGGTATATAAAATGGAAGCAGTAACAAGCAAGCCTGCCTTTCCAAAGAAAGGCCATGGTGATTTTGTAATTTCTTGGGCTTTCTAAATCCTTTCTAGTGGTTGCCAGCTATTCAGGGCTTTCAGCAATTTGGCTTAAGGTAGACAACTTCACAGCACCAGAACTTCAGAGCTTGTTTGAACAGTCTGAAATTGCAGTGATGGAGATAACAGGACAACATAGAGACCACTTTAGGGTATTCAAACCCAGACAGGAACGAGTGCCAAATGAATCAGAATGGGATTTTATTTTACTTATTACTCCGTGAGTGATCATGTAGTGAAGCAGTTTTCTTTCTGCAGGCGAACTCCTGTTAGAATGCCTGTGTTGGTTATAATTTCACATGCACAACTCAGCAGCCACTCCGTTGCAAATATGTAATGGGAAGGGCACTCTTGGACTTCCATCTGCAGTTTGCTGCGATCGGCGTGCATGCTTTGCTGTCTGCTGGGCCACTTCATGTAAAGCTTCTGTTCGGGAATGGTGTTAGCAGTTGTTCCAACCATAATGATCAATCTGACGTGCAGGAACCCTGCTTTTGCAGCACTCTCCCTGTTATATTTTGCAATGAGGAAAACGTCTGATCTGGTATATTGGCTGCTTCATATGGCTGTGCTCAGTCGCTTTCCCGCCGACTCTTGCCCAAGTGAGCTGGAATATTTCCATCCATGCTCGGTATCTTGAATTTTCATTAGAGTGGGAGATCACTGTAGTTTCTGAGTATCTGTTTGCTTACAAGTCTGTCTGTAGAGAGCTGTGAAAACTTTTGGAAGGCGGGGGGTGGCTGAGGGGAAGAAAAGTGAAATAAGCGTAAGTAAAGTATATTGTACTTTTGGGAGTCTTAGCTGATGCCTGTGAATACACGAAGTAAGGACACAGGTGAACTTGCCTTCCTGAGACCAAGCCCTTTTTGCCTCCGAAAAGAATCAGAGACAGAGACAGGAGGTGGGATTTCTCTCAGAGCTGTCTGGTGAAAGCAGACTCAGCTTGATTTTTTTTTCCAATGAGCCTACAGGGATCATTGTCTTTTTAAACACTCTGAATAAGGCTGCAGAGCTGTTGTCGGCTTTGAGGTTTTTCCTTGCTTCTACGTGCATGCAACTATGTCAAACAAATCTTCCTCTGATCCAACATGGCTATGTTAGTATTTATTTGCAATATTGTAGTTGCACTAAACCATTATTCTTAATGAAATGAATGTAAGTTGGAAATATTGCAACATTATGGTTAATTTGTACCCTGAACTACCTATCTTACTGGTGTTAGTGACGTCATCTAAGATGCAAGTCAAGCAGAATTTCCTAACATTAGGTGCGTGGCTACAATATTTGTATTGGTACCAACATAGTGTTTTCATGTATGTGCACTACCATATATGTTGATTTAATGCTTACACATTAAAAAAATATAGGAACACTGGGACATGATTTCTTATACTTTTTTCGAGCATGCCACACAAGATGGCTGGTGGTAATTAGCAGTTTTTGATGTACAATGTAACTCCTTAAATACCTAAAAGAAAAAAAAAACCCAAACAACAAAAACATAGATTAAAAAGATCTATAAGAAAAAATACATGAACGATTCTAACTTGGCAACAATGCAGGGGTTGATAAAGTGTCTTGATTCTCATGCCTGCAGCTGTTTCTTTCTCTTCTTTCAGCAATACATTGAGTAGTGGGCATCAATTGACAAAATAGATGATGCTTGCTTGTGATTAATTTGAATCAGATTTACATTTGAAAGACACCAAAATCTTGCTGAAAACTGGATGAAAGCCTCAAGATCTAGTCAGTCTTAAACTTAAAATAGAATAAAAAAGTAAATCTCTAAGTACTGGAAATTTGACACTATAAAAAGCCATCAATAAACTCCCATTGTATGTAAGAAGCGAGATTCAAATATTCAGCAAAACTGCTTAAATTACTTTTCTTATGAGTTTCATAATACCTACCCTTTTCATTCTTTTTAATTGACTTTCAAACTGACTTCCAAACTGAAGTCCTGGTCTGTTAAATTTCTTGGGAATTCTGCTGTTGGTTTCTGCAGCTCAGGATTGTAGTGCACGATTTGTGATTTTGATTTAAAGATAAAACGATCAGAGAAAACTCATTGTTTTCATTTTTGTCTCTTTAAAATTCCTCACTGGTTTTAATAGCCCCAATCCATCTATAAGCTTTTAGAAATTGTTTCTAAAGTAAACTTGTTTGCTTTGGTTCTCTCAGTTCTTTCCACTTTCATTTGAACAATTTATTTACCTTGACCTAAGGTACCTGTCATTTCTGCAACATTCTGCTCTTGATGCTTCAAAGAAAGGACTCTGTAGTAAATCTGTAAGAAAATAATTGGGTTTTTTGAGTTTCATTTTTTTGGCTAAATACATAAAGTTGAAATATATTTCTGCCCAGGTGTTCCCTTTTCACTAGCACAGTGCGATGCAGTGATTTCTTTCTGACTGGAACGTACTAGCCTTTGCATAAGTTTAATTCACATTGCGATGTTGAAGCTTCTAATATGAAAAACTTAGCTTTTTTTTTTTTTTAGCTACAAATATATTGTATTAAACAGAAAAGGCCAAATTATGTCCTCATTCACATTTGGGAGATCTGTCTGATGTCAGATGTCTTAGAGTACGTAACTTGTGAAAGAACTAGCTCATAGTGAAAGACGAAATATAAATACAATATAGCTTTTCAGTTCTTAATGGAGCTACCAGACATAGCGGAAATTGTGTTACAGTAAATCTACTCTGCTAGAGCCATCCTGTGATACCATTAACATTTAAGTTCAGGATCCGCCCTGCCAAGGAATATTTTAAAAAAAAAGAAGTAAAAGGCCTGCCGTGATCAGGTTGGTGTGCAAGACTCACCTCTTCTGTAAAGCTTTCCCCAGTAACTGGAGCAGAAGAATAACCCTGCAGGGTGCTCAGGGCTGCAGACAGACAACTAAGCCACAGAATAAGACAGAGATTTGATTGTCCCTCTTGGACGGATTTCACAATTGTGCGTATCAGGCTGTAACAGCAACTGCGTTCAGCAGCCGTAGGAGATAAGAGGATTGATAATGAAACGTTGAAAGAGATTGCAAAGGTGTGCAGACATTTAATATCACTGTCATTACATGTGAAAATATCAAATGACCTACATAAAGCACAAGTTTAACACCCAAGAAATTATTGTCCTGATTTTATTTTTTTTGAACAGTGATTTAAGACAGATTTTCCATCTATAAGCTCCAGATCACGCAATGTTTACGATATAAAAAACTTCTGTGGCAAATGTACGTAAATAGCCTCTTTGGTGTTGCTTGTAATATTTGAAAATCCTAATATACGGAGTTCAGAATGGACTGTCATTTTGATGTAAACAGGCTAATTAATCCGTATTTCTCACATAGAGCGCTCTATAAGATTTTCAGACTAAAATTTTCAATCACTGGCTGCGTATCCTTATGTTATTTTGTAGTTGCTTTATGTTATGTAGCTTGAAATCTACATGGTTCTTAGAGGTTTTTTTTTGTTTTCCAAGCAAAGTGGATAACTAAGACACCAATAGTGGACATCAATACGGTTAAGGAAAATGGGCTGTTATTACTAAGTATGGGACTACAGTTGGAAATAACTAGAAGGTGTATGTCCTCAGTGTTATCTTCTTTTCTATTGCTGTTGTGAAGTCACATCAAAGACTGACCTTTTTACTTTTATCTGATGCACATTTGAGAAAAAGCCATCTCTCATGCTGCTGTAAAGTAGGGAAGCTCATGATCCTGAGAGATACACAAAGGGAAATGTGCAAGTTTCCTCTTGAGCCCTATCCGTACCCCACTGCTTTCCAGTGGATGTCATTGCAAGACAAAATGAATCATCTGGGTCAAAAATAAAGCGTCGGGAAGCCGGCAGTGCTGGAACACAGCTTCTGATGTGTTCATTTTTGCTGAATCTGTTCAGTAAACTGACAGGCTGAATCAATTGCCTCGCAGATTACCGGCACAGCTCCAGCAGGACTGACAGTGCTCCGACTCCGAAGAAACTTCCGCCACACCAAAAATAGTAGTGAAAATAATGTTAGTAATATACCTGCAGAGGATTACCCCATGGAAAATACCATTAACGAACAGCAAGCCCGAGTGGGATGCTGGCACGTTCAGAGCTTTGAGCAGCGGTGGCGATTCCTGCCCCTTTGCTGTTTGCCAGGAGCATTTTGAGCAGTTCTAAGAGGTTTGTTAAAAACCTGCTTCCGTACAGCGCTGCGGCACGGCACTCTGAGTCATTGCAAGGCGGCGGGTCCTGTGCTGTCTGACTTCGCTCATGATAGACATTACAAGGCCTACTCGCTTTTTATATCTCATATCTAGGATGTAAAGAGATATAGACCTTTTATTGACCATCTGGCATGGAGAATAATTTCCTTCCTTCATGTCTGCATAAAATGTGCTCTATTTTAGTTTTGCCTCTGAAGTTCTGAACGTGGTAACGTCTTTCCTTTTTTTTTTTTCCTGATTTTGAACAAAAGTTCATCTTCTCATCTTCAGAAATTTATTTTTATTTTAAAATTTCACCTTAGTTCCTGCTGTTCCTTCCTTTGAAGTCATTATGCTCTTGAGTAACTCGGACCTTTCTCATCTAGCCTTTTTCCATCTGGTAGCTTTTTATAATTCACTGAAGATTTTTATAACTGTTTGATGAATTTTGTGCATTCTCAGACTTATGTGGCAGAACACGTTCCTCAGAGTGTACGTTCTGAAGTCTTACGTATGATCCAGCTTAACATCTCCCTCTTTCTTCAGTTACATCTTTTCCTTTAAGTTAGCCATGGATTTTATTATCTGCATACTTGTGTAAAGGTCTATCATTCCAGCACTGGGTTCTTTTTTACCTCTATGGAAGCCCGGAGACAGGCTAAAATGAGAGTTCTTTGTTGAATTCCATCTGTTGTTCCCATCTAGTTTCGCCAAAGTAATTGTCACGTCAGTTAAAAACTCATGTAGCAAATGTCTTTTAGAGTGAAACATAATCAAAAGGCCATACTGCATGCAAGGAGGTGCTCCCGCAGTTCCTACCCTGGATGTATTTGTGGATTTAGAAGATGATGAAAATGGCAACCATCTAACTGAGCGGCAGGCAGTTTCCTTTCTGTTTGGGTACGGTTTTGCTGAACAATGAGAAGCGCCTTTGAAACATATTGTAGCAGGAGTTTCCCTCCGTCCTTGAAGCAATAAAGCTTCTAATAAAGTGAAACATGCATCCATGGACGGTAAATTTTTCTTCCCATTAAAGTATTTAGGACCTTGTATTAATAACACTATCCATTTCTCACGCTATTTCATGCACTGACACCCAGGTGCACTCTATTTCCTTCCCTGAAAGCTATCTCAAAGGTGTAGTCATAGCTGTCATTTCAGATATAAATTTCCTCTATAGAGACACACAGAACTTTTACGCCTGGCTTCAAAATTTCCCAGCAGGGAGGGGCTTTCTTGTGGCAGCCATGCGCCATTATTCAACAGCAAGGAGAATTTCTGAGTGTGGCACCCTACTGAATAAAGGCGTTTCTGCGCTCAGCATACTTGTCATCAATCATTTCCACAACCTACAGCTTTATTTTTTTTTATACCCTGCTTCCTTTTTGTTACTTGAGCAAAGCTAAGTATTTAGCAAAAAGAAAACGACTGGATTCTGCTCTTTGTGCCTTGCCGGAAACAAGTTTTACTGTACGTTGATTCATCATAATAAAACCAAACAGAAAGTTGCGAAATCTACCCACAGAATACTCAGAAATAATTTTCCCTGGAGGAGCCACACCTAAGGATATAAATGGCTTTTTTCTTCCTTTCCTAGATATTTTTGAATAGTAATTTGACAGCCATGCTCTCTGTTTAAACTGGAATAGTTATTAAAATTGTGGAATATATCATAGACTGAGAAATAAAGTGAAAAGCATTGCTCAGAGGCACAGCAGCTCTAGAAAAAAATTAACCACGCGCAGCTCTTTGTGTCAGCAGAATGTAGATACAGAAATGTTGAATGTAAAGCCCACCTAAGGGATGCTTGGATCGACCCTGAAGTTTCAGACTGGTTCAGTTTCACTGGGCTCTTCCTGTTAGCGATACAGTTGGTTTCTGCACACCTTAAACCGTCCATTTTTGTTTTCTTTTGAACACTACATAACTCATTCCACCCAAATCTGCTGCAGTTTTCTTCCAGTGAGTACCAGAACTTATTTAGCTCCATTTCCATGAGTCCTTTCATTTAAATCTTTAAAATGATATTTATTTCTTGTAGCCACACAATGGCATATTCAGGGATGCCATTCTGCCCTGTGTGTGGCTAATAGTTCCATAGACAGTTCTGTTGTTTATAATGCTCAAAACATCCTAAATTCATTGGACTTTTTATTGACGTGCTGAGCTAAATCAGCTGCAGATCCTTGCCTTGCTGCTTTCTACTAAGAAAAAACTCCTGCATACCTTTCATATATATTATTCTTATTTGAATGCACGGTCGGTTTTCACATAAACCACCCTACTGGAGTATTTTTTATTTCTTGTATTTGCTCTTATATCAACCTTAAGAAAACTGGAGATGTTTTCAATATCAAAGAAGCACTTCCTTCTATATCTGTTTCCTTGAACGAGGGCTTCACTTGTGATGCTGTAAAACAAGCAGGTACAGCCCACAAGTGTCATTTCTGTCAGCCTCCAGCCAAATGAGACACAGCAACGTCTCCCAGATGATCAGGCAATTAGCCCACACGTTGCAGGCACTTAAGAATTCACCAAATTGTTCATCTTATCTGTTCCTGGTAACTTGAGAAGCATATCTGATCAAAATGAGTTTTTGTGTTAAATATGTATTCATTGAAAATAGGCCAGGTTAATATGACACATTTTTAATACTTAGATCTTGTATTTTTTGAGTATTATTGACTTGATTCATTGAAGGTAATTAATTAAATATGCTGCTGAACTGTTATAAAGTCTGTTTATTCCTGTGCACCATCAACAGAACCAGTAACTTCTAGTTAGTAGCAAAGAGTCGGGCAGCAGGGATTTATTTTAAAATCTTTTTTTCTTGCTCTTCATATGAAAGAAGGAAGTAATGTAAAATATGAACAAGTGGTATTTTCTAGTAAATATGTAGAAATCATTTCACATTTATTTCAATCATAATTTGCCTGCACAAAGACAGGAAGAGAACATTTCAACAGTTTCAGGGGTTGGCCACAGTTGCGGCTATAGCAGCCTATAGCTTAGAGAAACAGCAGTGCTTCTATATGACAAGTCATCTGCTTCTCGCATATCTGTATCTAATATCTATGTTTCTATATGATAAGCATTCCTCAAAAAGGAAATAACTGTGGATTTAATTGCAGAAATTATAAGCCTAATTAAAACCACAAATCCCAAAAGAGTAGGTAGTTGCACACATTGTAATGTGTGTTTCTTTTTATTACTAGTATATAAAAAGCATCATTCAAAAAAAAAAAAAAAAAAAAANAATCTCATAATACTAGCAAAAGGTCTGTTGACCCAAACAAAGAGTTTTTGCTTTGATATGATTAATTTTGCCTCAAGAAGTCTTATTATGAATATCTCAGTGTTGGGAGTTAGAATAAAAGTTTTTCCTTCTGGAAGGTATGAATGTTGAATATATTTTTTGTGTGTGTGTGCGTGTGTTTTCATTTGGAGATAATTTATACAGGTTTAAGCCTGTCAGGGTCCCACATACTGTGGTGATCACAATGTTAGTATATGTAAGTCAGTGACACACTAACATGGAAGATGAAGTCACCAGACATGGAACTCATACATCTGAAAGGAGTTGTAATAGTGGATGTATAGGTGAAAAGGGAAAGTCAGAGCAGCAGTCAGTCAATGGATCTAGTGTGCTTTCCACTATTAGAAGCTATGAAAGTAATCGCAATAACAATGGGAATGTGTCAGCATGAAGAACAAATATGTAGGGCTGGTTTTGGTGATCCTAAATGGCCAGAAAAGATGGTCCACTGGAGTAGGCTGAGACACTAAAACTGACCAGGGTCTTTTTTTGGTAGAGTTGCTGTTAGAAATCAGTCTTTTTTACGTTATTATAATATGTCATTTGTCCACAAAACCATAAACAAGGAACGGGAAAGCAGTGAAGCACTTTCTCCTACTTCACAAAAGGATTGGTTTGGTTAAGGGTATTTTTACTCCAGGAGCTCTGTGCAATTGTTTGGCTAGCCTCAAAACTCTTTGATGAGACTCCTTTCTTGCTATTCAAAAGGACAAAGTTCTTGGATCTTTCTCCCTACCTTCCTAATAAAATCTACCCATCCTGTAAATAGTGACCATCTCGGTCAACTCATATTTAGAGTTGGTAGGAGCTGTGAAGTACACCCTGTGTTTCTGTGGCTTTGGCAGTTTTAAGCACTTTCCTTTAGAAATCATTAATCAGCAACATTGTTTGTAGTACCTGGTTTTGGAGGCAGGGCTTAAAGGAATTGTAGTACTTGCTGCTGCTCCTGATACCGTCAGAGCAAACTAAATTTTGGAACCCTTGACTTAATCCATTAACTTAATATGTGTTACTTCTTTTTACGATGAGAGGAAAAAATTAGAAGTTCGGTGAGTACCTGACCTACATCAACTTTATCTGTTTGAAATTATCTATGTATAAATAGAATGCCTTTGGTTGTGTTTCCATTATGTGGCTCAGTTGGGTGAAATCTAATGAAAAAGTAGTCCTGCTTAGAGGAGTTCTTATGTTATGACAGCTGAGGAAAAGAGAAAACCAACTGATGAAGAAAATGAATTTATTGATTATTCAGCAGTGCAACAGAGAGAATATTTTTAAAATCGGGTGGCAGCAAGCAGTACAGACTGCTAAACCAGACATATTTTTATATCATTCATTCAAAGGCCTGGAGAGATGCACTTAATGTTTACTTTCCTGATTTTATTTCTATCTTGAAGCATTCTCCTAATCATTTATTGATGGAGTTTTTCCCCGTTTTCATGTCTTCTCATAAACCGCCAGTAGTATCTTAATTATAAATACCTTGATTTTAATACTCAATAAAAAGAGGCATAATGGATGCACGAGTACTACTCTTATTGGAAAAAGAGAGAGAGGCGAGATCACCGAACTGGACCCCTCTGCTGTACTTTACAAACCCATAAAAGAAAAAAGGCTCTTCCTGTTCAAGAAGAGCTTAAAGTCTAATGCTAGTATCAGTAAGACTGTCTTCCCATTGAACATATTGTGTATGTGTTGTTTTTTCCAGTGAGAAGGGGACAGCTATTTTGAAGTCTGTAACTCCTTTGGAAATAGGTTGATACATAATTTATTTGGAAGACTTTCTCTGTATTGTCTGTATGTTTCCTTGTACTGTGGAAAATTGTAGCTGTATAAAACAACGCAAAGCATCAGTTCCATTTGAATTGGCTGTAAAGTCTAACTACCTGTCATTTAAGGGATTGGTATTTAGAAGCTGAGTATCCTCATTTTGACTCTAGGCAAGACTATAGATCAATTATTTTTTTGACTATTTATAATGAGGAAGTGGACAAAGTGACATTTTTTGTGCCAGAAGGTCCTTATTTCTACCAGCTCAGAATCCTGTTCCTATTGCCTTGATAAGCTGCAGGAAAATCTTTTTTAAAGAACTGGTGGTTAAAGTGCACTAAGTATTTTAATAATCTGGGGAGATAATAATATACTAAAGGCAAAGTTGCATAGATTGTCCCATAGATCTAAACATATTTCAAAGGCAGCAAATACATTAATTGATGCAAGAAATGAATATGCTTCCAGAGCCATGGAGAGCACAGCATGTCAGTGTTGAAGGATATTCATCCTGTTGTTCTGTCTTTGACAATTATTTTAAGAGCGGACAGTTTCTTTGGTGCTGGATTTAATACACTGGGACTCCAAGAGATGAAATCCCGTACTGGAATTCTCATCACCAGTGCTGCCCTCCGTGGATCATTTGTCCTTTGTGTGTCTTTGTAGTAGTACATTAATTATGGTAGCAAAAGAATATAGAGGCTTAAAATTGACTTGTTGGAAATGTAACATTCAGAAATTATATCTGCTCTTTAATAACTTATTTTTGAATAAAGTTCATCATAGGGGTGTGTTACAGGAAGCCTTAATTGCTTGTGGCACAAGTGCAAAAAAAAAAAATGGTGAAAAAAAGAGAAACCCTCTACCACAGCTAAATTAGTAGAGCTGGAAACGGATCAGAGAAGAGGGAGGAAATGAAAGCACAAAGTTAATGAATGAGCAGCTAAACTTAAAAAATTAAAACTAAAAGAAGCTATGTAAATCTAAAGCATGAGAAAATCTATGAAAGAAAAATAGTGCCTTAGACCAAAGGAAAACCACGATGCGTAAGCAGACAGACCAGAGAGATGACAGTTTCAAACTGTTTCTTTTGGAGGGGAGAGAAGTAATATTTCTAATCACTCTGTATGCTCAAAATGAGATTTAGCTTATGGAGCAGATGGAAGCTGTGTCTGTAAAATATAAAAAGGAGACAGTATGGAGGGTCTGGAGCAGAAACAATTATCCCACTGGGAGAAAGATGAGTGTGTGCGTAGTCATTATATGTCACTTGCATAGAGATCTCTCATCCATTAGCTCTAGGTAGAATGAGCATCCACGTAGACAGCTGATAATATTTATTTCACTTTCCATTTAAACAAATAGGGGAGACAGTAACATTGGGGGTTTTTGCCCAAAGTGTTGCATTGGTTTCTTATGTTTGTTTTCTTTGTTGATTTTGATGCATGTTTCATATTGGGAGGGGCTGCAAATGTTTCTGTTTGAGTCCCTGCTTATCAAAACCGTCAGTCAGAGGAGTTGTTTCTTGAGAGAAAAGTAGTTAAACACGCCTCTGTGACCGTAGTTCTAAGACTATACAGTAACGCATAAAAAGTTTTCCTTGTGCGGTCCTCATTGCATTTCATTTTCATTGGGAGTTAAGTGGGATGCCGTCCTTGCAACTTGTACAAGACTATGTGCTGGAAATGGCTGTTTCATCCCGGGTGTTCCTGGGGTACCATCAAATTACACGAGTGCTTTGTTCAAAGGACAATACACATATTTCTTTTGATAATTTAGGTAATTGGCAATAAATGCTTGTGCTTATCAATGTTCATTTTAATTAAGTAATTGAATTACATATGCAAACTTGTCATATTGTTAATCCAGTATTGCTTTGGCACTTCCTGTAGGTTGTTCCCTTCTGTACTAATACTGGCGTAGCCTTTGGGTATAGTTATTCTGCTCATCTGTTGTCATTACAATTTAAATAACAGACTCACCTTTTCAAAAAGTATGACCTTTTTGCAGTGTGGTAAATAAGGGGTTAAGAATTTCACTTGGGTTGGGTGAAATATTCTGACTGACAGGTGAGGTGAGCTACCTAAAGGGATACGTTAATGGGTGTGAAACATGCTGCTTGGCTGAAACTGCAGTTTGGAATTTAAAACTTCAGAACAAAATACACTTTTCCTCTCAACAGTAATGAACCCTGAGCCTTGCAATGTCCCAGGGGTGTGATTATCTCAGAAAAACTGTTTCCCCAGTTACATCTTGTTGCATAAATAATCATCCCTTTGATGCAAAGGATAACTGTGGAAATGATGTAAGTTAAATATGTTCTCCAGCAGTCTGACTTGCAAGGGAATAAACAATTTGTTGATACTTAGAGTCCTTAAACCACTTCCTCTGGTTTCCAGGAAGCTTTAAGCATTCTAGCCATACAGAAATAATCTAAATTTCCTCAATACAAAATAAGCTCTCTTTCTTTGTTTTATTGTTTCTTATATACTTTTTTCGCTAAATGTATGCAACCAAAGCACTAGTTAATACTGCCGCCATACAGCTCCATAACTTTACTTCAGCTATCGCAGCACTGGAGAAAAGTAATGTCCTGAATATGTTCAAGCCAAACATGACAAAAACATTAGTGCTATCAGTATCATTCCAAAATAAAGTATATTCCTTGGGTGGAATTCATCTCGGTTCAGAAAGAGGATAGAAGGTGAGTCCATCCATCAGAATAACACTTCAAGGAAACTTTTCGCAGCAGCTCCCTGATGCACGTCCGAGTTGTGTACAAACCAGCCGCCTGGATTACTCGGAATGCTGCTGCTGCTGTAGTCCAAGCTGCAACATGGAAGGGGCCCGGGGAGCTCACACAACCCGCTTGTTTCAAACTCTTTTACTGCCATGGCTCATTTTTGCTATGTTTCCAAGCCAACTCGTTTAAGGCAGGACTGAGCCTGCATTGACTGCAGTACCCTGTTTACTGTGGTGGAGACATGCCCTTAATGAGATGCAAGGGGTGGCCAAGCCTCTTGCTGCCCCACCTCACAGAGATAAATTTCAGCTGTTAAAAACTTGGAGAGAAATAGCTCCAGTAGATCAGTTTTAAGCCTAGAGATCAGAAGTTAATGGTGGTGAGAAGAAATTTAGGAGTGAAAGGATGTAGCCTTTAAATAGTTTGCACTTTGTAATTTTATAAATTAATATTAATCCTCAAATTAATTACAAAGATGTTTGAACACATAATGAAATCATATTCCTGCTAGCGAGTATCTCCTCACCTCTTTGACTCCTTTAGTTGCAATCATTGTTTACAGTTTCAAATTTCTCTGCTCTGGGTTTCCAGGACAGTTTAAATACCAAATTAAAAGTTACAATAAATAGCATGGCTTCTCATTGTCTCTGAGCTGTAGAGATTTTGGTTCTGTCATTAATGTAAGAATGGAAGGCACCGTGGGCTGCCTTGCCCAACTGTGTGCTTACATCCAGGAGCACTTTCACAGGAGCTGCCCTGTTGTCTTCAAACTAATTCTGTGCCTAAACGCATAGTGGCCAACATGAATTATGCTAAGAGGAGCCAAATTTTTGTGCTGTTTCTCAACTGTTGTATTCTCCAAGTGCCCTTTCTTCTTAGACCCCCATAACCAAGATATTCTTTGTATAATTTTATAGTAAAATCAAGGCTAGTTACATCCCAGTAACACAAACAGTGCTTAAGGAGACTTTGAAATAAGCTATTCACAGAAATGTAAATCAGTAGCTTATTCTTAGGAAAATAAGGCATTTTGGGGAGAAAAATAAAAAGCTTAAAGATAAATGGTTGACAGAGACAGCTTGCTGTATTAGTGTGTATTGTGTCCAACAAAAGGCTTGGGAACAAGATACTGATATCAGGAGAGTAAAAAATTGACATAAATTGTAATTTAACATCTATCCCTGCGATATTATAGAGGCCCATTTGTACTTGTGATGCTGCAGCATCCATGGTTTTGCAAGTAACAGAAAATACTAGTATTACTATAATGTTATCGAGTGTGTTTTCCAAGTGATAGCCTACATACGGTATTTGTAGTATCCGTGTTTGTTTAAAAATTGATATTCAAACTTGGTTACAAAATGGAAGAAAAAAATATGTTTGTGGAAAGAAAAGGTGTGGTTTCGCCTGAACTGAAAAATTAAAGTAAAAGCAAAGTCTTACAGTGCTGTCTATGTCTCACTGCAATAGGCAACCCTGTTCTAGCTAGCAGGTGATAAAGGGCAGGGAGCTCTGCAAGAGAAATGAGAACCTCAAGGCTGAAAATTAAAGGGAGGCTTAGAAACAGCCAAAAGGACCAGGAGGTCTGTAGATAAGAAATAGCCCAAAAGGATGCTAGAAGATTACCCAGGAAGAATAATGATGGCAGGTATGCGGAGAGTTTGCAGAACATGGGAAGTTCTAGGTTAAGGAAGAGCTGAGTGATTGTGGTAGGACAGCTGGAGCTCCAGTGTTTCTGCGGATGGGGGATGGAGTTTGGAAGGACGGTGGTGCTTTGGAGAAGGACAGTTACGCAGCTTCAAAAGCCAAGATCCAATGGAAAGAGCCTTGGCAAATTTTGCATAGTGGAGAGGCAGGAGAAGCATACAGGAGGGACGCTAAGTGTGTGCAGAAAGTCAAGAGAGTATTTAGCAGTGGCAGGAGAGGCAGATGGGGAGGCTGGAAGAGCAGATGGTGACAGCAAGGCAGAGCAGGGCGAGTTCCAAGTCTGAAACTGCAGCCTCTCACAACACGTTATTGGTTGTTCTAACTTCTTCTCCTTTCTTTTTTTTTGTTCATATTCAAAAAATTAAAAATTCAATTTCTACTTTCCCCCCAGAAAGGTGATCATCACCCTACGCTGTAAGAGTGCAGGGTGCAAAGAGCTGGGTCTGTCCGGCCGGTTGGGAATCACATGTGCCCTTCCAATGCACTACTCACTAGTGAGCTGGGAGAGGGGGGTATGGTCATGAGAGCTGTGCTCAGGTGAACAAAACAGAAAGGACATTTCCAATGCCCTCTACAGAACATCCAAGTGACCAAATACAGGCCTGGAAGTCTAAAGGGGGAATGAATCTGACTGATCCTTTCTACATACCGACTTAAGTATTTTCAGTCCCGGTGTTTGGTTCTTTATATCTTCCAGATGTATTTTTCATTCAACTGTATAAATCAGCAGTGGTATTTCAAAGACACATTGAAAGATCTTAAAGCCATAATGTTCCCTACCTAAATTCATTCTTCTCATAAGTAAAAGTAACCATGATGTATATGGGGGGAAGTACTTGGACATCCGTGTTAACAGTCACCAAGCGTGCAGTGTTCTCCATTTCTTGTGATGCTGGCAAAACTCGTTGTTTTTGTTGCTTTTTCCCCTCCCCACAGCTCCCTGATTCCCATATGCCTCATTGTAATGACTGAAAAATACATGCATAATTCCTTCATTATTTTGGAATAATTCAAAGGTAGGTTTAAAGGATCATCAATCATACTGGTAAATAACAATAGGCTTATAGCACTTCTTGGAGGAGTTCCTTTTTCCAGCACAAATTCACTGAAAATTCTAGCATCACTTTCCACTTTACAGAGTAGATGTCAAACCATTTTGTAATTAGGGGCCACATGGGGACTAGTGACTGTTAAAGATACATAAATATGTTGCCATTCTGATACAGAGACTGAAAGTATTTACATGCACAGCATTGTCAAACTATTCAGTGGATATGAATGTGTTTATTTTCTGAATTATGCGTCAATTAACATATGGTGTTCTGTTTTTTTGTATAAGACCTCTGTACTCTTGGAGCTTCTTCCAGTATAAATTTTATCCAGATTAGGCATGAGAAGCAATATGCTTTTTTATGCCAGCTTCATTCTTTGTATTTACATTTTGCACACTTGGAGATATGTGATCCAGTGTTAAACTTGCAGAAACCTGCCAAAATAAATGTGTTGGAACAAATTTGGACCCTCATAGCCAATTTGCACTTTTTAGAATTTTATTGACGTGTGTCTAAGCCTTTTCAATCCATTGTGAAGCATCTTCGCTAATTCGCCATTTCATGGAGTCACAACCGTTGTGTATCAACAGAGCTTCAGAAATTCTGTGTTCATAGACTGAGACAGAATTCCCAGGCAGGATCACGGTTTCCTACAGTGTGTGTTTTCTTATATCGAGCATTAAAAGTATAGTGTCTCTTTGTGTCTGCACCTGGTAGACTCATGTTCTTAATGCTTCTCTTCAGTGAACAAAAATTTCAGATAAATCCATCTTTTAGCCTTTGGGAAGTAGGATTTAACCAATACGTCACCAATATTTGCCAAAGGATGTAGGACATCTATCCATTACAGAAGATGAAGGATACTGTCATGTATTTGAGTTAGTTATTTTTATCTTTGTCCAATAAAAATATACATGTTTCTAAGCAAGCTGGATTTGTAGAAGGGAGACAGTATCTATTGTGTTCTTCATAAATATTTTGTGACCAAGCACAATCTGCTCTAGAAGAAAACATTTCTTCTCTTTCTCTCAAATAAAAACATTTGATTTCAAGCTATCTGCCTTTAAATATTTGCTTCAAAGTAGTACCACAAAAGGAGTCCTCCTTTTGGCAAATATACTGGCCCTTTATTTCAGAGAACTGTTCTGTAGGTGTGTATCTTTTTGCAGCCTTTTGCATACAATTGTCTTCATGGTGTCTCCTTTGAAGTCCCTGTTCTTGCAATCTGAGTTTCTGCATCTGTGGTCCGTACTGATCTTATTTATCATGAGTAGTTGCTATTGATGTTCACAAAGGCAGAGTTTTTCAAATGTTAGCGGTAGAGTTACTATTTCAGATGTAGGTAGCCTACTCTGTATAATATATACGATCGCTCAAATTAAAACCTTTTCCATGGAAGGCACTGGGGTATGAAGTGAAAAGGTTTGGAAAAGGGAGTAAAATCAACAATAAGTGAGGAAAGTTATTCTGACAGCGAGACATTTCATATGTCAGCAAACCAGAAGGAGAGGAAGGTGTAACTGTGAGAAGCCAAGGGACCAGCAGGGTACCACATTTGGTGTGTGAGATGACAGGGTTTAGCAGTAGGGGTGGTGAGGAAGACGGTTGGACTTGGCGATACTGTATAGGAAGAATTGTCTGAATTTGCTAACAGCTTGTATGTTATGACAGAAATAAACTGTTGTAATCTTTTTTTTGGGTTTGGGTTTTTTTTTTTTTTTACTATTGGAGTGGGCACATGTACATTTCATATGGTGTTTGCTGTCAACTTCATCTTCTCAGCTTGCACCTTAGGATGTAAGCAATGACTTCTTCACCGTTTAAAATCCTCTTATCTTAAATACCCTGCTTTTATTCTTGCCTTATAAAGAAGAGTGAAAGAAAGCAAGATAAACCTCACTTCTTTGTTTCAAATTCTCCATGTTAGTATGTGGAAAGCTATAGAAAGTGGGAGGCAATGGAAGATAATCATTTACAGTGAAGAAACGAGACAATTTGAGCACACCTTGATATCTTTCAGGCAAGTAGGCAACCTGACAAACAGATGCATCACACAAACTGTACAAACATTGAAAATGCAGTTCTTTCTACTTATAAATAAGCCTGGCCTGTGGGCTGGTTTGGTTTCTTCATCGTTGTTGCTTCTAAGATTATCTGTCCTTTTAGAAAGAGTGAGCACAAATTCAGACTTCTTATATTAATTTAATTTCTTTTAGTTTGCATTTCCCTCTTAGAAATCTGTTTGACTGAGCTGTTTAGGAGACTAGATCAGAAATAAATAACTCTTTAAAAAAAGCATGCTTATAATTAGAATTACTCAAGTACATGACAGGGGTTTCTATCAGAAGGTGCCTAACAACCAGCATTTTCCAAAAACTTCAAGGAAGGATTATGAATATCAATTCTCGTTCCTTGAAAAACTAATAAAGTGGTTATTGATTTGCTTAAAAAACCCTACAACAACCCTCCCTTTTATGTAATGTAGAATGATGAGCTAATTTGCAAACGGCCAGTCATCTAAGCAAGCTGTAAGGCAATTACTAAATATTACCACATGTCTCTTCTGCAGTTTTAAAGATCTGGTTACTGTAGTTGCCTCTAGTAATTTTTTACCTTAACTCTGTTTCTTAACCGTTTGGCATGATTTTTAGAAGCATGGCCACTAGAATTTAAACCATTCTAGTAATTTGATTTATTCTAGTAATGCCAACGGCAGAGAAATAATATCTCCTCATCTACTAAATAATCACTTGATCGCTATAGGTGCGACTCTTTGTGTGAAGAGTTGATATTAAACTGATAACAGACTGGCTGTTGTAGATGAAAATTGGCATATACACACCAGCAGTTCCTTAGCAAGTCTTCATCGGTGCTGATCTGTGGTAATGGCAAATTAGGATAAATTGACATACTTGCAGAATAATTAGCTGCTCTAGCTGAGACAATGATAAAAAAAAGTTAAACCAGTTCTATCTCCATTGTTAAAGGCTATCATATTAATCCATAAAATTTTTCAACACATGCCATTTGAATTTGACCTTGCATAAATATTATAACAATTAAAATTTTCCACGCACAAAAAAATGGATCTGCATTTATAGTAAGTACATTTAATAGAAGAGAAAATTAGGCTTCATTTGCTGTCTAGTGAAATAATTATCAGACCACACAACAGTCTTTATAGATAAATAAGCTTTTGTCAAAAAAGAAATAAATATATGAAGCTTAATTTTCCATCTAGTAGAAGTACAATACATTTGGAGGTTTAAAAAAAAAAGATTGTTTCTTTCTTTCTGATTAAGATGATTTGTGTACAAGTTTGCAGTTATTTTCAGAGAAAGGAATTTTAAGGGAAAGGTAAGAGGTGTAAGAGTAACTCCTGGAGAACTTCATTTCTTCACTGTGAGAAATAGCTAGTCACCCTCTGAAGTGGTACGAACTTCCACAAGACCTCTTCTCTCAGCTCCAGGGTCCCACGATACTTAGCACAACCTATAGTGAAAAAAAATGGGGAAAAAGATCCATTTTCCAGCCTTGTTTAGCCCAATGGTGAGCAGTGTTCCCTGCTACTTGGAAAGTTTGGGCTTCACTATGCCTCTAAGGTCTCTGAAAACAGGCTCCTCTGAATCTCTGTTCCTTCTATGCTGTGACCTGGTTGCTGTCTGGCACAGCATGGCATGGTGTCACAACAGTAGCATATGCTAGAAATTATCCATAATTCATCCCATGCCTCTGCAGTCAGGCATTTTGTGCTTGCTCATTTGGTTTTTCTTTTAACAGCATATGTCATTTAGAAACATCATGGGCTGTGAAATTCAGGATCCCTGTTTGGACAAGTTTAACTCACTGTTTCGAAGAACCGTAATCTGGTAGAAGTTGACTTTTTTTTAAGCATATCCTTTGGGTGACAGAAATGGGAAATCAATTTTTCCATCGCATTCTCAAGACAGAAGAGTCGAGACTTGTTTCTTCTCTGTTCCTAAATCCATGGAGCTCCGTTCCATGAACACTGTCACCTGCGTAAGGCTGATGACCTTCCCTTTGCTGCTGTGCCAGCCCATCCTGTGCCTGCCACCCTGCACCTCTCACCCCGGCTGCCACAGCCATGTGTCTCCTGTGGTGAGTCCCCTTTAACGTCCCCTCATCGCTGGCGGTCAAAGACACACTCATGGCAGGGCACCTGCAAGCCCCAGCACCAACAGCTTCTCAGCGAGATGACTGCCCGCCTGCGGTAGCGTCAGCCCATCCCTCCACCGCTTTCCCCTGACCCCTGTTTTATCACTTAGTTTTTTCTCTGGGGAAAGTGGTAATGTGCATGCACAGAGGTTAACAACCAGCCAGGGTGTGACCCTTGGTCAAAGCCTGCTCCGATCACCCTGACGGTTTCATAAGCAAAATCAACCAGAAAGGGGTTTGAGCAGGTCCCATGAAACTTGTGTAGTTACTGTGGCCATTTGCAAATTAAGCCATCGTTTTACATGCCTGATGAAGCTTTTCTGGTGTTTGTTTTAAATCAGTAAGCCGTTTTTCAGCTTTTAAAGGAATGAGACTCAGGAAAGATTTAAGCTGAAGTATTCATTCACTCAGGACAAGTAGTAATGTATACTGTGGTTGGCTGAGACTAGCTGCCTTGGTGTTCACAAGGAAGGTAGGGCTGGTCCTGTTAATGTTTTCCTATGGGCACTGAGCTCTTGAGATACTGTCAGCAAACTCTGTGGCGCACGGTACTCATAATTCAATGTACATAAAATGTTACACGACTTCTTATCGCTAGACTTATTTTCATTCTCATTTATTTTGTAGCTCCAGACATGGCAGAAAGGCAGGATTTAGGCAGAAGGTTATGTCTTGGGAGACCTTGGACATGTCACTTGGGAGAAAGCACTGAATTGAAGCTCTGAAAACTCCCACTCAGCCACTGCCTGAGAAGGGAAGTGTCAGGGCTTTTATAGGCACCGGATATTGATACAACTTCTCAGATTTGGGAATTTAATATATTTTGTACTGTATATATCTGCTTGAGCTCAGTTCTTCCCCTGCCTGAATACCTTGGCAAATATTTCGCGTATAAGTCAGTCAGGTCCTGAGGGGTTTGATCTGATGACTTTCAAAGCGGTGTTACAGTGGCCTGGTTTGAGCACTGTGTTGAACAGCCGGGACAAAGCTGGAAGCACAGACACCCAGCTTCTGCCTTTGCTTTTCACATGAAACAGTCACCAAATGACATTGAATAAAAAACGAGATCCTCCCAGACATGAGACTAAACCTTGGATTACAGATTTACACTTGCCCTTATGCTCTCTTTCACTGTTCAAAAAGTTTTCTGCACAATGAAGTCACTTCAGCAGGTTAATGGAAATCACTCCCTTCCTTTTCCCAGCTGCAGTCTGAGATCGGTGAGTTAGATTAGTTGTTTGTGCAGAAAACCTGTACTTTTGGCAGACGAGGGGAGGGCTTGGCTCCCAGGCACCAGACTCTGAGAGGGGACCATTATCAATCAGCTCTTGCTTAAAAACAGGAGTGGGGCAGCACCTGTGAGTATCCGCTTCCTCCAGGTGTTTCCAAGTTTTAGTTTCTGCCAAGGGAGTCCTTCAGGCATTAGCCGGTGACTGGCCAAGGAAAGCACTGTGGGTTTCAATTTGTCCCTCTACAGCTGGCCCCCTGCCAGCAATGCCAAACGGAAATACCAGAAGTCCCATATTCTGACATACCCCAGTGTCCCGGAATGCTCTCTGCGGGGACGGCTTGACCAGAGCTGGGGTGTCACAGACGGGCCAAAAAAAACGATTGTTGGGCAGTGCGGCTTCCTCTGTGCTCCGACCCTTCGTTTCTCCCATCTGCAACATGGTATTATCTGTCTTCTTATGGTGTTTATCTAAACTGTTTATATTAGACTGTGAGTTTTTCAGGGTCAGGACTTTATTATGTATATATACAGTTGCTGTGTTCCAGTGAGGGCCTCTGGGTGTTTCCATATTATGCGTGAGAATAAATATGAGAAAGCTAAAAGCTTAGTTTTCTCAGACTTGTGAATAACTGTATACTAAGAAAGTATACAGTTACCGTGTATTATTCACTTACTGTGCATTCAACAAGGTCAAAAGTGATCTGCAGTCTTGCGTTTTTCCATACCAAGTAGGTTACACAAAAATATCATGTAAAAAGGGACGTTTTAAATAATTCCCGTATAAGAGAGTTCCATAGAAGAAAAAGAACCTTCCAGTTCGAAGTTTCCATTTTGAGAGGTCTCTTTATGATCCTTGATTTTGCAGTAATAAAACCTGAAAGCTGTTTTCCATCCTTTCATTTACACATTTTTATCGTGCACAGCATGACGCTTATAAACTGGACCATGGCCACAGTCAGAACTCCTGTGGGGTGGATAAGTGCCCATTTTCCTAATAATAATAATGCCTTTTCTGGCTTCCAGAAAATTCATCTCCCAGCAACTAAACTGTTTCCTATTAGCTGGGTAACAGCTTAAGTTTTTTCAGCTAAATACATAGGGTTTCTGGAGAAATGAGAAGACCCACGCTAATTCAGTAGTGTTCGTATGCTAACATTTTCTGTGGCTTTTTAGCCTAATCTTCCCTGTAAATAGGCCCACGAAGTAACTAGCAAATTAGGAGGTATCAGTATTTGATTTCTTTCGGCAGTGAGCAGGGTTTGACATGTGTGGCTTGGGAAGCGTGGGGTTTTTGGAAATAGTATGAAGACATGTTACATCTGCTAACTGAATGGAGCAGAACACAGCCCTGCGGTGTCAGGGGTGGGAGTGGATCTGCCTCAGAGCTCTGGAAAGCACCCAGAGACAGATCTAAAAAAGCTACCCTCTTTTCCTGGAGGCTACAACATCTCCCGGTTGAAGAGACTACTAAATATTGAACTGAAAGTTGTGTAAAGGGACTAGCTTGTTAAAAGGCAGAATAAGATCAGTCATAGCCCAGGAAGAGATAGGAGGTTGTGATAGAAGATACTGTGCAGAACTAATATGGGCTTTTTTATAGCTACTGGGATCCCATGAGGTGGACCAGTTACTGTCTGATGTTCAATCTAATGCTTTAAACAAAAATAAGTGGTATTATGCTTTGGGAAGGTCAGAATCCTTTGGTCACAATAATTCAAATGTTATCTCTGAAGGAGCAGAGTCTCAGGTATTGAATAAATAAGACGTCCTGATGTATCCCAGTATTCAGAAACTAAGAACTGCCCAGTAAATCCCAAGCAGTCTTTGCTGCAAGACTGTTGCTTACCAGCTGCTCTTATTTACATTTACATTTTACATACATATTTACACATAGAGTCTGGTCTAGGTTTTCCTAAGGTGCTCTTACTTCTGCTTTTACTCTTTTAAATCTTCTGGTGTGCAGAAGCCAGTAAGTGAACCAAACTGTACGACCGGTCTGGTCTTTGCATTAGAGTGTGTATCCCATATTATGACTGGATTCTACAAGATGTAACTGAGATGAGTTGTATTTTGCAGTTTAGGTTACATCTCTCTTGTAACGTTAGAGCAATGATCAACCAAGACATCTCTGTGCAAAACAAAGCAAACAAACAAAAAAACCCCAAAACAAACAAACAAAAAAAATCCCAGTTAAGGTGTAGCACTTAAATATACAAATGAGGGCGTGTAGATGAAAAAGTGGTGGAAGTATGACCTAGTCATAACTGGGTACCTTTAATATAAATCTATTTTTATCATTTCTACTAGAAACAAGAAGTGTGGGTGATTACTTTGTCCCGTTGGGTTTTCGGTTCCGTAGTAAGTTGGCAAATGTGTTTAAGATACGGTAATAATTGTTGATTCTTTCACATATTGCATCTTTCTAGGGACATAAATATTTTTTCACTGCAAATTCATTCATTGCTATACATAAGCTTTTTTTTTTTAAATAAACCAAGTGAGTGTGTTAGCTGTTCTAATCTTTTTTTTTTTTTGTATTTTTCATCATGTAGAGGAGTCTGAATATGCTCAAGTAATAAGGCAAAAGGTATTCTTTTATTTCTGTGTATGTATGCAGAGTAGAATGAGTGAAATCTGGCTTAATTGGCCCTTTTGCTATGTTTGTGAAATGCAAATGTGTACATTCTCAAATACTGTACTGTGGGTCTAACCTCTTGTTTAAAAACCAGTATTAAAAGGAACCAAAGAAAATAGTCTAAAGCCACAGGAATACCTCAGCCAAGTATTTTCATACCTGTTGGTTTAGTTGTCATTTGAGAAGAGTGCATGTGGACTTCACAGGAAAGGAGAATAGTCCAGATACCTGTGTGGACTACCATCAAAATGAAAGTTCGGTGTGACTTTGTACCCAGCCGGTTTGATCTTTTCCATTGTTACGGCTGAGCACGGTATGTTTTCCAAAACCTGCTGTACAGATCAGAACTGGCAGACATCAGGGTGGGTTCTGGTTTTGTCATTCCCAAGAACTTTTAGCTATGCTCGTTAAAATTCCTGGTGTTCCTCAGATGTTGGGCATGGAGTGACAAGGTGTTACTGGAGAAAGCTCCATGAAAGGCTTCTAACAACAGGTACCATGGAGGGCCATGGATCTTGCTGCCACTTGCTGTGCTGTGAGTGGCAGTTGCCCTATTTCTTGGTCTTATTATCTTCTATTCCACAGTTTATTTTTAATGGAACCTACTTATCCTTTCCTAATCAGGTAGGCATCAATCCTTGCCCTTCTTACACACTTCCCTAGGAATGGAATCACAATACAGAAAGGCAGCGCTTAGAGAAAAGCTGTTCTTGCGCACCAGAATGCACTGAGTGAACACATAAAACACTGAGGCCTTCTATATATATCTCGCATGTCAGCAGTACATGTTTAATTTCTCTATTAAGTAAAAAATGGGGGTTTATTTTTTTCATTTCTAAACTCATAGGGCTATAAACCAATTAAGCTTGCTTTCCTAATATTATTATTGGATGCATGTGCATTAATCTGCTTTAATTTTTTAAGTGATGCTGACCCTAGCAAGCATAAAAATGATGCCTATAAATACTGGGAAACTGCTAAAACTCATCAGTATTTCAGTTTTCACTGAAAACTACACACTTCTGTCTTAGCATTTGCACATTGACTGTTCAAAGAGCCAATTCAAAATTTTATCCTGATAAATATTTTCAAGGGACAGAAACACATTGGGAAAATAACAAACATATGTTAGCACTGAGAATAACCAGTTCAGCAATGTTTTCTTGTGTGCGTTCTGGTGCCTATGTAGGCTATTGCAATGTTAATTTTAGAAACTCTAGCCCAGCAACAGACACTTAGGAACAGAATGATGTACTGCAAGCAGCAAGAATTTTAACTGCAGACTATAGCTTTATTTTCTTATTTATAGCTCCCTTCACTTTGTTATGTTTTATGAAACACGTATCTGCTTTGAGACTGCCCTGGCTCTGTGCTTTCCTGACCAATGGACCTATCTTCAGATTATATCCTGGTAGTTATCTTCAAATACTGAATTTATAAAAAGGCAAATCATAAACCCTTGACTTTAGATTTTAAATGCCATGCAAATATTATTAAGAAATAATTATAATTTTATTTAACTTCTAGCTATTTTGACTTTGGTTTTACTTTTCAATAAATGTACAATAGTTTTAGGAGAAAGCTTGAGGTGAAAACAAACAAATACAAACATTTATGTTGTATCTTCTCACAGGGAAATCCCAAAGCCAAAGTTTAAAGATTTAATAGCACTACACATTTTAATAAGAAAAATCTGATAGGATTAGCTGTTTGCTGAGGTTGAAGATTAAGTGGACAGCTTCACAACTGGTATAAATTGCTGCTGCTCTATTGGTTTTGATTGATTTCCCCAAAATGGGAACCAAAGCTACGCTTTTCATATTATTTGACTGCATAACAGTGTTGTGTAGGGACAGGCTCAGCTCCAGTTACACTTTTTTCTCTATTCTTGTTGTTTTACAAACGAAACTATTCTTCATAGAAAACTGAAGATTTTTGTTAGCATTAAAAAAATAAAACGAACAAAAAACTCCACACCCAAGACATTTTATGGGAAAATTATTATTATACAAAACAGTAAAAAATGTCCAGCTTTGAGAGATTTTGAAACTCAACCCTGAAAAAATTTAACCTTTGACATTTTAAAATAAAGGTTAATTTTAGAAATGTGGTATTCTGTTGTTAAAAATAACATTTTGTTCAATAGTAGCTGTAGAAAACAAAAAGTCAGCAACATAATGACTGAAATAAATAAAAAAAGGCTATAATTATTAACTGCCACCTGTTTCAATTGAGCTTTCTATTTCTGAATTTAAATTCAGTTCATTATATTCTCCCATCTTGTTTGGAGTGGAAAATGTTTCAATAAGACAAAAACATTTATAGAAGAGGAAAAGAATTTCCTATTCACCTCTATTTTCTCTGTTGACTCCAAGATCAAAGTCCCATAAGAAAGCAAAACTCACGGCAGAAATTATGGACATATGTGGAATTCAAACTGTAATGTATGTTTACTCCAGGATGCACTGTGTTTAGTGCAAAATGAGATTAGGGGACTGAAAAATATTTCTAGGTGGCTTTTTTTTTATTTCAGTATTGATTCTTCAGGCAGAAAGCCCTTCCATTTACATCTTTTTTATTTAGACTAATAATAAAGAGGCAAGAGCAAAGAGATATTTCTTTCCCTTCTACTCTGCTTTATACAAAACCTCTTTTACCTTTCTCCTTCATTTCCTTCATAGTGTCCTTAACTCTTTATTGCTTTTAATGCCATTATTTTGAATCACTCTTCTCATGTTCAGTGTGCTCAGTCATTTTAATACAGATATAATTGTAAGGTGCAAAATGTAAATCCCCATAATGTGTCAGAAGACAAATGTGTCAAAGTCCCTTTGTCATACTGACAGGTTATAAAACCAGACTGGCTCAGTTTAATCAGGTTTAAATTTTAATGACATAAGCAAAACTCAGACTAAAGTAGCTATTTTTTGGTTATTATTTCAGTTCACTGCCACAAATGAGAAACATTTTATCATTTATTCATTGATTGTATCATTCAGAGATATCTCAATCTGAACATCTGTTCTGGAGAATGTGTTTTAAATCATAAAATATTTTTCAGAGGCAATATCACTGTTTGGTGGCTAGTTGTCATCTTTACTGATGGTACCTTTGCCCTTTCACCCTTATCTTTCCTCAGACGAATTCCTGTCCCTAGATTTGCCCATTGTGTGGCCAGGTCCAGGGAAGCACTTCATCTTTGTATTGGTCTTGCTTACATGTCTAGCTTGGCAGTTGAGAGTCTTCCCTTTCAGAACTTGCAACTGGTGGCTAATAAGGTTATCAGCTAATAAGGCTAATAATTGGTCGTGGCATCACTACTGTGCATAAGGGGGGACGGGGCAGGCAGGGAAAGGAATACAAGAAAGAAAAGAAAAACAGAAAGTAAGATGCTAAACCAATAGACCAGTAAAGCAATAGGGTTATACTGGGTTCATCTTCCAGTTTTTGGGGCATGTGGACTATGTTGCACATTGGTCTGATCTTTCCAAGCAGCTCTGTCAAGCATGGCCCTTGTTCTCAGACATTGTTTTATCTGTGTGGCCAGTTTATTAGAAAAGCATTTTGTGAAAATATTGCTTCTCTTTCCTTTTATTTTTCCTAGTAGCTGTGCTAAGCAGCTCAACCAGTAAATATCTCCAAAACCCAGTAATCCTAAAACTATCCCAATAGGTGGACCGCATGCTGTAATTGTAAATTCTTCTAAGTCACTTCCACATCCTGCATTTGGGACTTCTCGTCAGTAAAGCTAATTAAATCAAAGTCTCCTGGAGACATTACTAACTGTTAACTTGATGCTGGTGGCCTTGAGGAGCAGAGACGTTCTCTGTTGACCCAACAAGCACCATGTAGCCTATGGCAAGGCCAGACCCTCTGCTGCGGTTTGCATAACGTGAAGGATTTCTGCCTTCTAACTCGGAAAACTCTAGCCTCTTCAATACAAAACTGTCAACAGGGGAGAAAATTATGATTTTAACTTTAAACGCAGGTAAGAGGTTTGAGATTTCTGACTTAATTAAATAGGAAAGGGAATAGTAGTAGCTTTTGGTTACTATCGTTTTCATTTGACTTCATAGCAGTATCCTAGAGGGTAGGCTTGTATTGCATTCTCAGTGTTCTGGGTCACCACTGCATTAGTATCACCAGCCATTCAGATAATCAGAGTGATTGAAGTGAAAAAAGTAAATAACCCTCCAAAGTTGTGTGCAGACATTACTGTTTACAGCTGTGTTTGCTGGTTTGCGTGGCAAGGTTTTGGTAGCTGGGGGGGGGCGCTACAGGAGTGGCTTCTGTGAGAAGCTGCTGCAAGTTTCCCCTATGTCCGACAGAGCCAATGCCAGCTGGCTCCAAGATGGACCCACCGCTGGCCAAGGCCGAGTCCGTCAGCGACGGTGGTAGTGCCTCTGGGACAATGTGTTTAAGAAGGGGGAAAAAAAAACCTGCTGGGCAACCAGCAGCAGGGGAGAGAGAAGTGAGAATATGTGAGAGAAACAACTCTGCAGACACCAAGGTCAGTAAAGAAGGAGGGGGATGAGGTGCTTCAGGCACCAGAGCAGAGATTGCCCTGCAGCTCATGTAGATTAACGATGGAACAGATATCCACCTGCAGCCTGTGGAAGACCATTCTGGAACAGTTGGATGCACCCAAAGGAGACTGTGACCTTGTGGGAAGCCTGCGCTGCAGCAGGCTCCTGGCAGGACCTGTGGCCCCATGGAGAGACGAGCCCACACTGGAGCAGGTTTGCTGGCAGGACTTGTGACCCCGTGGGGGACCCACGCTGGAGCAGTCTGTTTCTGAAGGACTGCACCCCATGGAAAGGACACACGTTGGAGCAGCGTGTCAAGAACTGCAGCCCATGGGGAGGACTCACGTTGGAGAAGTTCATGGAGAATTGCCTCTTGTGGGAGGGACGCCATGCTGGAGCAGGGGAAGAGAGTGAGGAGTCCTCCCCCTGAGGAGGAAGGAGCGGCAGAGACAACGTGTGATGAACTGACTGCAACCCCCATTCCCTGTCCCCCCGCACTGCTAGTGGGGAGGAGGTAGAGAAAGGGGGAGTAAAGTTAAGCCTGAGAAGAATGGAGGGGTGGGATGAAGGTGTTTTAAGATTTGATTTTATTTCTCATTCTCCTACTCTGATTAGATTGGCCATAAATTAAATTAATTTTTCCCAAGTCAGGTCAGTTTTGCCCGTGATGGTAACTGGTGAATGATCTCTCCCTGTCCATATCTCGCCCCACGACCCTTTTGTTATATTTTCTCTCCCTTGTCCAGTTGAGGAGGGGGAGTGACAAGAGCAGCTTTGGTGGGCACCTTGCGTCCAGCCAGGGTCAACCCACCACAAGCTTCAATAGCTTTGGTAAAGGCTTTTTATTTATTAAGGGGTGTTTTATACACAGAATGGCCTTCCTGAAATGGGAATTTGTTTTCTAGAACAAGAAATGAGGTGCACCCCAACTAATAGTCTCAGATAAAATAAGGACTAAAGAAAGATATGTCAACCTGTCTGTGTGTTATATCAGAGAAAGTGACTGTCATCACATTTTTTCCAAGGTGCAGCTGACAGGAAATAGGAAGAAAAATATGGACTTTTGTCTGTATTCTACTAGTAAATCGTTTGTTTTGTCAGCTACATGCACCTGACTGCTTGCTAATCATTGGGATATGCAGCAAAATTCACATCTTGCTTATGTTCTTGAGAGGTGTGATTCTACCCTCACAGACATCTTTATAAATGTAGAACTTTATAAATCACAAATAAAAGCATCAAAGATACATTTTGATACAATTGCTTAAGAGACAAAATAGCTTTAACATGTTAACGTAAAGATAAATCTGATAAGCAATGTGAAGGTATAAAATATTTTTTAAATGAATTTAGGTGGAAAGCAGGCAGAAAACAACACAATTTTATGCCCTGGTTAGAAGCGTCACTCAGCTGGTGACCAAGAATGTATTGCTGCTTTTCTTTGGTTTTGAATGGATTATATACATAAATAAAAGGTTATGAGTGTTTTCTACAGGAAAGTATTCATAAGAGAGAATGCCACTCCTTGGACTTTTTGGTTTGTAAATTGGAGCTCAATTCTAATCTTACATGGCGGTTTGGTCTTTGCCCAAAATTGAAAGTTTATAAATTTTTGTCTTCATTTTGTGAGGGAACGGCAAATTTAACATGGAGGGAGGTGGGGAAAAGAAAGGATGAGCTGTCCTTCTCAACATATTGGAAGGGGGCTGAAATCTCTGTGGGGAGTGTGTATATAGCATATGCCTATCACAAATACTCACTGTGGTGCCTACTTATCAAGAGAGAGTGAGTCAGATTTAGCATTAGGAAAACATCTTTCCATGTCTTTGCATGAAGTGACAGCATATTTGACATTAATTAAAAAGGTATTCTTAAAACATAGATATTTTTAATTACCTTCTAAGATGTGTTGTTAATATGTGAGATTCACAATCTACTTGAACTTGCAAGATTTGAATCTGTAGATGTGACGGAAACTCCAAGAGAAAAAGCAGCTGTATGAAGCTTCCGTGTTTTTGCAATTTAGCAATTTCTCAGAAAACTAAGTTTAAAGCATTGGTGGGTGCAAGAGAGAACTGTATCTATGAGAAAGTGTAGCATTAAAGAGTTTGTGAGAAGTAGGCATGAGTAGAGCCACAGTTCTCATGCAAGTTATATCTTTCTGCAATAACAGGGTATAGAGACATTGGCTTTGCCTTTCTGCTCCTCTTGCATGTTCAAGTCAGGTTTATGCCGCCCCTCTTTGCAAAGAGAGATCACAGATCTCACTGGAGGTGGGGCCGAATAAAAGAAGAGAATTTAAAAGTTTGGTAGTGGGTGCTGTGCAATAAATCCTGGTGTCCTAATATTGAGTCACCTTCTGTCATTTATGCAAATTAAATCCATTCTGGCCAAAGATGCAAATCTAGTTGCAGATCATTTGTATAAAATTTGCAAATATTTGAACCTTTGCTTTATTAGAATTGGAAGTTATCTTTGGTTGCAGGATACACAGTATTTTCTGCAAGGTTAGCAACGCCGCAAGAACAAGTACTGAATCCTGCTATGCGAGGACTTCCCCAGATGCTTTTTGGGGAGGTTGTGAGGTTAAAAGCGCACACATGAAAAATGTTGTTTTGTAGAAAAGTCAATCAATCTTTATCAGACTTTGAAAATTAATAGTTCAAGATTGATTTGGGTTTTAGATAATGGGCACAGGGATCTCTTGATTCATGTTAACTATTTCATAAATTTCTTTAGGTTACAGAATATATTTCCCTTTACTTACATGGAGCAGTGTTTCTATATCCAAAGCCATGAACTGCAAATGTTAAACTCCGTAGGTAATGTTCTTTTCTTCTTGGGTTTTAAACTGGTGTCAGCTTCACTGTAGTATATAGTACCGTTTAGAAAATGTGGATTGATGCTGTTTTCAATCAGACATGTTTTCAAGATGTTTAATCTTGACAAATGTAGGCAGCGTGACTCACTCTTATGTGTGTAAATGTATATGTGTGTGTATATTTTTACCATTTGTCCCTTTCTTTCTTTTTCCCAAGGCATATTCTCTGCCAATTTAAGAGCTCCGAAAACATAGCTCGACACAGAGAATTGCTTGCAGCACACAACAAACTGTATTGATCCAATAAAATCCAAGATCAATGATGTAAATTTTTGACTGGCATCTGCCAGCAACACATCTTTTTACGCGTATGACAACTAATGCGTTTTCAGGGGTACTCTGGTAAAATACAATAATTAATTATAATAGCCAGCTACTCAGTTCCTTATAGATTTTGTCATTTTATTGCATGTTTCATTGTAATTCCAGCAATTTTTAAAGCAACACATTTCTCAAAATTAGCAAGTTGAGATCCAGTGCCAGAGTCTATGTTAACGTGCTGTAGTAGAGTGTCAGTCAGCAAACACTAGACTGAAGGGAGTGCCAACCAAAAAAAAAAAAACAAAAAAAAAAAAACCCAGAAAACCACACCCCGAGATCCAAGTCACCATTTCTGCCTTCAGAAACAGGTTTGAATTTCACTCTTCGTATCCACCAAGTCAAAGGCTATGTTTTCCAGTTGGGAAATGTCCAGTCTGAGCAATTGCTGAATGTTGATTTGCACTCCACACAGTGTGCTGGGCCTTGCAGGTTTTCCACAGTGGCTGTTATGATTTATGAACTACTCAAGAATCTCTTTCTATACTCAAATAATTTCCTCGGTCTCCCTTTTATTAATTATTAACACACATCTAATGTTATTCTCTGTGAGGTACTGTATCTACAGTTACAGTAAGAATCTTAACATATCACATCTTAAATAATTGGCAGGTTTCCAAATACTGTAAAGACTGGAGAATCTTCACATAGAGTAATAAAGACAAACTAAGAACAGATGTAGCACGTCACCTCTGGTGTCTTGGATTGAAAGCTTATTTCAGGAGCCAGTACCATGTTATCATCCTCTCTAGCTGTTCTAGACCAATCGTGCAGACAGCTACATTTCACTTTGCAAAATGGGGGAAATGACCACAGAAAAACAATGAACAATTACCAGCAGGGAGAAGGTGAATTAAAATTAGTCCTTGCTTTTGGTTACAGTAGCATGCTTGCCAAATGCGGCACATTTCTTATAGAAGTTGTGCGTGACATTTCTTTGGGATTTTTCGATTGGGTGTTCTTTTGGTTTTGTTTTAAATCTGTATATCTGCTGTCCTTTCTCTGTATGCTCTTCGTAAATGGTCAGCAATGATCTGGTCATTATGCTTATAAAGATGCCTCCATAACAACTTCGTTATTTCCAAATGCCTAAAATGCATCACATTAGAAATCCAAAGTTTTCTATCGATGCTCAAGGCCAGAGATTGTCTTCCCTGCTGTCCTCCTTGCAGATAGTGTTGTGAGCAAGAATTTGTCACAAGTAATGTATGAAACACCATGAGACATTCACTACGTGTCAGTGGATATGGTGGGTATGTACAACCTGGAGTCTCAGTGCAACCTATTAGGAAAAGAGTTTTATTATGAATTTGTCTCTAGCTGTGTTTATCTTATCAGCCTATGTTTATACATTCATCTTTAGAAGGATGGGAGAATCTAGTTTTATTTATTTTACCTAGCACAACAACCTCAATGCACTGAAAATATTTCTTTTCTCTTTTCATCTTGAAAATAAACAAAAAATACTCGAAAATGCATGTTTAAATGAAATTATTAGAGCAGATTCAATATTGGCGAATGGATTAAGCCGACATTCTTAAGTCCCAAAGTCATCCAAAATTAAAGCATTTTCTTTTTCCTGAGTTTTTTGAAGTGATCAGCATTTAAGTGAAATTTTCATTTTAAAAATAATATTTACATCACTAAAACAAAAGGCAGTTTATGGAACAGTCATAGAGCATTTACACATTTCTTCTTTTCATTTCCACCTAGCTGATGCATTAATTATATATAAATATATATATTTTTATTTTGTTTAATTTAATTGAGTGGAAAAAAATGGAAATAAATTGTGTGTTTACTGTACCAAAATTCAAAAAACCAATAGCAATTATCTTGCATATATTTTTTTAATTTATATTTACTATGATTTTTTTCTCAAAACTGAATTGTTATTCCAAAGGTAACAAAAATGAATACATTTTGCCATTTTTTTTGCTGCATAACTTTCCATCGATGAGCTTAGCAGACGTTCCTGGAAATACAAAGCCCCAAGTGGTTTGGTATCCCAATAGCTGGACTCAGGTGATCGTGAGTGCTGTGTCGGCCAAGACAGGGCTTTGCCTACACATGCTCAGAGTAAGTTTTCATCAAATGAACTAGCCATGGGTCCCAGAGCCGCAAAGCTAAAAAGGCAGGGTTTTGCACCCTAGACAGTGGCACTCTTACAACCTAGTGCCTCATTATCAGTGTGATCCACAATGTCAGAGAAGACATCTACAGGGACTCTTAGCCACAGCTGGACCACCCTGAGCCTTCTGCTTCTGGGCAGCCAAGAAAAAAAGTGTGTGTTAGCACGCAGTTTTTTAAATTGAATTATATTTCATACTGAGGACGAGGAAGGCTGTGTATTTTCCATTTATTAAGAGAATCTTTGTCTAGGCAGTATATCTGATTTTATTATCGAAGGTGATCAGATCCTGCCTTGTCTCATTTAATTTCTTCTTATTTGTGACCAAGAATTTGGGCAATCAATTCCTGTCAAGTGGGATAGCATCTGAAACATACCACTTGTGAGGCAATTACTTGGAAGTTACTTCTTTGGATTTGCTTTGCTTGTTTGAATCCCCATGAGAAGAACCATCACTCCAAAGTTCATGGAAAATGAATGCAAGTACCTTTAAAAATTTGCTTTCAAAATTTCGATTTAATTTCTCTGGCTTACAGCTCTAGCTCATAACAAGATCATGATTATTTAGTTTACAAGGCTGATTTGTGATTTTGAGGGCTCTTGAGGGAGAAAAAAGGTGTATAAAATGGAAGTTATATGTGTTTTGAGCATTATATGTATCCAAAAGAACAAGGATTAGTTATCATTTAGCTACTTGCTGGCTAGGAATGCTGTAGCAGCCTCTATGGGAAGTGTTTATAGGCAAGTAGTCATGCTCCAGTGTGTGATCATTTATTCGTTTGGCCATGCAACGTAGGGTAGGAAAATAACTTTCTTTGTGATTTCGCCAAGTGGCTGTTAATTTCCTTTGTGGGGAGCAAGGTTTGAAAATCTTTTACCAAGGCGTTATTTACATAATAAAACACAAGCAGTCTTTTGGAGGGGAGATGATTGTATAAACTGAATATGATCTGTGTGCCACTGCTTATTGGAGTTTCGGGTTTTTTTTGATTAAAGAACCTAATCCTAGCAGTCTAAATTTTGCATATGTCACAGTGTCTTGGAAATTATTTGTGTATATGCTTTTTTATGAAAGGAAAGGGTAAATAAGTATCACATTATGCTGTTCTAGGATATTTTTCATAGTGGCATTAATTAACAGTGAAACATCTGCTATAAATTTGAATACTGTCCCTTTTGCTGCATCACTGCCTTTAAGTTTTGAATCTTTGGAGAGGTTCCATTTGTTTGTTTTTTTTTTTTAAAGAAACAGATATGTTGTTTCTTTGAAATGGTGTCTGAGGGAATAAGCAACTGTTCTATGGATATATTGGGATTTTATTTTGTGAGCACAGAATATTAGATGCCATTTGAACACCTTCTTGAACTCTCTGGGAGAAATGTATATATACCTACACATTATTTATGACAGCTGGCCAAATACAAATTGCAACTTCAGGCTCTCCTGGTATCCTGGGTATTTGCATAGCATTAGGAAGTATAATCTTTCAGTACAGCATTTCTTTCATTCATTGGATATCTTTTGGTACTACCAGAACTGTCACAGCCCAAAGTAATGCACATGAAAATGATGCCATTGTACCTTTGCAAGTGACTGTCCAATTCGGACACTTAATTTCCAGAGTTTCCTAGTGACCAGATAGCCTCCGAATATTTAGCTGTTCCAGTAGGTGTCAAACAAATTGAATTTTGGTGGCTTCCAGCGAAGGGCAACACCATTTTAAAAAATATGGAGCCGCTCAACTTTTATTTCTATTTAAGTCCCATAAGAAGAAACTAGTATTTTATAAGTGCCTAGACCTAATAATTTATGCTCTATGGGGAAGCTTATGTATCAAGGCTGCATGGGAAAGAAATACCATCAGGGAGAATTTTCTTTACACGTTTTCAGACAAAGGTGAGAGTTGGATTTACCCTGGTAGATTGATGCTCAAAGGATGAAGCCCAGTTACCCAATCAATGGTATCATCAGAAAGCCCCAAACATTTTCCCATGGTCCCGCTCTGAACTGCTGGAACTATTATTATCTCATACACTTTGCTTTTAGCCCAAACCATCAGGACTTTCTCAGCTAAGGGCAGCCCTTGTAGATCCATCAATGGAGATACCCATCTGAAAAAGGACAAAGGAGAAGGAAAGACACTTGGAAATGTAGTTTCTAACTTCATTAGTTTTGCAGACTGATGGAAGTGGAGGGGAAAAGAGTATCATGCTGGTTTTATCCAGATCTGTGTGTGCTTTGTTCATTTATGAAGATGTCCTGTGTGAAGGAAAAATCTTCCTTGAGGACTCTCAGAACAGAGATACTAATCTTCTTTTCTCATTACTCTTGTAAGAGATAATAATTTTCTTTCTCCCTCAGGGTGGAGTAAGGAAAAATCAGAGTACTGGCTTCTAGGTTTTTACTATTTTGAATAACACAGTCTTGTATTTAAGAGTTCAGTAAAAATCCTTTCACCTCATTAGCAGCAGCAGCATCTCGGGTTCATCCAATCCCAACATCTACCCCCTCCCTCATCTAATAATTATCTTTGGATATACTGGGACTGTTACTGGGACTATTAACAAATGGAAAAAGGTTTTTTTGATTCAAAGTTTTGCACAGACTTTGAAAACGTCTCAGTTCTTCATGATTCTAATACAACAAGCTTTTGTTTCTACAAGTATGTGCAATGGTTAAGGGAGGATGGTTGTAACAAAACAACATAAAGTGTTCAGCATAAATGTATCTGCTTACAGAGATTTAAAACGAAAATGTTTCTTATTATTTCCTGTACTTGCATTGCTTCAGGAAGCAATTTTCTGGAATTTGGTGAGACTGAGCGGAAAAGGCAGGCAACAGTTATGTAGCTAAATGTTTATGTGCTGATGATGCAAGTAAAGACACATTCAGAATAGGTGCAAATGTTCATAAAGGATTAAGGAAGCTTGAGATAACTGTTAACAGGGGCATTAGAATTTAATCTCAGCTCTACAAAGTCAACAAAAGGCTCTTGTTTATCTGTAACAGGGTAGGACAGCCCTCCTGTACCTACCTGTAGCCCCATAACTAATTCAAACAAGTCTTCTGAGTTTTGATCGATGGCACAACCTTGAAATAAGCCTGTGACAGATGACTTGTAAAAGAACAGCCTGCAAGTCATTCTCTGGAATGTTCACTTTTTTGTGCCTGCTGATTTCTTTGCTATTCAAAGTCCATAAAAATTATGGATGTTTTAATGTTATTTAAACACACTAGTCTTAATCTGCTGTCATTGCAAAAAAATAAATGTACTCATTAGCAAGAGCTCAAACCTTTTTACAACCCTAGTATTTAATTTTATCCTCAACAATACCTTTCCAATATGCGTCATGTGCTGATACAAGCAAGAGTTGTGGGAACATTCCTCCTGGGACTAAAGTGCTCTAGACAGAATATTGGTCGTCTTTGTGAGTAATAAAGACAAAGGAACACAATGTCTAATCAAGCATTTACTTGGAATTTCTAATAGATTTCCAACTTAATTAAAAACCCTTTCATGAGCTCTTTGTTTTTGATGGGAGCTAAATATAGATAACCATGATAATCTGGCCTTAATAGCACTGCAGACGAACTCTACTATCCTTCCAGTGCATTGGAAAGGGTTAAAAATGTTGCAGCGCCAGAGAGGTTAATTCTCAAACAATTCAGAGAGAAGCTGTAGTGCTTCTATATTGAAACCACTCAGTCCTCATCACTTCAGGGACGTTACTCATTCAAACACGTAAACAAGTTTAGCTTATCTGCTCTAATTTTACAGTATATAGGCATGGGTTCAGGGAAGGACCTGATTCCTCCCATAGCACCTTTCTCTGATGTGTAGCAGATAAGGGTTTGCCTGGTCTTTTTCTCTGAGCTGGGTCAGGGAAGTGACCTGCCCAGTGGAAGGATCCTGGTTTTCCCAGTGGAAGATGCTGGTTTTAGGATACCGAAGCTCTGGTGCAATATGGAGACATTTGCAGAGCTCTGTTGACCAGGTTCTAACAGATTTGGAGCCATTAGCAGCAGGGAAGGAGGTGGCAAACAAACAAACCGTAAGCATCTTGCTGGGACTCCAGCTCCAACAAAAGTGCCTGTGGCTTTGGCAGGAATTTGAGGTGTAGAATATTTGCATGGGTAGCTTTGTAAAAGGAAAAAAAAAATAAATACTATAACTATGAAAATATCAAATATTACATATACCTCTATAATTAATTGCTGATTTGGCTTTGATTATTGCTTTTGGTTAAGCAATCCTAAAATCAAGTCAGAACTGTTCTATGGCATTCATAGTGTATTTGTATTGATTTAATTGGAGAGTACTATATGTGGCATTTTCAAATTTCTGAGTTTCTTTTTCCCCCCTATTTTACTTAAAATTGTGTTGGATTGGAACATAACTGTTTTGATTCAGATTGGGAAGAACAAGCTTAGAAATATATATAAAAAATAAATAAGTATAAATAATATAATTATATTAAATTTATAAGTTTATTTCTTTGCATTACTTAATCATATTATACATTCATAATTGTTATTACATTTTCAATGTTTATAATTTAGCAAGTAAATATAGTCATAAATATATAAGATACAAATGTTTACATACAGATAGACCCAGTTACCAGTGGACTGACAGACCTTCAGAGGTAATGTTCAGGTCTAACAGACACAGCTACGTTTTCCCAAAAGACTAGCTCTGTTTCTTAATAAATAGTATTTGAGAAATAAAGAAAGTAGGAAAGAAAGAAAAGGGTGGTTTTTTTCTTTCACACAGGCAAATACTATCTTGAAATAGAATTGTAACTTTAACATAAACTGCTGAAGTTGACAATGAAAGCAGAATAATGCTCTCTCATGACTGCCTGCTTAATTCATTCTGCTCTTATAGAGGTTTTCTTCTTACTCTTGAAATATAAGAAATCTGAATAAATGGTTTAAGTAATGCTAACTCACTTGGATTTGAGCACATTGTCACTCTGTTTAGATTTTATACATATTTTTAAATTAAAATAGATTACATTGGAGATCATTGGATCAGTAGATTACAAGGATTTTGTCATTCTTAAACCTCTTGAACCTGTAGATGGATAGGTAATTCATAAAAGGGATAATAAGAAAATAAGGAAAAGGAAATAATTTACCTCATAATGTACCTAATAATGCCAATTTTATAACAAAGGTGATTGTCCAGAACAGGTAATACGTGAATGTTTTTATTACTTTTATGGCAGTAATGCAATAAAGCTCATACTTCTCTAAGAAATAGCTTAACATTAATTGAAATAGTAAGAAAAAAATTGAAGGAGTTTTAATGTTGGAGGATGGAATAAAAAATGTAGGGTAAGGACAAAACCTTTGGTAAATCCAGGCAACCATAAGTAATACAAGATTTCCCATTTGAAGGATCCCATTGTCTGTTCTCTCTTTTCTTAAACAACCATATAGGATAGGCCTTAAGGAAAAAAAAATTTCCTACTTATAGGTAGCAATTAGGAGGCCAATATGGAGAGCATGGTTATGATGCTCAGTGACCCTATGGAGACAGAGGGGAGGGAGGCCTCTGGGCTTACAGGCTGCATTCAAGGAGGAGATGAGCAGCAGCAGGCAAGGATCAGGTCGGGGTTGACCGGAGGAAGGCAAATCTTCAGAAATAGTCTCCAGAAGCAGTCGGAAGGGTGGTCAGGGAAATTACAGGGCATTCCACTTCACTTTGGTCTTTGGGAAAATCATGGAGCGAGCACGTCTGTGGGCACGTGAAGGTGATGGGGAACAGTCAGCCGGTGCCTGAGGAGAGCTGGGCTAAAGATTCTTCTCGAAATGTCTGGGAGTAGTTATCTGGTGTGAGGTGTTAGTGCCTTGGTGGTGCCCGAGGGGCGGTTCAGAGGGAAAAGCAGGTAACGGGAAGGTGGAAAAAAACCAACTAGTTGTGCAGGTGTTGCCTCCATCTAATCTGCTCTGTGAGGAGAAATAGGTTGCAAGGTAGAGCCTGTGAGTTACTTCTGATGCGATTTTTGATTTTTTTTCTTTAAATTGCTTCTAAAATGGGTATGCTTAATTCAGCTGTAATTTTCAAGCAAAGACTTTCTCTGTGGGTAGTGAAGCCAGCGTATTAGTCACCTCAAAGGTTTTAAAAAAAGCCTTGAAAATTTCGTAGAGTGGGGATTTTACTTCTGTAATATTGTAATGACACACTTAAAAACAATTGGAGTGATTTTTAAGAAGGCTGTGGAGCTCAGAGTGAGGAGAGATGGCTATGGCGAGTGCGCTTCAAGGGGAAGGGAAGCTAGTCCATCTGGGAGAGGATCTGCCATGAGCGGCAGGGCTGTATTTCAGGTGGGAATGGGCAGGTGTTGTGCAGATGCACTTCTGTGAGACTTTTCTGAAGGTGGGATGGTAAGAGATCGCTCAGGAGATGAGAATAACCCTTTGCCTTTAGGATAGCAAATATATGCTTTGTTACTGTGGGTTAAAAGTCTTCAATTGCATTTTTCATCTCTTTTTCTTTAACAAAGTGTTCAGCGAAAAGAAAAAGCAATAGGATTTGGGTATCTCTGTTTGGCCCTCTTTGGGCAGAAGCCATGAGGCTGCAGATAACATAGCAACAAATGGAGCTAATAACTTCTGTCAAGAGAGAAAACATATTGCAAGGGCAGACAAATTTATAGCTCTTAAGTGGTCTCATTGCCTCTCCTTTCACATTTCTTGGGGTAAAGAGCAATACATGGACACTTACATTTAATTGGGTATATAATAGTGCAGGAAGTATATGGCTTTTCTGTATAGGTTCAAACTTGTATATTATGTCCTGCAGGGTTTGTTTGCTTGTTTGTTTTCTGCCCTTGGTGTGGTGGCTGATCTATCTGACCTTGTTTTAAGTGAGAGGCCGAGCTAGATGTCCTCCAGGGGCTTCTTCCCACCTAAATTATTCTGTGATTCTTCACAGTATTTGATGGTCGCTCAGGATTCAAAACCTGCAGAAGGAGACCTGCTTTACTGAATTGCTAGCTGGGTTGTGATAGGCTGGTACAACATGGAACATCTTTCTTTGGAGTGATGAAGGTGCGAACAAGTTTTAAAAGTATGCCAGGTTGTTGTCAAGCTCAAAAAGTAGGATTGCTGTGGGCAGTGTGTGTCCCACACACTGAGACGGAGACTGAGATAGCTATGAAAGCATTGGGAAAATTATCTAAATCAAAATGGCTGACTCACAGGCAATGTACAAACTCATCAGAGTTTATCAAAGTATAGCTCATTATTTAAATACATTGATTTACAGTAGAACTGGTGTTGTCAAGATCAATACATTTGTGTTTATGAAGGACTGAGGTCCTACATGTGTTAAATAATGAGATGGGTAGGAATAATGACCACAGTAAAAAAACAGTGATGGTAATTACGTTGAAAGAATATGTAGACTTCTACTTCATCTACAAGAACAAAATCATTTTTACAAGCGCTCAGCAACTGCATGGCGCTAACCAACTCTTGAGGTTTTTCCACTGTCCTAATCTAGTATGCTTTTACATTATTTTAATATCTCTTTTGGCTTTCATGAAAGTCTCTCTGCTCTGGAGTGTCTGTTCCAAAATAGGGAATCCCAAACCTTCATTCCTCTATTTTTGACCAGAGAGAAAAATCTCCTCAGGAAATATATAATCTATTCTTTACAGAGTGAAAGGGTGGAAGAAGTTATTTGCTTGATGGACAGCTACGTTTTACTGACCGTCAGTAAAAATGAATTTTGCAAGCCATTTTAACTGTTAGTGCGTATTGTATAAGGTGGTGGTGGTTGTTGTTATTATTATTATTGATTTAATTTTATACAAGGTGTGTATATCCATGAGCACTGCTTAGGTTTCATCCACATAGTTTTTTTACAATGTTCTTACAATTTGTCTGTTTTAATGTTAATAGCATGCCTATTAAGTTAGTCCCCTGGCAAAGTATTGATGATGATTGTTTGCCCTTACAAAATTGTTAACAGGTTCCACTTAGAATACATACGGCCCATTTTAAGTTTGCTGTTGCAAGGTCACACTCATGTCTGATTTTTGCCTGCAATTAATGGGAAGAAAAATTTACCTAATCAATGAAAGATGCAAAACACAGATTTTAGAAATCTACCTTCAAATCTCAGGCAGTTACGTATGTAAATTTATCTTTTGTGCTTAAGTGATTATGCCTATTAAATTGCAGATGCTTGTATAAAGATTATTAAAAGATGTGGTTCCAAGTAGCAGTGAATCTACTGGTGTTTCATCCTCATGCTTGAAAAGTCCTGAATCCCATGTTGTCAACTTGGAGTGTTTATATATATATATATGTAAAAAAGAAAAAAAAAAAAAAANGTAGATAACAAGAAAGGCAATTTCCCATATTTCTAGTCTTTTGTATCTGCCGTGATTTGTGGTAAAAGAACACGTAGAATTTCCTGGGGTGCCTTGAAACATGTTAAACTTTGTTGACATATCTGCTACATATTCCCAGATCAGTGACAGCTAGATTTTTTAACTCAGCATAGAAAAAGAGGGATAATGGGTTCCAAAGCTAACAGTTTTGTTAAGAAACATCCTGTGCCCCCTATTAGTAAAAATATGTGCGGTGGTTCATTATGGCAGCAAGAAAAGAAAACCGAGAACATCCAGAAAGTAAACCATTTTTTTCTTCAGTGCTTTCATGTGTCACTAAGAACAGAAATACTATTTATGTAAGGCTAACAGGTATTGCACACTTCTTTTTGATATTTTTAAGGTAATTTAAGCATCAGTCATTGCTAGCTTATAGAACAATGTATGTCAAACAAGATTTTATAATATACTTTCAAAAAAGGAATGAGGATTTTAATGTTTTTGATAAGGAAATTGTATGTTTCAAAAGAAACATTGCATTGTGACACATAAAATATCTGAACATTATTTCAACACCGTTTCCTGATGCAGACATGGCATCTGACTGAAAAGGAAAAAAGCCGACAGGCTGTTGAGTGCAGGGTGCGCAAAGCTGAGTCCACACCCCGCTGTTATTTCTGTGCTTTTGCAAAGAGTTTCATGTTAGTGCAGTAATATAACCGGTCTTATTTTTTGCTTTCTCCTCTCAAGTATGTGGTGGCCCTTGGTTATCTCCAAATGTCATTTATGATCACTACCATCAATAAAAAGTTGAAGGAGGCTGTAGTTCCACAGGGTGAGGTGTGTGACTGGTGGTGGTGGTGAGAAAGCTGTTAGAAGAAAGCGGCAGAAAAATGGGAATCCAAGAAATCTGGAGAGATGACAGGACTGACATGGTGGGGTGTTCTCTCTCAAATTGTAATTAATGACTATACTAAAAGAAAACTGCGGTTTTTATCTGTGGTGTCATTACAGTCTGCAGCCCAGCCATACAGAAAAGCAGTCTTTTCCCTGAGGAGCTTCGATGTTGTTTTTTTAGTTGAAATGAAATGCTTATGATTGTGTGGATGATTGAAAGTTGGTTGCCTCTAGCAAAGGTTTATTTATTAGAGATCCAGCCTATCCTAATTTGTATATCTTCATGTGTGATAAAGGGAAGTCTTAAGCCACTGTCTTGTTATTGCTCTTCCGCTGGTACAGGAGATAATTCTGACAATAACTATCTTGTGCACAAGGGCATTATGAAATTTATTCTCTTAAGACATATTTCTGATTTCACATCTGTGAAATTAGATTAGATATATCTCTGTGGAAACTGGAGTAGTTATGCCTTCCCCAAACCATCTTCATGAATTAGGAATCAATTCTGTAAGATATCTGATGCACAAAAATGTGCTAATTATTAGTGTATTAATGTACATACAGGCATAATTTTCCTTGAAAAAAATTGTAGTGAAATTTTAATGTATGAGTGGGGTGTTGGCACATCTACATTTTAATAGGTGGATAAAGTCATCCTCTACTAAGTAAGAAACCCTAATATTGTACATGGAAATAAATCACACGAGCTTTAAGTCCCACCATTGTCATACCATTTCAGTTTACACATCCAAAATGCATGGATAAGTAATATACAGCCTGAAATATTGCATTCAGAATGGAAGAAACCAAATATATCTGTCCCTGTTAAAGGTCGGTGTCCCTTCTTCTTTCACATGTTGTAGTATTACAGTTTATTTTCAATAAGATGAGGAATGACTCTAACAGTCAACTTCATTTCAGGTTTTGAGAGCATCAGTAGTCAGAAAAGCCATACTTTCAGATGCTATTCAGGTTCACCATGTTGCTATTCACCCAAAAATGTAGAAATCTTTGATTATTGTGCTATTATTAACTGAAGTTTAAGGACTAGGAAGGTCCAGTGGAAAAAATGGTATATAATTATCTTGCTGGAAGACTGCTTTAATTAAATTCTCCCAACTGAGACCTGTCCCCATTTTTTAAGTGAAGCATACACTATAATCAGTTACATTAACATTCAATTTGCTTCTCTGCAGATGACCATGAAAGTGAGTGCATCTCAGTTAAGCTGTGCTTCATGTGGGACAGTTCTTCCTGAAACCAGTAAAGCCATCAATTCTCCACTTTCCCAGACCTGTTTAGATGTCAGCTGACACAGCAAATAGGAAGAAAAGATACTTTTGTATTGAGGAGTCAAGAACTGACAATCCCCCTCTTTACTGCAAGGCCTGACAGTCGTATCTGGGCTGGTTGCTCTACTCTTATCTGTTTTCACATGTGGTTAAAATTTTTGAGGTGGAAAGGAAGATCAAGACAAGATAGTGAAGACTGAAACACATGCACCTCTACAAGTGTGCTTTTTTGCATTGAATTTTTTGCACATGTACAGTCTCCTAGAACCCTCTGAAAGTGACAGTACCTGGAAGTAATTAGGGGATCAATGAAGTCAGTGCAGAAATGATTCTGCATATTTCTTAGTGATATTGCCATCAGGTGGGTTTGTAGCTCCTGGTCTATTAGGTGAATGCTCCAGGATAGCTCCAAAAAAAACCATTTCTCAGAACTCAGTCTGAAGATACACTAAGCTGTTGTGAATGCTATTCTGAGAGAAAAAGCTGAAAATTCTCAGCCACCTGTGACTTGGAAAAAGGCATTCTTCTCAACACTATTACCAGAGATTACACACAAAAAACGTCAAAACAGACAACAGGCACTCTCAAGAATAACAAACAGTCCACTACTATGATCACTTTCTTATGCTACAGCCTAATTTTTCTTGTTCACGGATGAAAAGTTAGATTCCTAATACTTCAGATGATGAGTTAGAAATGAGCCCAAGCACTTCAGGCTGATGTTTACAAGGCAGATCTTTGACAATCCATTTTACTGACATTCCTGAGCAGAACATTGTATATACTCACTAAAGATAAATATTAAGGCTTTGGAGGAGGAATGTTTTCACGCACATATGAATTAATTATTCTGCTTACACAGTCCTATACAACTAAGAAAATTGTTTCATCTTTGTGGTTCATTGTCCCATTGGCTAACTGGAAATAATGAGAATTACTTGCAATCCTTCAGTTGTAAGGACCTAAAATAAGAAAGGAAGCTCCACAGTCTTCCAGTATACTCAGCAGAGAGAAGAAGAGGTGTTTTTACAAATAATTCACTCTGAATCACTCTCTGTATATTGAATTTTCAGAATAAATTAAGGATTTTTTAAGTATTTCAATGATTCAGGCTCTGAAAATAACTAGATACTGTGCAGAAACACCTTCTAGTGTTAATTATGATGCATCTTTCAGGACATAAGAATGATTACTTGTTGATAATTTTGCAGATCTAGCTAGAGGACAGGTGTTGGTAGACGTGCCATTTTGCAAACATAGCAAAGAGTTGTTGGGAACCCAAGAAAGGACTGGAAAATTGAATTCATACTTACTGCTTCTTAACTACTAAGAAATGGCCTTAATTCCAAATTAATTATGCAAAATAAACTCCTCCAAAACTGTCTACTCTGAATATCCAGTAGTATAGTAGGAACGTATTTGCCCCAAATTCCACTCATCTGAGAGAAGTGCATAGATTTTACCATTCACCAGACTTAAGTCGGTCGATTTAAATCCACATTTTGAAATTCTGTGAAAGTCACAATTAAATTCAAGACACTGAAGAATCATTCTGCAGAACAGCCTGTGGGCTATTTGGTTGTACACGAGGATATGCAGTATATGGGCTGCTTTCAGCCTCCAGTGTCAGTCTGTCTCCACCCTTGCCATGGTAGTCATGATTCAGTGTACCAGCTCATGCATCCGTACAGTGTTTGTGCTGAGGGAGTTTTAGATAACCTTTGCTTAATTGAGATCAGAGCCTGGATTTGCCTAAAGAAAAAGCTTGTAATGCAATGGCTATTAAAGTACAGTTCTTGTTCAACCATCAATCTTTATCCATTTTGAAGGACACCTTATGGATATAAATTATGAGGTCTGTCAGGGGAAGGTTCATAGATAAATGGGTTCAGTCACCAGAATATTACTTCCTACAGGACTGACTGCTGAGTAACAGTAAATTGTGGGGACTAAAGAAGTTTATAAAAGCCGGATCAACTCAGTTGCCTCACTCCTGAATTGACAGAAGCATATGCAAAAGCCAAGGTTATAGTGTCACACGGCAGGTTCAACAATGTCATTTTGACAATTACGATATACTTGCAGATTGACAACGTGATAAAATACAGCACTAGTATAAAACTGACAGGCTTTAGAACTTCAGGATTTTTCAGGTGTTATGTAGCTGCATCAAACATAACACATTAAATAAAACCCCTTCAAATTAAATAAATATCTTCTACCTTGATATCATCCAATGTCTGTACAGCGAGAGCCCCCAGCTTTGACAGCTCCATCATTTGCGTGATCTCTTGCCTTAAATTCTCATGTTGTAAAGAGCGCACTAGAACAGTTCTGTATTTTTATTCTCTGAAATGCTTGATAAATCTGCTTTGAAATGCACAATATAAGAAATAAGCAACATCTCAATATTTTTTACATAGTTGTCACCTCTACTAACGACCATTATGTTTGATTCTTCCCAGCCCCATTTTAAAAGCTTGGGAAACATATTTGTATCGTCTTTCAGCTGTGAGCTAGGTGCTTGTATGTGTATCTGCTGTTATGTGGGTAATAGTTCTGAATGATAAAAGAAACGAGACCCTTAATGCATGACTCTCTTTCCTTACTCACAGAAAGAACTTGACATAGTTTCCTTGGATACTATCCAGCATGTATCTCAGATAGTGGTTTTATTTTCAGATTTATGTTTCTTTATGGCAGAAGCAGGTGATATATCCTTTTATTTGTTAAGAATAATTGGGTGTGTGTGTGTTTTCTGAATTTCTAACATCTACTTTTCAGTAAGATTGAGGTGCATCTGAAATCTCACAAGGATGAAGTACCTTCATACCAGTAATTATCTCAGCATCTCACTAAAGGGTCACAGATTTGATTTTCCCTAAATATGGCTGGTCTAAGTTAACCTGTATTGTAACACCAAGGACAAAAATGAAATCTTTACAGAATCAATTCCATCATTACATGTTTATTTGAGAATTTTGCTCACACAAAATTTGTTCCTCCTTTTCTTCAGAAGCTTGGGCAAATCATCACCTACTAGATACATACGAATTACAAATGGAGGCTGGAGGAAGACAAATTGAATAGAAGGAGAACAGAGCCAATTTAAAGGAAATTTCTATTTGATAGATATAGTTCATTTCATATTTCATGTATGATTCAAGTACAAGTTTGGCTCAAGCTAATAGAGAAATAGCACTTTTTATTTTTATTTTGCAACCATCTCTAAAATGAGGTAATGCAATCCATCTGTAAAGACTTTCTGGTTTTGCTGATACTCAGTGTAGCTGAGTACTCCGAAATGAGTATCTTGGTTCTGCTTTGGCTCTAGAAATCTCCATCATCATTTTCTTCCTAATAGAAATTTTGTACCTTACGTAAGGATGATTACCGTTCCTGTTCTTCTGCTTTTCCATTGTTTCTGTTATTTCTGTTGTTTGTGGTTTTGCATCAGACAGGCAGGTGTATGTAATATATTCTTAAAGTTTAATATGAATTTTCTGATGTGTGTACATCTGGATTTCACCCATAATTCCTGCCCCAAATGGCAAGGCAGAAGTTTATTTTGTAAACTTGATGCATACAGAAAATGTTATCACAGAGGCAATGTTCTTATCAAAGAAACCAGGTGTGTAGGGAAAGGAAATCAGAATATGTCCAAAAATGTTTTACCTCACCACCGTTTGCATATTTGTGTGGTTGATCTTTGATCTGCTGATGTGGTTTGAGGCCAAAAGAAGTGCAACCCAAACCCCGTCAGTGGAAAAATGTGCAGAATTTCTGAATTAAAAAAAAAAGATAAATATCATTTTGTATAATCACATAAATCAGAAATCCAGCCAAATTTCTCTTTATTTTTCCTTTACCTGCAGAAATGGGATATTTTTGCAGTACAGTAGTTTCGCGCTGAAAACAATGTTGATGAAATATTTTCTATCAGATTTTGTCTTTTTCCTTTAAAATCTGAAATATACTTATTATCTCTATAAAAAGTGCATAAGCATATGCATACAAGCACTCAGACAGATAGAAGACAGATACAGATGTATCTTCACTCTACTTCAAATTCCTTTTAAAAATTGCATCAGAATTAGATAAGTAAACAGGTACTGCTACTAGTTTTCCCATACCTCTCACAATCAGCTTTTTTAGTTTCTTCTTATTCAGTGTGGGCAGGGGTATGGAATTATGTCTCATCCTTTTGTTTCAGGAAATATTGCTTCTTCTGTAGTAGCTTATAATAACCATTATTATGTTATTTTCTAAAAGGATACTTTCTTTTGCAAATACCAATTGTTCCTTGTTCCAAATCTTGCTTACAAGATTCATGGATTTCTCTCGCTTTCTTTTCTCTCTCTCCTAACCTAGATGAGACATTTTGTCCCTGAACTGTGTCCTAATTCCATAAAAAAAGGAAAATAAAGAATGTTCATGGCGAGCCCACAACATAATACATGTTTTCAAAATTACATTGAATCGCCCACCTCAAATGACTCAACCAGTGGGTAGGAGCAGAGTCATTTCAAGTGGCTGTTTTCCAAATCAGTGATTACTTACCACATTTCACTGTGGGCTGACTTACTTCTCATAAAAGATACAGTTTAGAGCCCAGAGACAAAAAGGTAACATCAGTCTTAGTCTTGAAGGAGAAGTGCTATTGCATTCATATCCTTAAGCCCTGAATGGTTAGTCTGTCCCTGGAAAATCCACCTATTTGACAGGTGGAAGACCTGGAAACGAAAATCAACATCCTTGTGCATGGAAATATATATATATTTATAATCAGTCTAAACCAATGTGAAAATGGTAGAAAAAGTCAGAAACTAATTGAATCTACTTCAGTTGTATATTTTGGGCATTAATATATAGTCATATATCCAAATAGGCATTGTATTTTTTATCATTTACTTTGGCTGGCAGAAATTGTCCCTTTGAGAAGAGGAGACCTGGTAATAGAGTTTGTTTTCAAAGGGTTTCTATTCATAGAATCATAGAACGGTATAGGTTGGAAGGGACCTTAAAGATCATC
>RSEF01000007.1:9474827-9519299 GCA_003993805.1 Himantopus leucocephalus | reverse complement strand
ACTGGTGTTTATTCATTTCTACTAGACATCCTTCACTTTCCCACAATTTAACTGTGCAGTGTAGGGCATGGACCAAAGTAGTCATTTTTGTAGGCAGGGATGAGACAAGGATGTTGTGCAGGACAGTGTCTAATGCTTTGCACAAGTCCAGGTAGATGATGTCAGTTGCTCTTCCCTTATCCAGCAATGCTGTAACGCTGTCGTAGAAGGCCACCAAATCTGTCAGGCGCGATTTGCCCTTAGTGTAGCCATGTTTGCTGTCACGTCCTTATTTTCCATGTGTCTTAGCATGCTTTCCAGGAGGATCAGCTCCATGATCTTTTTGGGCAGAAAGGTGAGACTGACCGGTCTGTAGCTCCTTAGGTCTTCCTTTTTTCCCTTTCTAAAAATGGGGGTTAAATTTCCCCTTTTCCAGTCAGTGGGAACTTCATCACACTGCCACAACTTCTCAAATATGATGGATAGTGGCTTGACAACTTCATCTGTCATAATTCATCCATATTAGCAGATGGCAGGCTTTCACAAGTGTTTCCCAGGCCTCTAAATGTATAAAAACACAGAGTTTTGTTTAATACACCCATTCTTCAAGGGATCTAGTGCAACTGAAGGTGTACCAATATAGTATGGAATAATTTCCCTGGAGCTGTAGAAGCTGCTGTACTTTGAAGCCATTAACCATTAGCCATGGAAGTAAGTACACCGCTGGTATGACTAATGACAGGTTTCTAATTGTTTATAATAGATGATGTATTTATGTAGGAATTACTTCAAATGCAGCACCTCGTCGTATGGCCTCCCCAGGATACTGCTCAAAGACTTTAGTCATTCTTACATCGCAATAATTTCTGTTTAACAAAATATTTTTGGTGAGGAATATTAGCACAGCAGGGGAGGCAGCTGCCTGCTGCATTTTCAGTAGGGCTGAATTTTAGGCAGGCCACAATTTGGCTGTAAAATTACAGCTGCATATACCTTGGGTGCAATTATTATCTCTTGGATGATGATATCTCTCATATGTGGGTGCAATTTTGTAACTACATAGTAAAGTAATCTTAATTACAGCTGTGCACATGCACAGAAGGAAAAGTGTTAACTCCAGACTGACCTTTTAAAAAAAACAAAAACCTTCCACTTTAATTCCAATATTGAACTTGCCTCTACTAGAGCCAAGTTACACAAAAAATTGTTTGTGATGAACTTTGATTTAAGGGCATTATCACATTTGTGGGACTAAAGGATTTTTTCAGGAAACATTTAAGTCTGTGATTCCACAGGTCACTATAATTATCTGAAAAAGCAGGAGTCTTAGCAGAATTTTCAGCCTGGTAACCAGGATGTTGTTTCCTTGGAGTCACAAGGCGTTAACAGACACTTTTTTCAGCCTCAGGACAGAGGAGAGATGGAGAGAAGCACATTAATAAGATTCAGTTTTAGGTACATCTTGGGATGATACTGAAAGTGTGGAGAGAAATTTTAACATATCTGAAAGTGTTATCTTAAACTAATCAGCTTAAACTCTGATATTATTATTTTGGGGTTTTTTTAGTGTGATTGAAATATTTGTCCTTTTGTGGATATCATAAGCCACAGGGAATGATTCTTTCCATATGTGATCTTTTCTTTTAACTGAATATTGAATTCCTTGAGTTGCTAGCACCTGGTCCTAAGATGACTGTAATGACTGTGTAATGTATCCTTCTCTGAATAACTTAAATATGATCTCATTTTTCACTTATTTTCTAATGTTGTTTTGACAGGTCACTGTTAAGGCTGCCTGACACACCTGATGATAAGATGATGATTCACATGCTAATTATTTTGCCAAATATTAATCATTTGTACTGAAATTTTATGTTCCAGATGTCTATTTGAGGACATTTTTTGTTGTATTTTTTAGTTCAGTTGAAACGGTCTATTCATTTCTGACAATGAGGTAGGAAAGGTCTTCACTTTTGATGTTATGAAAATACGGTGATCATTTGTTTGGGAAATTTAAAATATTTAATGGGTTGGAGCAATTTACTTTTTCTAAGCGGTGTGCAGAAGTCTTTGTCAGAGATAATGCTCTTAGTCACATACTCTATTTTTCTTTAAAAAATCTGAGATTCTATCAGGCCAAGGCTCCTGGTTTATGGAACCAGTTTAGGCAAATGGGGAGGTAGCCCAAAGTGCTCCGTGGGTGAAGGACCCATGAGCGTTTCCGCACAGAGAGGTTTCAGCTGAGACACTGGGGAATGCGGAAGGACAGTCAGCCTGTGCCGTGAGCTAGACTTTTGTCTTGTTTAAGGAGCATTAGTCTCTCCTCTTTGAAGCATATTAATTGTGCTAATTTTTGCCTAATGCATGTTTACAGTATGGGTAGAGGCTTTCCTAATACCCACAGATGTCACTGGAAATGCTTAGATCAACCAGGGCATGTACCACGGGCACGTATCACTCGTGTCTTAAAAGATGTTAATATTATATTGATGATGCAATACATGCTTTTGCAAATAAGACTTTTAGCTGACTTTTTGCAAACAGCAAAAGTCCCACAACATTAGAGAAGCTATAAATTTATTTTAGTTTGAAGGCAATGTATGAATTCAGTAATGTTAATTAAAGAATAAGTATTAGCAGATTTTAACATTCCTAGCATGCTTTGAGGATTGATTAATAAGGGTAATACTTAGCTGGCACAATGGAATCATTTTCAACATCATTACCTTGTCCCATGAACAAGTCAAGCTAGAACCCTGGGGATTTGGCAACACTTTGTAAAACAAACATTACCAAACACATCTGACTTTCTGAAGGACAAAACTTTTATAATAATCAAAGCATTTCAATGTACTAAACTGGGAAGTGATGCATACCAAAAGGAGTGACTTGAGGAGATCACTATTAGAGGAACTGTTTGAAGGAGTTAACAAAATGTTCTTCAGCCTAGGAAAGTAACAGAGAAACTAAAGTTAAGCCTAGATACATGATGGGAAGATTGACGTGGCAGCACTGGAGTCACAGCAGCCAGCAAATTAGATACTAGGTAAAGTCAATATAGCTATTGGTGAAGTTACTTACTTACCAGGTCTTTACATGGCTTAAGGAATAAGAAAATAAGAATATAACATATATAGTATAAATAATAACACATGTAATATATACAAGATAGCATATAAAAATAGACATTCTGAGGGAGTTGCAAGGCAACTAAGGCACAATCTATGTGGTTTCATGCCATAAAATCATTACAAGTACATCCCACAGGCACCCGTACTAGATGCACTGCTAGAACAAAATGAGAGCAGCAATTTCTAGTTGTCTCCCTAAAGACATCCAAACGAAGCAAGTTTATGTTTTCTGTAAAATAGGCTCGGTAAACTTTCATATGGGAACTTTATACAAGAATATTTCCTGAGATCTGACCCCTAGGAGGGTTTAGCCTTGAAGACAAGCACATTCAAATAGGACAGGGTGAAACCTGAAATGGAGCTGAGCTTCTCCATGGCCTTTCAGGACTGAGGTGCTTCTACACATGCTCAGGTGCAGAACGATTTGCAGATAGCTATCTTTAATACTGAAAACTGAAGATGAGCTGTGGGTTCCCTTCATGGCCAGCCCAACAGGGCTTACAGTTTTGGACTTGGACTCCCAAATGTTGTGTCTGATTTTATGTTGTTTTTCTTAAACTGAATCTCAATACATAACAGTTGTAACATTGAGATATCTAACTGGCTTTCAACAGTGTCTACCTACATATTCATGAAGACATTACCTATAAATCACAGTCCTATGTCATGACTTCATTTGATCGATGCTGCTACAATCATAGTATCCTTAAAGCAGCAAAATAACTGCAAGAAAAACACAGAACTTCTTGGGCTCACACAAATCAAAAGCATATGGGTTGTCTGTGGGAAGGACGCAACACTGAGTTTATTATAAACAGGCTTTTGATAGCTCTTCTGATATTACCATTTTTCCTGGCCACAGTATAGAAAGACCAGGACCAGCCAGGCCACTACAGAAGCAAAGGCTGTTTTTTTTCAAGTGCAGGTGTTTAGTCTTGACAGAGTACGAGCCCCAGCTGAAAATGAATCAAGTGAGTGCCTGAGATGTACCTAATTGCTATAAAGGCTGAAAGAGCCCTGTCCAAGAAAGTGAATTGCAGAATTTAAGTTTGTTCTTGTAGTGTAGGTACTTAGGAAGAACTGCTCTGAGTAGGAAAGAAGTTTTTGATTTAGGAAGGGTATCTTTTGAAAGGCTGGAAAATTTATAGATCTGTTCCATTTAGGGGCTTAGGCCTAAGAAAAGAGAAATGAGGTCTTAAAAAAATTCTGGGCTTTTATTTTTCCCTTTTCCTTTTTCTCACCTTCCCTTTTTTTAATGTTTCCTAAGCTAAGATCAGCTTTCTAAGGTCAGATTTCGCTGGTTTATAGAGCAGATTTTTTTTTTAATGGCTTTGAAGTGAATCCTTTCAACCTGGATAGGCTCATCTCACCTTTGCTGAATATGCTGCATTCTTCTGCTTTATTCTTACTTATGTGGTTTTTCTGAAGAGAGTAATTCTGCAGATTAAATAAAACAAAAAAAAAAGTTAGTGTTTTGCCACTGGTGGAAAGAAAGAGTTTGCAGAATAAGGTGGCAGGTGAGTAAAAAATACCAGACAAAAGGATTCCCAAACTGACATCATATAGATAGGTTTATATGATTATTATATAAAGGAGGAGAACAGAGTTATTCAAATAGTAGTCTAGTTTTAATTTCTTAAGTGAAAGTTATATTAAAGAAACAGCTTGAATTCTTTCCAACTTGTCCAAACTCCTGTCTTTCACATTTAAGTAGTTGGTAAAATGACTTGCAAGCAAGTTGTCATCCATAATACGACATTGCTTGAAACTGAGGGAGCTTTTGAGAATGCAGAGAACTGATAACCTTTTTGAAGCTGCGTCATCCTCAGCACAGTGTATCAGATCTCCGGAAGTGTCAGAAGGTTTAGTTTTTCAGTGTGGTTATCTATCTATCTCTCACTTTGAAAACTTGGTTCTAGCAAACCCAATAGCTATGGCTGTGTTCAAAATTAGCCATCAGGCTTACATGAGTGAAAGATCAGTTGTCCTGAATGTGGCATTGCCCCGAGTATTACAATAATGAAACTTTACAAAGGGTTTATTCTTTTTTTAATCATAGGAAAAGTTTTGCTGTGTTAAATCTTATACGGTATGCTACCTGTCAACTGCTATATAAAATAATATTTTAAAATATTTTTGTTGTTTTTTAACTTTTCTGTGAGTGAGCTGTCTGCTATTGGGTACTTAACAAGCCTTGTAATTCCCGCCCACTCTCTCTGTGTACCTACATAAGCTTTGACATATCTACATAGTGTCTTATTTACGCCTGCATATGGTTTGTGTAGATTTAGTGAATTAGTCTTCTAAAACAGATTTCCTGCCACCTTAGCTGTATTAAAGCTGACCCGTCTGTGTATCGTTACATTCTCTTGTTTTAGATAATCACAGCCTATTACACCTCCTGTTGTAAAAACTGCATCTGGGACTTGGCCAAGTTATCCTAAAAATCACCCATCCCTGACAACTAAACAGCAATGACAAAATGGAGTAAAACGAAACGGCCCTTGAGGCGTCACCCGGCAGTCTGCTAACTGGGCAGTCTCAAGAGCAGGAAGGCTGAAAAACAGCCTGGCGTCTTTCCGAAGCTATTTTAATGTCGCTGATTTATAGATCTGTTATTTTGTTTAGAGGATGAGAAAGAATAGCAAAGTAAACATGATGGAGAGGGCATCCACTTAAGGCTAAGGTCAATTACTCAGGGGAATAAATGTGCGTAATTGTACACCTGATAACTAACATCATAAATAGACTGTTGATTTATAGCAGAGTCTTAAACTGCAACCCTTTTATCCAAACAATTATAATAATAGAAGGTTGATTATTTGTATTTGTTCCAAGTACTTGTGATGATCATCTCTGCAAAGATACAGGAGAAAAATAGACTAGTGTTCTCTTTGGCAGATATCCTTTCTCATTAGATGATAACTGGCATTGTGGATAAACCTTTTATAGGTTAGGGCAGACAAACACTTTAATTATGCTTGGGAAGATATTAATTCCCAGATGCCTAGATCAGAGAATCTTCTGGCATCTCAAGTCATTGAATAAAAAGCATCTATCTGTCTTGCTAGTTCAATGACTTTTCATTAGCAATGATGTTTTGCCACTCTTCTCTATTCTTAGCATAACTACAGTAATTAAGAGGCAATTTTTAAAATTCTGTGTTGGAACTCGGCTTGATTCAGAGTTTGCTGAGCTCGGGAAACTGATGTCTGTCAGGCAAATTGGAGGCCCAGTACCCATTTTCCAGGCCAAAATTGTCACTACTAAACAGTAGCGGCATCCCCAAGCACTACAAGTCCAATCCTGGAAACAGCTGCTTCAACAGACAGAATTAAGCTTTTGTTGCGTGTTTCAGTTGTCGTGGGGTGTTTGGTGGGGTGAGGGCTTGGCAAGGGAGTGTTGGCAGGGAGTAGGACTGCATGAAACTAAAGCAGTTTTCAAAACTCCGTGCAGTCAGACATTTTTCATCTTCCAGAGAAGATGCATCTTTTTTTTTCCTCCACCCAGACTTTTTCATGTCTCTTTGGCTGCCTCTAAGTCTAAATCAAGGTCCAAATTTGAAAACTCTCATGCATTTCAGTAACCTTATAGATACACTACACAAAAACATTAGATAAGATAACATAAGATTGTTTGCAGATAATCACACTTCATTTATCATTAAACCTTGTCTAAATTTCCTTTCTATGTCTGTTTCATTGTAAGTCTCTATTATCCTTTGGAGATAAATACAGGCATACATTTTGCTATTCTCTGTTTTTTCTCTTATGCCACTGACTAGTCTGCCTCAATTTTGTGTACTGTTTCCTGCACACTTCTCTTCTCTGATTTTGGTTAGTGAGCTGTAATTCTGAGTTGCATACATAAAAGCTCAGCTTGGGTTTTTCTCTTCTTCTTCAGAACTGAGGAACTTTACAGTAGTTATTAGCTAAGCCCATAACACTGTAACAAAACCTAGTTCAGCTTCATAATATGGTTCAGCTTTATCAAAAAACTGCTGTGACCTCAATAAACTCACTGTATCCAGACTTTTCAGGAAACCATAAAGGAAATAAGTTTTTTCTGTATTCAGTATTTATTTTGGCAGCTAATGCTCTGAATTCTGCAAAAGTACCTACAAAAATCTGCATTTGAAGGTATTGGTTCAATGTGTAAAAAAATGATTGATGGATGTGGAAGTATTTACAGAATTCAGTCCAAAAGTATCTTGTCAATTAGCAAAACTTTCCTCATTTTCTTATCCTTAGCAACCACAGATATGGTATTCTGGCTAGGTAAAATGTTTAACGCCATAGGAAGGTACAGCAAGGAATTGCAAAGGTCTTCCTTCTGCTTCTCCTTTCAGAAGCTGCCACATGTTCAGCTCTCTTCTTTTTACTCGGTATCCCCTCTTTATGGAGCTGATGACCGGCGGGGCAAAAGCATGTATTTTTTTCCCTTTGGGTTCCCCTTACTTTCTACCCTCTTAAAGCCTGTAAATGACTATGAAACCACTTTCTTGGTCACTGAGTACCTAGCTGGCATGCATCCTAACAGGATGCATCATTCAGTGGGAAATTGTGCAAAATCATTGTTTGAGGACTTGTTTTCAGGACACGAAAAAAAAAAAGTTTTGCTTGTCTTGGAAGGAACTTTTCACTTGGGAAGAGGGGAAATATTCTGCCCTCCCGAACAGGAGTAGTGTTGTTATATGAGAGTTATATTCTGACCTTTTAAAATGCATCTCCATTCTCACATGTTATGTCCTGCTCAAGACACGGGAACTTGTTTACGCTTGATCTATTAAATGAGTTAGCGTTTTAAATGTGTATAGCTTTGTGAATTACCAAAGTACTGTTAGTAAAACGTGGTTTTGGACCAGATTTTTCAAAGGGCTCTAATTTAATATTAACCTTTGCAAGATTTATAAGATTTAGCCATGTATTTGGCTGTGAGAGCAAATTAGAGAGTGGCTAAGTAATGCCATTTTAACCTGCTATTAATTCAAGAACAAAATTATGCCTGTGAAAGTGTAAGACACGTTGTGTCCTGTTTATGCACTTTGAAAATCAAAAGCCTTTATATCCCATTGTTAAATACATGTTTTATATGTTCAGCAGATATATATTCTAATACAAGCAAGCAGTCATAATTTCTGAAGAGACTGTAGATGTTATTTTAATAGCAGATTAGCACACTAATACACGTTAAAAGGCTATCGCTTGCTTCAGCAGATTGTGCTCAGCTATAAAGATAAATTCCATTTTCAGGGGTCTCGTTTAACTCAATTTGGCATGAACTGTGTCAACCTCCGCCTTGCCTGTGATACCTTACCTTCCTAGGCGTGAGAGCACCCCCTCGTTCATTAAAGCATTGAATTATGTCTAGTGATTAAAGACTGAGGATTGCTTGAGAATGGTGCTATCCAGAGGGTTAACATAAACAGCTTTATTGCAAATTCAGAAATATCTGTTAATGACCTCCACCCCCTGAGGAAAGGGAATTACTTGCATACTTTGTCCTTTTTTCCGTACAATCCCTAAATACAAGAGTACAAGATCTTGTCATTTCTGTTTCAGAAGCATTACTAAAGAAACTTCATATCCACGTCTTGTCCCGCAGCCACAACTGACGTGTGGCTTTGGCAAAGCTCAGTGTATTTCTCGCTCACCCCGTTCATCCTTCATGAAGGATCTGGCACGTGCCAGGAGCACAGAGCTCAAAGCCTGTGGCTGCAGGGTGGAGGTGGGTCAACAAGTGCAATAATGTAAACTAACAGGCTGCTAGATCTGCCTGCTAGAATTCCTCCTCAGAACACAAAGAGGTAAGGAAGGGTTGCAGTTTGCAGCCTGTGAATGGGAGAGTGTTAAGCTAACACTTTGTAAGTCGCTGAAGATGGAAAACATCTGTCTCTCTTATTCCTTCTGAGAGTGTCTCCTGGGACGTGTGAGTCAGCCGCTCTCAGCTGAGCGATTCCTCGGCCCACACTCACCCTGCTGAAGAAGCATTTGGGGAAAAAAAGTAAGGAACATGTTGCTCAGTCTCCAGAGAGCAAAATCAAGGAAAGGATCTCTGCGATGTAATTCACTGACACACTAGATTTGGTTTCAGGGAGGCTAAATATTGACAAGGAAGAATGAGAGAGAGAGAACTGGGACTGTTTTCCCTGTGTTTTATACCCAGGCAACATACTTCTAATGCTAAAACGGTGGTGGATAAATAGGATATGGACCACAATGGTGTTGCTTACCATTCTTGTGGATTAACTTAGAGTAGGAAGTTTGGTTCTGTAATCAAAGTACTAGTTGTAATGAAAGTCAGCATTGAATTGAAAAATCTCTTTGGATTTCTAGTTGTGCCATGGTTTTTTTTCAACAAGAAGAAAAAACTTGGCTTTTGAAGAAGGCTTTGATGTGAAGTCAATGGAGGCAATTTATTTCAGCTGAGTCAGAATCATGGTGTTCATCTCAGTATCTGATTTTAGGCACAATTCTTCTTTTCCACCCTCTCCAAAGTGTTTTATATTATGAAATATTTGGATAGAAATTCTCAGGCTGAGTGTGCACACAATATTTGTGGTAATATTATTTCTTTCTTGAAGCCACTACGCCGTGAATAAAACAGAGATGTTGCCACATCCTACTTTGAAATCAAAAGTTTTCTCAGTAGTGAAAAAGATAGGTTTAAAGGGAGGGACCTCAGAGGCCTTAAAAGGGCCTCACTTCTAAATGAGCTTTCTTGGTGGGATGAATAAAAATAGTTAGACATTTATCTTAGAATGGCTATAATTCAGTTATAACTTCGGAGCTGTTATTTCATGTCATTCTTGGCTGCCTGGAGTATCTCACTCACAATTAATAACGCGTACAATACTATCAGCAAATTTAGAGCAAAAAACGTGAGATGAAATTCAGTTTTTCTCCAAAAAATAATAATGCTATTGATGCTTTCTTTGGGAAGGAAAAAATTAATCAGATCTACTTTCAAGGTAGAGTTGTTCATTACTTGTCTCATACCAGCATAGAGCCTCTGTTTTTTCTGAGTACTTTAGGAAGCTGGAATATAGAAATGTAGATGTACTGTGAAGATCTGAGGATAATTTTGACCTTAGCTTGGCACTGGTGACCCATTCTTCAAATGGAGTCCACTGTTAAAATCTCTTATTTATGCAGTTAATACAGTTCAGCATTATTATGTGATGCTGTTGACCTGAGTGCAGCCAACGGCTGTAACCAGCCTGAGAAAACTTGTATAAATATGTGGTGAGTAATGGGAAGCATGCCTTAAGCCTGTGCCTTCACAAATTCTATGAATTTTCAATGTGCTAAGTGTAGTACAATTTATTTGTTCACAGACCAAGGCAAAGCATTGGAATCTAAAGCTGTTGATATCCTTTGTTTGAAATAAGAAAGCACAGTCAAAACAAACAGCTAGCTTTTTAACAGAAATGCACAGAAGAGCAGTCACATACAATCAAAGTCACCAGGGTTTTTACTTCTCACACACTATTATATCACCCTCAGACAGAGGCTTTTGCTGCTTTCAGCATGTAAATGCAGTCATTGCCCTAGCAGGGCGCTCTGCCTTTCACACTGTAAAGCTCTTCTGCAAGACTGGGTCACGCGAAGAGATGCTCACCTCTCTGCCTCATTGTTTTAATATGTAGAGTGATGGTACTTTCCTCCTTTGTAGAATAATATTAAATCTTTGAATGAAAGTGGTTTTTTTAGGAATATACTTCCTATCTTTTCATCACCATGTTTTTCCGTTCTTGCCACGATGTGGAGTATGTTCTCAAATACCTTTAAATCTCTGCATAATTTGAGAGTTCTGCCTCTCGTGAGGGGATCTGTTGGATACTTAGATATCTTCTCGTCTTTAAAAGGGTTTAAAACGAAGAAGCAACTGAACTCAGTCTGGAACCAGGATTCCAGACCAAGAACTAATAATCCTGATTTTACAGTTCAACTCTGCTTTTCCTTGATCAGTTGTGACCTTTATTCCCCAAAGAAATCATTTTAGCTTTAGGTGGTACTAGTAGCAGCAGTAGAAAACTGCACAAAGTTGGTGTTTTCAGTAGTTCTTCATGTGTGCCAAATCTCTGTGAATTATATCAGCATTTTTCTGGAAATATACTCTTGCCCGTCTATAAGTGTTCTGTTCATTTTTCTCTGGGCATTGTTGTTAGTGAAAGAAAGAAAAGAGATAAAATAGTTTATTTCTGAATAAAGGCATGTATAGTATGGCAAAATGTTTCTACTGCAGAGACCAAAAAGTGCTTACATCCAGCAGAAAAGCAGACACACTTTGAAGAACACCAAGAAGAACAGAAGAAAGAGAGGAGTAAGTAGGCTCTTGACAACTGCAGAAATTTCTGCTGACAATAAAAAGATTTAAATACTTTAAAGAGAAATCTGACTATAATTCACAGAAGGTGGGAAAGAGGTGAAACAAGAAAAAACAAAGATCAGGAAGGACTCTTTGCCTAGAGTTTTATCCTTTGCTAATGACCACCAAAGTTCTTCCTGTGTCTGCAGATCTGTTTGTGTTCATATACCTGTTATTTTCCATCACTTGCAATCGACCAGGTGATGTTCTGGTGATAAAAAGCTATGCTGCTTCACGTCTGCTGGGGAACTGTCTCTTAAACAGTGAAGTGATTCAGTACTGTTAAAAATAAATGAAGATAATGTGTAATTTTTATGGCTCTAACTTTTTAGTTTCCTTCTAAACGTCCTTCCCTTTTATATTTCTTTCCTCTTCTTTGTTCTGTGTTAGTTCTCATTTGTCTTCCCCAGTCAGGAACAGAGATCACATGCTATAAGCAAAAGCAACTTGTGACCGTCTCTTTGTGTTGATGATTTCGCTTTAACTAAGGCAGTAAATAGGGTACCACAGACGGTAAATCACATAAGAAAAGCTCTAGATGAGAGCTGTGACCAGCAACAGTGTGCTCGCAGCTCTCATTTACATCTACCATCTGAGACATGTCTAGAAAAACTGCTGTTAAAAAGCAACACCTCCAGTAACAAAGGGAAATTAGTTGGTAGGCATATGCCCAGCTAACTTCAACATCATAAAAGGAATAATTATAAATCATTATTCACTAAATAGAAGGAAAGTTAAGCTTGCCATAATACCTTTCATCTATCTGAATATGTAGTATATAATGGATTCCGTGCTGAACAGAGCCTGAGAGATACCCCAGGAAGCAGAGCAATAGCTTACAAAACAACTATGAAATCAATCTGTAACCTGAGGGGAGTTTAGATTTTTTTCCCCAATATAATTGCATGTTACAGGAATACATGCTACTCTAGAACAAGGCATAAATTCAATTCACTTAATTTTAAATACTGTTTTTACAATTCTCCTCTGCTATTTTCTAATTATTTCAGGTGAGACTATTAAAAAAATGAAAGAGAAACTCTTGGAAAAAGGTAAATAATTCAGTCTAGCCTAGCATGAATAACTAAGCTGCAAATGACACTAAACTGAGAATGAAAAACATTTGGTAGTAATAGTTTTTTTTCCTACTTGAAGTTGTTAAATAGAAACCATAGTGGATGCTTCTGTTCTGTTGTTATGCAGACTTTACCTGGTATCAGGAATAGGATTTACTGTGTTTGAATAGAGGGAAATACTGTCTTCTGTCTTACTATCACATCTGACCACAAAAGACAAAAAGGGATAGTGCAACCAGATTAAAATTCCCTCCAAGATTTCCTCGTCCGGGGGCTGTGTACCTGGAGAGCCCCTGGGCAGCGGGCTGAAATAGGGATATAAGGCTGTGGAAAGTGGAAGGGATTCAAATTGCTTACAGCGACCGGGAGGCTCAGACATCTGCACACCATTTGAAGCTTGTCTGCTCAGTACGCTCCAGGGAACTCGTCCTGCTCTCCCCCTTTGTAAAAATCCATTTTGAAATGCATCGGTCAGGAGCGGAGACCCTCCTCTTGGCACTGCCGAGGGAGAGCACAAAATTCCCCTGAAGAACTGCGTGACTTCTGTATTCGTGTACCTGTTTCACATCATCTTTCAAACCAGCTGAACTATCTTTTTCAGGCTTTTCCTCAATCTGAAAAAAAAAGATTCCGTTTCACTTGTGTAATGTTGGAGCCTTGCAGGTTGCTGGGCTTTTCTTACATTTTAAATAACTTTTATCTCATGGAAGTTTATTATTAATAATATATTAAGAAATCCACACAAAATAAGCAAAGAATTAGTTGGAAAAAAGACATTTCCATTTTCATCCAATTCTTAGCAACTCTTGGTCCATTTTTAAATTAGAGAGAAAGGAACAGACAGGAGACCAGAAAGGTCATGGTAGGTTTTCAGAGTTACATTTGACATAATCGCTTGTCCCAAGAGTGACTCTCTCTCTTCTGCTGCAGAAGGCTTTCTCCACATGTTTGCCAGCTGAAGGCCTCGCTCTGTGATCAGCCCCACAGCGACGTCTCTCTTTTCCATCTCTCGCCGTCATGGGTGTAAAACCTCTTATCCCCTCTAATTTGTGCCCCAGGCCATCTCTCTTTTTTTCATAAGCCATCTCCCTCTAGTCCAGACCTCCCTTTAGGCATTATCATTACCATTCAGATGCCTTCGTTTTGTGCTCCTGAGTTCATCCTCATTGGCTCCGTTTAGTTAATCACCTTTGGACTGCTCCCTTTTTTCTGTTTTATGGGGTGATATCGCCACTTGCTCTTAGTTTCGTTCCCCCGCAGCCACTTCGTCAGCTGTGTTTGACTGGCCTGGGACCCAGGAAATTACAGCTTTAGATCCCTTCTGTCCCTGACTGTTCCTTCAGTTTTCAGTGAAAACATTTTCTAGAGTAGTACAAAGTTCATAATAGATATATAAGGGATAATGAATAAGGAATAAATCCTGTGTCATTAAACAGCTAGGCGATCCACCAAAACAGTAAGAACTGTCATCACTATGAAGGAATTACTGTGATAAGGCAACTGCGTATGTATTTATTTAACGTTTGCTGTTTGTCAGTGACTGGTTGTCTGGGCTTACGAGGTTTTCTGCCTTCGGAAGGGTCAAATGGAAACAAATAGTTTTCATAGTGATAGAGTTAAGATAAGCAGAGATTCATCTATGAAACATTCAATTATTCCAGACAGTAGTTAGTAAGGGATTAACTTTTGAACAGTGTTAATCAAACTAAAAAAAATAATGCCAAATTTGTCATAAATGACAAAAAGGTCTCTCACACAGAATGGCAAGAACCATCGAAAGTCTGAATTTATTATAGGAGAGTTAAACCCTTCAGGCAAAGATAGGTCACTTACTAGAACAATTTGTTTTTCATTAGCCTAAACCTGCCTGACCTGTTCATCTGTTTGTGTCCTATAAAATACCCTGTTAGTACATGCAGATGCAGTATTAGCAGAGGAAATTACATTGTCTCTTTGAACCTAAGAATTCTTGGTACAAGTCAATGAAAATTATCATATTCCCCAGAATCCTTCCCGGTAAGCCTGCCGGCTGTCTGGAGTGTGCTTCCAGGAAATAACCTGCATAAGATATGACAGAATAGAGATAAAACTGGAAAATTTTACTCCAAGGTAGCCAGTAGTGCTTTGAAAACAAGAAATTACGTGATTTTATGAGGAAAGACTCCTGAAACACCTTAGAGAGATTTAAAAAAGCCCAAAGAGATCTCAAAGCAACAGCAGTAACTTTGGCTTCCTTACAAAATCTCCAAGTAGAGCTGGTCTGTCTGTGTCTTAAGGCTCACGCGACAGCGAGTTGCTGTAAACATCTGTTCAAGTGGGTGACACCAGTATGTTCTAATTTTCCTTGTCTAGGGAAGATCAGGATGGTGACTTTGTATTTTGTGAGTACCCCTAACACTTATGTACACGTAATTTTCCTTGTTATAACAGGGAAGATCAGGACGGTGACTTTGTATTTTGTGAGTATCCGTAACACATATATACATGTATACATGGGTAATAAAAAGGTTGAAATCACTTTTCTTTCAAAATCAAACTGGTCCTTTTCAGAGGAAGTATTTGCAGAGATGTTTCAGCTCTCCAAAAGCAAACTCACTTTCCCTTCAAGTTCTATATAAATAGCCAGGCAAATAACAGCCAGATTCTCAATCAGTAAATCTCAAATAGAATTGTTCTTTAAGTGTCCATCCCATTCCAAAGCTTCCTGTATATTTTGAGAGTGCTGCATACAGAAGATAATCAAAATTTGATGTAAAACTACTTATATTATCTACACCTAAAATTTAGGCATAGAGCTAAAATTAATTGTCTCATCTTAAGCTGTTGTAAATTATCATTACTCCATTTTTGGGAATGGGAATATGTCAGTTGTAATGGCTAAGGATTTGTCCGTAATATGTCCAACATTCGATACTGCTCAGCTAAGTAGTAGGTATTTTTTGTTTATAACGTGTAGAAAATATTCTGAAAATACATTGCAGAAAGTGCTGGAAGGATGCTACAAAGCTGGTGAAATTTCTAGTATGTTATGCATACCTATTTATAGCACACATTTTTAGTGTCAGTAAGAACTGCTAAATGGAAGACATACACTAAACCAGAAATGTTTTCATGGAAATTCCTAATAATTCTAATGATGGGAAACACACACATCTTTACCCTGCTTGTTTAATAAATGTGTCTTGTAATAAACTTCAAAACGTTTAGACTGTTTGTGAGACCAAACAGCCAAGGGCATTACAGCAAAGTCAGCATTCCACTAATATTTGTCATGAGGCTTTATAAATGCTATGGCAGACAACCTAATTTTGGTGCCACTACCATCTTCCTCACGGGCTGTCCGAGAAGCTCCCCAGGGCCACTTGCCCTCTAATGTCTTTCTAGATAATGGTTCCCTTCTTCCCTTCCTCCCAAAAGCCCTTTCTCATCTCAGGTCCTTGGTTTGTTAGGTCCGGGGACCTGTTCCCTTCACCATTGCCCACAGGCTGAGGCAAGAAGCATGAGGGCTGCTTTGCAAAAAGGAAGGGAGTCTCAGGAATGTGCAGGGGGAAAAAAATCTCAGAAAAAAAGCAGATCGTGGTAAAATTTGATCATAGAATCATTTTGGGCAGAAAAGACCCTTAAGATCATTGAGTCCAACTGTTAACCTAGCACCGCCAAGTCCACCACTAAACCGTGTCCCTCAGCACCATATATACAGGTCTTTTAAATACCTCCAGGGATGGTGACTCATCCACTTCTCTTGGCAGCCCGTTCTAGTGCTTGATAACCCTTTTGGTGCAGAATTTTTCCTAATATCCAATCTAAAACCCCCCATGCGCAATGTGAGGCCATTTCCTCTCATCCTATCACTTGTTAGTTGATGGTTTTTTGAAGTATTAAGATCTGTGTTAATTTTTTTTTTTTTTTTAAAGGAGAATTTTCCTTTACTATTTCTTCTATAAGGCTGAAATGCTGCAGCATGCAGGAAGACTATGAGTATGAATGATGGGAACCTAAAAGACTAAGGGCAGGAAGATTTGTATTATCTCCAAAACAGTATTCCCTCTTAGGCCGTATAAAACCAGAACTGAAAGTTAAAAGTTTAAAATTCATCCATCAACACAGAAAGGTCCATTTTTTTTGAATGAACCTCCACTACTAGCATTCTTCCCACCTATAATTCTGTGGGAATACTGGGAACTGAAAGACCCCGGGTAGTAAATAAGATCCTGTAAACTTGAAACTGAGAAAGAGCTTTCCTCCAAAGCTTGAAGTGGCAGGTTAATAGAATTTCCTTTCCCAAAAGCAAATATGAAGTTGCCAGAGAGATGTTGTGAACAGTTTTATTACCCATCTGCTTTGCAATAACGTACCCATTGGCAACCTGATTCCCCTATAGAAAGACAAGATAAAGGCTAACACTATATGGGATGAGAAAAAAGGGCAAATTTTGATTTTACCTCTGCACTCCAGCATAATTCCACTGACCCCATGGACAACTTTGTTATTATACTGGTGTGAAATCACATTCTTAATCCTGACTTCGAACAAAAAAATATATTCCACTGTAAGGGGAAAGTGGGGGCATGGTAGGGGGCAAAGAGAAAAGAACACTCAGTGCATGCCGTTCACAGAGTAATCCCCCATGTGCTTTCACATTAAAGTACAACTTGTCAGGTCGCAGAGGAGGAAACACACTTCTGAGCAAAAAGTAAACATTTGTCTCCCAATTAACGGGTTCTGCTGTTAAGCATTTCACACGCTTGGAAAGCCGAGATGCTTTAGGTGGAAATTGCATATGTACTTGTGCAACACACTTCTGCTTATTTTGTTGCTTCAGATATTTTCAAAAGCTTTAATTTATGATTTTGAATTTCCAGACATTTCTGACAACACTAAAGAGCTCTTCACCAACTTTACAAGAACTCTGCTGCAGTCTCTTTGTAGGAGAACAGTGTGCTACTTCATTCAAACTTAATGAGTTGAATAACTTGGCATCTAATTGGACTTTAGATCACTGCTTGTCTTGTTAATGCAGTGTTAAAACTGAAGGTGACCAGATGTAATCGCAGTAAAGACTATTTTAGTACTCAGTGTGCTACATGAGATCATATTTTAATTCCTATTAAATAGACTTCATTTAGTGATACGAAATCCAAAGTATCTCTCTGTGAAGGTACCTGTTGAGTATCCCCCATGCTAATTTGTGATACAACACTAAATAATAATGAACTTAGAGTACTTAAAGTGCCAAAAATACACCTGGAAATATACTTCCAGCAGATAAAACTACAAGCTTTTTATTTTCTCTAGATTTCCAATCTAGTAACCTGTGGTACAGGTTGGGCTTCCTTCCATCTTACCATTCTGGGAGTGAAATAGGATGGCTAGGTGATCTGGAGTTATTTCAGGCAGCTTTATATCACATTAATATGCTTTGGGGCTATATAAGGATCTCAGAAAGATATCCCAACGAAAATAAGAAAATTAATAAGGATGAAAGAGCAAACCATGACCCTGAATGGTAATGTGGGATACAGAGGAATGAGAGGTGAATTTAAAAGCAGTGCCAATTTGTATGGAGAGAGAATAAATTTGGAACTACTGAAGGCCTCTATTCGGTGGTACTTAAGCATGTGTCCATTTTGAAGCAAGTGACTCCCTCTTATCTAAAAAATGAATACAAAACCACATATAGACATACTTATGGGTCTTTCATCGGACGTAGGTCCTACTCAGCAATTTTGGCTATACCCTAAAGGCCTAAAAAATTTCCTTTGCCGGTTCCCGGAGCACTCACCATGCCATTTTTTGAATATTAGCCAAACTGCGTGCCCTTGTGTTGTACAGTCCATGCAATGCAATTTAAGAGGGAATATAAGGGGAACAGGGATGGCTTGAACTATGTCTGAAAGACTGATCCAGATTTGATTGACGCCTTATCTTTTAAAGCCTCCTAATCTGCTGGACAGAATATTGTAGGTGCTCATCTGCCTTGAGAGTTAGATTTTGTACCATACCATTTTATAGCTACAGTCTAGTGATTTATTCATAGGAGGAAGCTATCAAATATTAACCATTTCAAGGGAAAAAAAGTTTATGTAAGGCAAGCATTTGGAACAGCAAGCCTGATGAGTGAACACTTAACTACATGCTCTGTCCTTAATCTTGCTTAAGTAGTGCACCTTATTTGTGTCATGCAAAAAAATCTGAAATACTTAGCGCTTTGCCAGTGATTTTTGTGTGTTATGAACTGTACCACAGGTAATATGTGCAATCTGAAATGTTTGTGAAGCCTTAAGATTTAGGCTACCTAGATCTAGTGGTACTAAAAGTGAAATGTGGTCAAGGCGGGACCATTCCTTCTGCCTTTAGACAGTAAGAATTCAGTCAGATATAGTCTGCTTGAAATAAAGGAAAAACTACTGGGGCATAGTAAGCAGGCTTGTATTTTTTGCACTTTTTCTTCATCCTTCTAATATTCCATACATATTTTAAGGTGCTTGTCGCTTCCAACATCACAGAAAGTTATTATGCGGATACTTGATCTGCCCCAAAAGGAGTTCAGCATTTCAAGAAAGCCATTAAATTATGCACAATGTTAGCCTATGACCATCTATTCTTATCTCTATTACAGTTGCTGCCTATCTTCTATTTCTGCTCCCATTTCACTGCTTTCTTCCCTCCGCTGCTTAGTTGTGTCCTAGTTAAAATTCTATAGCAAGACCTTCGGGAGAAGTATCAGGTCCTCCATTGATACAATTCTGTGATTTATAAGAATGGTAGTGAAAATAAGTTTAAATAGGGAAAGTATTGGTGATTTTGTACATCCTGTATCATATTCCTGTTAAATATTTCACTTAATGATTGGAGGTGGAAAAAATATTTTTCTCTCTAAAACCATTTGTAACAAGTGGAAGACAAATATGTTTGATCCTAAGATTTCAAGTTCATCCAGCAGATTTTTCAGCTGGAAGACACTTGTACCCTACAAGATCCAATAGAAAAGGACTGCTTATTTTACTTATGTAAAGCATTTTTGCTCGGCCTCATTTGAATGTGAACTTTCCCAACTGCCCAGACTTATGTACGTGCTTGTTAGGTCTCCTTCTAATATGACTCCCAACTCAGAAACTCCACTTTGGACACGAATTACTTTTTGTCAGAGCTTTTGTTGATCCTGTCATTTAACTAATCATCAATCAGCTATCCAAAAAGACAAAAAAAAAAAAAGATTTCTGAAAACTTTTCACACAGCTCCACTGGTGATGGTTTTACTGTATTTCAGAAGAAACATGGTGCGTCTTTACTAAGTATTTAACCTATCTCCTTTTCAGTATGGGGATGGTATAAAGGCAGGTATTTAATGGAAGCTTTTGAATTTGCCTAAATATTTTAAATTGGCAAGTAATGGACTTGTGCAATTACCAGGAATTTTGACAAGCTAGAAGTAAAACAGGAATATGGTCTCTTTCTGAACTTGGATGCTTCTGTTCTCCATGATCAATTAGGAAATGTGGGGAGACTCTGCAGAGACTTTTTCAGTTCAGTGAGGATATGTGGGAGATGTATGCAGACATCTTTGTGCTGTTTTTGGCAATGATAGGTCCAAGTTACATTAGGGGAGCATTTTGGAGCTTACTTGGAGTCTTTGAAAATTAAGAAGCTTATTATTTTCAAACGATCCCACTCTGCCATAATGCAGCACTTGTCTCTTAGGTGGTGTTTTTTATTCACTTTTTGTCACCTTCCAAGGGAAGATAAAGTACGTGTACATTTCAAATTGTGAACTGCATATGCAATGTGCGACAGTGTGTCCTTTCATCACACAGGAGCTCTTATCCCTGATAAGCTATCTTTAGGGTCATTGCTGAGCCTAGTCTATGACAGGGGAACAACAATAGCGTGTTTATCGGTGGCTACTACTCTCCTGAGGAATTGAGAATTTAAAAAGACAAGCCTGGCGTAGCCCAACCACAGAGCCTTTGTGTGAAGGTGGAAATGTCTAAAAGGTCAGCTAGAGAGTCAAGTGGTCCGAGAAGCCCTGTGGACAGGGAAGCTGTGTGGACAATGGCTACTCTCCATAGACATTGCTTGGGTGCTGCTGGCAGAGTTATCTCTTTAGACAAATTAATAATAACCTGACACTGGGAGGTACTGAGAGCTCTCAAGTGATACTTGTGTTTGGATATGGTGCATTTCAGAGGATCAAACCCGCAAGCAGGAAGCTATCTTCAGAGCTCTATCATTTTAAAATAGAGCTGTATTTCTTTAATCTTCATGACTGTACTAGGAACTGTACTGTATATTCTCTTTAGATTCAAAAATCTGGTTTCTATTACTGAGTAGATGAACTTTAACTTTATTAAACAGAAAATATTGGTGGGAAGGGGAATGTAGTTTATACAGTAAACATATGCCTGTGGGACTGTGAAGAAGTGACTTGTTAAAATGGCTCCAATATGTAAAGGATGCATAAAAATCTCACAAAAGCCTGAGATGCAAAGTTAATGCTGACAGTGTATAGTGCAGTAAGTTAATAGTACCTTTATTGAAGACATCTGCAGCTGAAGGATCCTCTTGGGATCACCATTTGCTTATCCGGGGAATTTGTTGACATGTTAGATGTCAGCATCCACAAGTTTTATGAACTGGAACAGAAGGGTGTTTCCTGATCTACTTTTTATAGGCAAACTCTTTGGTTAGTGATGTAGCATTTGATGCTGTTTGACTGGGGAGGGAGACAATTTGTCAGGTGATAGCTGGAGGCTGGATTTGTCCGTGTGTGCCAGGGAAGATACTCTGGTGCAGAATACTCCTGACGTCGCATAAAGTTTTCAGTGTTAGCTTTAAATCACCTGTACTACTCTCAGACTTCAGTAAATATTCTTAAGCAGTCATTAAATTACAGAGAAATTCCAATAGTATTGCATTCTATATCAAATATCAAATGAAAGCAGCATCATTAATGACACACTAATGAATACCACATGAATTAATAATAATCGGCTACTTTTTGAAGTCTCCCTGGCTTCCATCTGTCTTTTAAATCACTTCAAATAATTAATTGCTTAATGCTTTTCACCTTTGACAGGCAGAAATAAATTGCAGATTAAAAATACCTGTGTTGGCAGTGGGCAGAGCAAAGTAGTATGGCTGTTTGCTGTCAGTCGGGAGGGATGATGCATTTTGCCCTGCTGAGCCTGCCTTGCCCAGGTAGTAACGCACAGATAAAGGGGGCTGATACTGGATTACTCATTTTTGTCAAAAATTTCCCCCAGGTCCGCAGATTTTTTGCTGTTTTTTCTTCTCCACGGAGCCAAATCAATACCTCTGAAGTCTCCAGTCCTCTCTTTGTAGCACTGCTGCAGGACAATTGGTGGCAATAACTTTCCTCTTTAGCTTGTCTGTGTCAGTAGGTGACGAGGCAGTGCAACAGAGCCTCAGTCCCTTCTGCTGAGACGAGTCGGGGTGTCAGAGGTCTCTTTTAGGGTCACTCCTCTGTTGAGAACTGCCCTGACATCACCTTGGTCTGTGAGTGACCGAGCAATTGCAAGAAATTCCAGTCCCATGGACCTGGGATAAATACAAATGACAGTCTTAAGTAAATGCACACACCTTAACGTAACATTGTTTATTCTGGAAACTGCCTGGCCCTGAGGCAGTTTTAATAAATATTTATTGATTGGTTAAAAATAATTAAAAAATATTATTTTTATTGGTTTTATTTACAGATACTAAGGAACACAGTTGCTTGGAGACCTGCATCTTCTTAGCTGTGCTCAAAGCCAGGTAAGGTCAGTTATTGAAATAAAGTTGTAATGACCAGAGAATGCATGAGAAGCATGTTAATTTTTAATCAGTTTGAAAACGGGGAAGTCAGTCATGATGATTCTTTCTTCTCAAAAGATTTAAAGTTGCAGATTGTGCAGTCTTGCAGTTTCAAAAAGTATGGGAAAGTGTCTGAGATAGGTTGTGGTAGGAATTCTCCCCCGTTGTGTATTCTGCTTTATTCCACAAGTGGCAACCTCATTACAGTGCTGGATGCAAGAGTATCACTTCTATAAATTTTATAACTGGCAATACCGATATATATTGTACTGCCTATGTGATGTGCAAATTTCATAGCTTAATTTATTATTTCTTAGTCTTTTTTTTTTTTTTTTTAATTTCTTTTGTGGCTTTACAAGAAAGTGTGCAAGAGCAAGAAAAGGCGCAGGTGCTCTGTGATTCAAAGTGAAGTAAAGCCCAAATGCCTGTCTCTCAACCTCTAATAAATGCAGCTCGCAACATTCAGTTGCTAATGCAGAATTTAATCCTCGTTCCACATTTTCCTTTCCTCAACCTTTTAAATGTGATACAGAATGGCAACCTCCTACTTTATTCCAACTGCTTTTTAAATGCACATTTTCAAACTCTAAAGTTAACGGAGGAATTCTTTTCATAAAATGACGTTATCCTGTGTACATTGAGAAAAATGGAGGGTAGCAGGAATTTGTTGTGCTAGAGGGTGATAGCTGCTAGACTTGCAGATAGTTAAAAATCTGGGAAAGATACTACAGGTTTTTTTTAAAAAAAAAAAGGTGGGAGAGAGGGGGAAAAGGTTCTTCTACCTACATCTGTGCCAATAATCACCACAAATTCCTTGCAGAAAATCCCCCAGGCAAAATTGTTCCTCACAGGTATAATTACGCTGGGCAGAAGGAGCTGCAGGGGCCAGGTCCCACCCTGCAGAGCCTGTACTCCGCTAAAGTCAGGCCCATGGCAGCAGCAGCTCCATCCAGCTCCAGCACTGCCGGGCTGTACCTGCCTGAAGGATTCCTGCCCTCTCTCACGCTGTAAGGGGTGTAAGCACGGCGTTGGAGGAGGGGACGGAACAGGGGAGAAACGAAGTCGGGCGTTAATGGCAAAGAAACTGCAAGTAGAACAAGGCAGTGGTGGAGGAGCGAGGGGGCTTGCAGTGCCAGTGGCCCCGGTGGCAGTGGCAGCGCCTGGGAACCTGTCACCTCCTGGCTGTTCAGCCCCGTCCCCACGCTGCTGTGCTAGGTGAGGTGTTGGCACAGGGACTGTGAGTAGGAAGCAGAGCTGGTAGTAAATTCTGCCGAGGAAGTAACATGAAAGTCGGGGAAGATATGACTGCATGGGAAAGTGAAGGAGGGGGGAGATGTGATCTGGAAAATCGCTATGAAGCAGAAACAAGAAAGAAAAGCAAGAAAAAAAAAAGCGGGGGGCAAGCAATGTAAAAGCAAAGCAATAACAACATAAGGCATAAGCTCAGAAGTGTTTTGCACTGGTATTACAAAACAAAAATTCCACTGGGAAAGGAGGGGAAGCACTGGGTTAAGACAAGAGGCAAGATTTCACTGTGCCTGAAAGCATCTTGTTGAGATGAATTTTCTTTATGCATCCATACCCTTTACCTAAGTGCAGTAAGAATAGTTTGGGGCTTTGGTATGAAATGTATTTATGATTTTCTGCTCTCAAATAAATGTTCAATTTTGTTCAAAAATTGTTTTCTTTATTTACCCAGGACATGTACTTATACTGCCAAAACTAAATGTCACTCCTATCTGCTAGAAATATTTTGTTTTGGGTAATAGTCCAATGCCTTTAAAATTCAGTGTATTATGCTTTAGTTAAAAATAATGGGCAATATAGCTGTATTTCACAATGAATAAGTGTATTAATTATGAGACCAATCACACTAGACACTGTTTGCTGCTCAATTCCCTTTGCATTTCAATGAATAATAATTTGTTTTAAAATAAGGGACATTTTTAATGCATCCAACAATGATGAAGTAGCCTAATTACAGGTAATAAATATACTTTTATTGAAATCTGAATGACTACACTTGTCATTGGCTCTCCAAAGTATGCTATGCTCATTTGAACTATATACCTTAATATATATCAACTAATTATGTATTTGTTCCACCGCTAATTAAGAAAAACAAGTTAGTCAGAATTTCATCAAACGCCATTTTCCTGAAGTCACAGAAGTAAAACTCCACTTGACCTAAATGGGAGCTCTGTTCATTCTGCGTTTTAAGGCAGGAGCAGTCTGTTTACCTTAAGACTTTGGCAAAGGAGAATATACAGCACTGGAAGCTAAGTACTCATTTAAAAGGCAGGGAGAAAGCAGGGAGAAGAAAAACAATGCTAACCCAGGGCAGCACTAACCCTTGCAAAGTTTGGCTTCTTGTGGTACGCTGGCATACAGGCTTTCTCCCAGATGAGCTGATAGGCTCTAGGTTGCCGTTAGCCCCAAAGTTAGACTCCAGACCCTCTTCAGAGCAATCCTTTTCCTTATCAGTAGAGAAAAAATGCAGCTCCATGGAGTTCTGTGGCCCTTTGTTCCCCCGGTGCAATAAAAGTCATAAAAGCATCTTTAACCTCCTGATGACAGGGGCACCAAGCAGTCGCCTTGCCCCACTGTCATCAACAAGAATTTCAGAAATGCTGAAAGTTCCTTTGCCTGGCTGTCACAAACATACACTCATTTAATGGCTACTGGAAAGAGTCCCTAGTTCAGCTTCAAAGAGACCATTTATAGGCTGATATAGGTTGCTTCCTGAGTTAAAACATAGAGGCAAAGTTGTTCTGTGCCTTCTGAGATTCCCTGAGGCAATAGGAATTACAGCCCCAAAGACATCAAAATAAATTGTGCCACCCCAGCCCTGGCAGCTGCCCAGTCCCACCTCAGGGTGAGATCTCACTTATTGGCAACTTGGGTGTGACCTGCAGGGAGAAAGGCTGTACCATGATGCTCCAGACCAGTGACCGGAAAAAAAAAAATCAGAGGCTGTCATCTGAAGTTTTAATTTTGCTTTGTGTACGCCTCAGCAATGTTCACTTAAACTTAGCTGTTTAAGCACTTATACCTGCTAGTAAATTAATTTGCTGGAATATTAATGGAAAGGGAGCACAAAGGGTACAATCAGTCTAAGTTAATTTCAAAATTCAAATAAATGATCATGAATAGGTTGTTTTTCTCCAGTATTCACCATTTCTAATTAGGATGCAATATGACATGTCCTGTTTTCACATTTCATATGCTGCATATTTCAAGTAGCAAATCTAGACTCTCGAGATGATGGCTGGCAACTCGAGAGAAAGAAAAACATAAACAACTTGGAGAAAAAATTGAATATAATAAAAATAATCTTGAAAATATTCCAAGGCTAAGTCAATTCAGAAATATGTTCAAAATATGGAGTGTGAACGTTGGTTTTCCGTAATACAGATGGAATCAATGCAAGCAGAATAGTGGCTACAGATTAAGCTTGCCTTATCAATAAAGACGAACTTTTGCAATCTCCACCTTCTGAGGGATCCATCATGCGGTTCCTATCAATCCTGAAAAAAAATCCTTCCATCGTTAGCAAGGTTCCATTTTTCGCTTTAACAGAGTCTGAAAACAGTTTCTCATCAACTCAGTTCCTAGAGAAACTTAGCTACTGGGGTTTTTTCCATTTCTTCGTATATAACAATATTCGGGTTTTTAGAGATTAATATCTGTTTCTTAAGCACTATTGAAGAAAAAAATATTTAATAAATAATAGCTTTATACTGAAGGTAGAATTTAAAGGGCAGTGGACTCTGCAAGAAAATATTAAATTATGTATCAAAACATAAATACCCTAAAAAGAGTGAAACAAGTCTCTTCTGTTAAGAATATGCAGTACACATTCCAAAACACGTGTCTATAATTGGAATAAAAATCATGAAGCTGATGTGGTATTCAGATCTTACTCTGTTCCTACAATTAACTGGTTGTTCTAATACACATCTAAAAAATAATATTTCCATTTGGCAGCAAACAGCTGCCAGTGGGAGGAACATAGCCAAACAATGAGTTTGTGGTTATTTAAAATGAACGTCGAACTATTTTGGTCTTAGATGGGTCATAAGAATTAGAACAAAGCATGTGTTTTCCAGACTGGTGGAGATGGCAGTTATAGCACAAAATGGCACAACTCTTCTAACCAGAGCTAAATAGGGCTGAGTAATCCTTGTCTCAGATATGGCTACTTTCATCAGAAGGTGCTGTACAGATGTATCAGGAGAAAGTAGTGCCGACAACTTACCTGAAGGCTAGATTCAGCTCAAAAGCTCATTTGGAAAAACTGAACAAATAAAAAACCACCATCATCTTTTCCCTTACGTATAAAGCAATAGATCAACTTGCCTTTAATAATAAATAAATAAATAAGTAACTATAAATAAATAAATAAAATAAAAAATTACATCATTTAAATAACACATAAGCTTCAGTTATGACTCTATAAGTGATATTCTTTAGTCCTGTATTCTGCAAGTACAGAAATTGTTTGTGTTTGATTTTTACCAAATAGAATAATGGCATCGAGCTTGATCGTTAGTACTTAAGAAGGCATCAAGAGCTTCAGTAATACTAAGTGTGTTATCAAGGCTAACTGCTCATTTCATTAGCTTGTTCTCAAAGTTGTGCAATTCTTACTCAATAGAATAGTAATACTGCTTCTTTCAAGCTAGTTTGTTGATAGTTTAACAAATTGACTGAGGAATCACATTCTTCCCTGAAGAGAAAGAAAAAACAAAAGTTTGGAAAGAATGTAAGAATGGAGAAATGAAATACAAACTGCAATTAGTTGTGCAACAGTGAAGCATTACAGAGATTTCACTTTGCCATTAGAAGGATTTGTTCCTGAAAACTGTCATGGAGAATAAGATCCTTTAAAAAGCAAACACACATTATTGAGTTTTATGGACTAGGAAATCACAAAAGACTTCTCTCTCTGACATTCAACTTAAAAGGACTTTTGAGTCTTGTTTTTCTCTTATCTCGGTGGCAACTCAGAAATGTTAGTTATCATCAGAAAGTGCTTCTACTAAGTCCAGAACTCTTTCTAGAAATGTTTCTCTATTTGAGAATCTGTCTCCCGTTCAGACTTCCCTGTCGCTAAGGTTTCCTATGCGTATGCTAAATATAAAGAGGTTCGAGTTCGGACTTTTCGTAGTATACTTGAAAAAAATTCAGCTTTAAGTGTCATCTGGTAATGGAATATGCTATTAACATGACAAAAGCAAACTTCATATATTATAAAATTATGCTTCACTGTGATTATTTAGAAATACAATATGCCTATAAGTGCATTTAAATTACAGTAAGCAAAACAGCACTTTATGAAGAGTTGGGTAGTGTTGGGTTTTGGGTGATTTTTCTTCTTAATGGACTGAACCACCCACTGAAAGACTTCTGGTTTCTTGGATGATTCATTAATGCTTCCTTCATTTTCCAATTTCTATGGGACCATCTGGCCCATCTTTGTAGAAAGGCATTTAGCTGTAAATATATTTTACAGTCTTTCTCAATTTAAAAGTAGTTGCCCAGCTGCTTCACAGAAACTGTCAGCAATTGGTAAACTCCTCAGAATTGCCAGCCTTCATTAGTAATCCAATCAGGATGTAGTTTAAAATACTGAAAATCAGATTATGCTCCATTGGACAGGAATTGGAGTGACATAGTGTGCTGGGTTATCTTGTTTTGCATCTGTGATTGCCTTTAATCCAGGAGATGCACGCACTTTCTTTGGAAGGGAGGGCACTTAGACTGAGATGGGCTGTCCCTGTGCATGTATGTGGTCACATGTGTGTGTTCCCCGCAAAAGAATACTGTTCAGGTTTTGTCCGTCTCATTGAATCAAATTCAATGTCAGGCATTGGTAGTGTGAGTTATATGCAATATTCGCTATGCTTTTGAGTTTCTGCTTTATCTGGTTTAGATTAATTAGAACTGTAAATTTGTGTTTTCTGATTTGAGTGGATTTTAGATCAGTCCCTTTCTCTCTCCCTATTATCTTCCTTGCTATCAAACCCATATTTCTTTAACAGCTGGCAGTGCTTGCTGGTAATAAGATAAAAATGTGGAGGTAAGGCAATAAGGCTGGCACTTGGCTGCATTAAACAATTACATTACTACATCATTTCTCTAGTTGTGAGATTCTCTAGTACAATATGCAGGTGGGAATATTTATAAGAAGAACAGTCTAATTAAAATTAATTTCTACACGTGGAGAATCTTAGGTGTTAGAGATCAAGCTGTATAAGGACTTGGATGGATACAGAATTCCATATTTACTTATAAGGCATCTATATTGCTCAAATAAATGCGTGCATAGAAAAACTGCCATTTTACACTGGACTGTACACTCTTTGGACTATTACTTTCAGTAGTATTAAATTTTCTGATGGGATAACTCATGTAAGTCATTAGTGAAGGAGTGAAGTTTACCTCGTCTAGCCACATGATGTTTCCTACAGTACATTTCACTATGTTGCACTCAAAAGTAGCTCTGAACTTTGTGCTTCACACAGGTATTCTGAGTTACTCATTGCTATAATAAAAGAAAACAGGGCACCGAATCCCTGCTACTTAGCTGTAGAAATCTCATCGTTTGTTAAAGGCTGAAAGGTCTGTTCGGTTTTATGAGTTGGATGCAATCAGAGTTGTATTATAGAGGTTTTATCAATTGTACTTTATATGCCTCTAATTAGAGGAGCCTTCAGGAACAGCTTTGAAACCATGAAGAGGACATGACAACTTTATGTAAAAAATTCTGTGAGACATTAATACACTACTTCCAGTTGAACTGAAGATTTTCTAGGTGTGAGATATAAAGAGAAATGTTAACAGAATAATGCGATGTCAGAGATGTTTGTCTAGTCCTTATTTTCAAGAGAAATTTAGAAATGGGTAATAGTGTGAAGATAGGTTGTGACAGACAGGTCTATACAGAGTGGATAAAAGAAGATAAATTTCTAGACAGTCACATCCTTGGGATCTATTCAGTTAACAGGACAGAGGGAGAACATTTAAGTGAGTAGAGGAGAAGAGAGACAGAAATTGCATTAGGGTTTGAAATCATTAAAATTGCATTTCACTAGTTTTGCCGAATCTGTAATTGACTAGTAATAATAAAAAATACTAAGACTAGATGTCTGAGTGGTATGAAAAGGTTAAAGTTTAGCAAGTAACTTCTACTCTTTGAAAATACTCTGTTAATAAATCTACTTTCTGACACAAAAGAAAATCATCTTACAGTTCATTGTATAATGCATTCACGTCCTCGAAGCAATATTTTTGGTTAGCTTTAGGGAGGAAGTTATGGAGAGCTAGAAGTGACAAGTATCCATTATCAGATATTTGGTAGGGGTAATTTTCCTTAATTAAATCCATTGTTTATGGAGTCATTGGCACTCAGCTAGTGGAAAGTTTCAAGATAAGTGCTTTTCTCATAGGCAGATGCATGGAACTATTTGAGTGTGTTTGGTTACTTTATTAAATTCAGAGAGCTCTGCCGATTCTGAATTTCATGTATCTTTTCATTTTTGTCTGCTATCAATGCGATCTGTGAAGACTTTGGTTTTTCAACTAAATCCCCCAGTTCAGTTCATTCCAGGCATAGTTTGAAGACTCATCCTAGTGGATAATTACACATTTCATGGTATTTTTATGAGCCTTTGCTTCATAGCTTGTGGATGTCTGTATTTCATAAGCTTTATAGTCCATGAAATAAAGGGGTTGTGTTGCAGTACATTCAACAGCTTATACATATAACCTGAATGCTAATTTTTAGGAACTGAGATTTTCGACAAGTGGCATCATTTTCCTCTTGCAGTTGGGAGTCAGGAATGACTCTACTGAAGTGAATGGAGCTAGGCTAATAAAAAGCTTTTGAAAATCCCCTTGGTTCCTAAACACAGTATGGCTCCCAGTGGGATTTCCTCTAATCTCCATGGAATTAGGAGGAACTCTGTATATCTTCATACATTTTTGTTGACTCTGAGAGTGCTAAACACAGACTATTCAAGCAAAATAAACAGTAATGTACAACACTTTTTCCACAACTGAAAAACTAATATGTGAAGTAGCGATTGTATCAATACACACTCAGCTATCAAGAAAAGTAAGCAAAAGGGAAATGAAAAATGGTACATGAAGGGAAGAATGAAAAAGGAAGAAAATGCAATCCAGCTGTAATCTCCAAAAAGTGATCCAAAGGAACAGCTGCTGTCAATTCTCAAGTGTGAGGAAACAGCTCTCATGTTCGTGTGAAGACTGCTATCATTCTATCCTTGTCATGTTTAAATATTAGGCTTACTTTTGTTTAACTATTCAGTAACGAGCAGTTATGAAATTTCTTTCCTACTGGATTTGGTGATTGATCCTTTATTCACATCTTCATAAAATATCCACCAAGATCTACCAGTGAGTTAGCTCTTTTGACTGGTAATACTGATGATTTTATTAACATAAGTGCAAAAGAGAATGGAATATTTATACTCAGAAAACCATACTTTAAACTCCATATTTTATATCTTATTAAATGATATTGCTATGGATAAAGCAATGGATGCATTGGATACATAGGGTATATTCCATAGCTTTGGCTGAGACTTCCTTTGTGATTTTACTGTCATAAATGGTTGCACAGTATACTACGGTAAATCACAGAGATTTCATAATTTCTTCCCTTTTTCTCTTTTGGTCTGTTCCTTGTTTTTCTCCTCTCTTTTGCTCCATCTACACTAGCAGTAGGAAAATGAGGTAAAAAGATCAATGACATGATACTTATCTTTCCACACTTTCTATTCCAGACGCTAACGTTTAACTCATGAATTAGGCATTATTTAGCCTTAAAAGTTCTGTATACTCCTTAAGAGCAAAACACACACATATATACAAAATACACATGCACATATTTACATATATTTATGGATTTTTACACAAGTTATATAGCAGTCAATTTTCAGCAAAGCTTTTGTGGTTATATAAAAATCCAAGGACATTTATTGGACAAAATGAAAGAAAGGGAAAGCTTATAAAATATGAAAAGTATAATACTCTTGAAGAGTGCTAAGAAAATGAAATGCATGTTTCTATTGCAATCCAAGAATAAGAGAGAGATCTGAACAAGTAGAGAAATGTCTGTTCCAATATTACTTTTAAAAGATTAACAGTAACTAATGAGATAGTTCTGATTTGATCCATTTTGTGGGTGTTCACCTCTAGCATGTGAGAATCTCAATCATTCTAGTACTTGATAAACACAATACTGAAATTCTTTGTCTAAATATTGTATAAAAGCTTATAGACTTCTTAATATGTTCAGTGGACCTTGTAAGAAAATGTGCAGTATTTTGGCATCTTTCCCTAGTCCCAGCCATGACCAAGAATCACAGAACCTGAAAAGGAAAATAATCTGACAATAAGTTATGCAAAACTTGCTTGAAATGAAAATATTTTACTTGGCAAAGATTCAAATCAGCTATTGTTTTAAATGATTTCTCAGTTGTTTGCTGGTCAAATAGGATGGAACCACTAGAACAAGATTTGATGTAGGCTGCATTTCAAGGACTAAAATGATAAACTGGCGCATTCTGTAGGAGGATGAGCTCTGTAACTTGACCATTAGTTCAGTTGAAGATCTGAAATATTATATTTCAACATCACTACCCCTTTGATTATGGATTGTTTAAAAAGGGTTTCTAATCCCAGGTGACTTCTAGTGATAAAAAATATATCAAAGAAAATGAAAAGGACATACGTTGTATCATTTGCAGCTGCAAAGGTCTCAAGAACCGTATGTGAGAAATAAAAGCGTAGTTATTCAGTGACTGAAAGCATGTCACTGGACAGAACAGTGACTTTGATCCTGATGTATAAATGGGGAAAAACAAAGTAGCTTTAGAATTTTGGACATAGGGTCTGTAACTTTTTTTTTTTTAACTGAAATGATAAATTGAAAAACAGCATCATAATCCTTAATTAGCTTTGGCTTTACTTTTGGATGGCTTACTTTGTATTTATAAATAGTATTTATGAGCCTATTTTACAAAACTGTTCTTTTTTCTGGTCTGTATTTTTAAAACGATACATTAAAAGTTAATATAAAAAAATCTACAAGAGAACCATAAATTAGAAGTAAACCAAACATCTAAAGTTAATCTAGTATTCAAGGTTTGGTTTGAACCTGTGACACTTTGAAAAAAATCTGAATCTAAACCATACACAACAGGACATGCATTGATTTTTGTGTTTTCCATTTTACATAGTGGACATTGATTTGCATTCCTAATAAGGCCATTAATAACAGAGTGAAAGGAAAGGTAATAGTCATCCGGTATATCTGTAATAAGTAGGAATATCAGTCATTAACTGCTATGCCTGTAGTCACTTACTCAGTACAAAATTGTCTTATAGGTGCCCTCTTCCTGTATGCAAACTGAGAGTATACCACAAAAGAGATTTTGTGAAGTTTTTACGGGTCTCAATAAAAATCAATATTTACTTCAGATATTACTTATTTGTGCCCAAAGAAAGATGAGAATCGAGAAACTTTAATTTAAAGGAGACCTTTTTAATTAGAAGGTTCTTCACTGGGGAAAGAGGAGATGGTTTAAACATAGTGGAAATTCAATGGTGAAGTGCATTGCTATTTTATTGGCTAGAGTAAGCGAGCAAGGCAGCAAATATGAATTACAAAAGGAGAAAACAGTGGGTCAGAACCTCTACCTACTCGATGTACTTTAATATAAATAGTAGTAGTGACACGATCAGCCAGAAGGCAGGAAGAATCCACCTGCAAGATACTTGAGCTTTGGGATTCTAGGAAGTTCCAGGGAAAATGGATTAGCAGATGGGGATAGATGGTACAAAAAGGTGTTTTGTCACATGGTTACCATCATAGCATACCTAGGAACGTAATTTAGCTCTAGAAAACAGAGCTACTAATGATGGAAGTGTAGAGGTCATCAAACGTAACACATTCATATTCTAAAAAATCACACCTATGTTACCAGCCTCCCTGTTGTCTGTCCACTCATATTTTTTCAAGACACAAAGATACACCTAAGAGACACTAAAATGTAGCTTAAGCTGTAAGTAGTGGTTTTATAAAGGAATCACATACCTACCTGTTTCACATAAATATTAAATAGATAACATGTCACATAGATGAAATTATAAATCTCATCTAACATAATTGTTAACTTGTATAGACACCATAATTCCATTAATTTTTCCAAGAACTTGGATTTTCTTTAGTCCTTCTCTCTGCAGACGCTTAAAGGTAGAAGGTGGCAAAGAAACATTAGTCTAGAAAACCTTTTGTTCTTTTCCTAAGGATGAGGTCTGTCAGTTAAAACCTTATGTCTCATTTCTTATTTACTATTTTTATCTATGTCGGACGTAGTACTGAGACTGGCTTGCTTACAGTGGCACAAACTCCCATACAGCGTCAAGGACATTGCTTCTTCTGAGAACTGCACATCTGCCATTTTCAGATATGTGTGGAGTTGTCTCCTGCCAGCTGCAGTACAAGTTCATTAATTTTGAAGGCACCAAAAAGGCCACTATAATTGATTGTTTAAATAGAAGTACCTCTTTCCACACCTGCAAGTATTAGTGCAGACCCTCTTTGTCTTGTCAGACCTGACAGCCACCATCACCTTCCCCGAGTGTCCCACCTACTTACCATCATTTCAAAAACCCTTTTAATAGGAATTACTGATGAGAGTCATAGCTTAAAGACATTTTGCAACAAAACAAAATGCTACATTAGTAATGAAGCTGAAAGGCAGTACCCAAAAGTGTCACTTGCTCCAGGGTTGCCATTTGTGCTAAGCTTCCTCTCAGGTCTTAACTCTGTACGCTTGAAAAGACTAGTCCAGTAAACATTGTGGAATATCCTGTGCCATTCTGTCATTTTCTGGACAGCCACTGGTGAAGCCTGAAGATGCGAAGCCAGGGCAAGAGGGCTGATCTGTGTGACTAAAGAGTTGGTTTACTCCAGGGAAAGTAGAGAGAGGAAAGTCTGGTATCTTGTTGGAGCCGACCACCCCCTCTTGCTGGCCAAGGAAGCTAAGGCATAGTTTTTTTCCCTATTTTCTCATGAGCACAATGATCCTTTCTTGCCTTCAACCCTAGCACCCCCAAAAGATGTGATGAGAAAGGCATTTTCAGGCAAAGATCACTCTCTTTCCCTACATCTGCTCCTAATTTCCCTTTTCAGGGAACATGTTCTGTCTCTAGTCTTTCTTAATTCTTCTCTCCTGAGATTGTTTTGATTTCTGATCAATAATTCCTCTCCATGTATCTCATGTCAATTAAGCGCAGTGAGTAAACCCATTTTTGTACAGGATTACTGCTGTACTTTGAGGAATGTTTGTCTCTATGTTAGCAGAGTTTGAACAAATTATTAGTTTGAATAACTGATTAAATTGACTGAGATGTGATCAGCATATGTTAAAAAAAAATAATTGGCTTTTGCATCTCTTCGGTTCCTTGTCATCTTTGAGGAAATCAGTGAAGGATCACATATTTAGGGTGTATGTGTGGACATGAACAGTATATTACTTACACCCTAGAAAAATTTCAATCAAATTAATTTCATTTTTGCTTCCACATTTTAAAATATTACATGTTATTCTGGCATACATGCTTGGGAAAATAACTCACTCTTGAGGTAAGTGCCTAGGTATAAATCAGTTTGACATATTCTGTCTCCATGGTTAGGAATGGCATTGAAAAGAAGGTAACATAATTTTAAAGATAAAGAATAATATAGGCCACAGCAACTGAGACAGTAATGAGTAAAAATTTCTATTCATTGTGCAAACTTGAATATAAAAGAAACCATATCTGAGAAAAGAATCTGAGAAAAAAGATAAAATCCGGCATCAGTTCGTATTTGCTCTTTGAAGTCTGATTGTGTCCATGGAAAATGAATAAAAGAAACTGGGAGTGCTTTTTTTGATGAGCAGGTTTTTCAGCTGTTGGCAATTCCAGGTTTTTGCGGGCTAATACACTATGTCAAGTGTATATTTAAATATACATAATTGGAGATCAGGAAGATTCCTTTTAATCTTTCTTAACTTCATTGCCAAGTGTAGTGCTTCAGCATTGGAATGACATGAATATTGCTGTTGAAATCAGCAGAGTAGAAAGGATCAAACTGTGGAGACACCACTCTTCACGTCCCAGGATGTTCTGCTTTATTAAAAGAGAGTCTTCAAGAAGCAGATTTATCTGAGAATTGACAGTGCTGTAGAAAGACTGGCAAAACTTTTGTTTAGTTACACAACATTTATCATGACCTTTTTTAACTGCGTGGTAGAAGAGTGGATATCTGATACTGAATACTTCCACAGCTCCAAAATTAGGGTAGGAAAAATAAGCTGAATGTCTTTATATAAGCAGGTTACCATGCTTTCATGGTAAAATCACCTTTCTAATCCTGACTCCAATGCCTTCTGACCATGTTCTTTTAGATACTACCCACGTGGAGGGTATAATGTATACTAGGAAATATACTTATTTGTTCCTTGTTCAGTTTTCATACTCTGACACTGGGCTGAGCCATGCATACTTCCCCATACTGGTCTGGGTAACTCAGGAAGACACATATTTGCATTCCTTTGATTAACTCAGGGACAAACAGTTACACAGCCAGGTGATTCTCTCAGCTGATGTAGCTGTTTATCAATAATAAAGACTGCTGCTCTCTCACTCTCTTGTTGTTGAGAAAAGTTCAGCTTCCTTTGTATCAGCTGTGGTCGATCACCCTATATGTTCTTACCTAAAATTGATGAGGGCATTGTCCTTGCCTATCACCTGGGAGCCGTCTTCCACTGTAGGGGTTTGCTGGCTCAGCATACTCCTTATCAAATTAGTGGCGTGGTAGATAACTGGGCTCCTTCACTTTCAGGAAAGAGATTTCCATCTTTTTCCAGGTGTTGTCTCTACTATCAGGTCATGAACGCCTGTTACAGTGGTTTAGTTGAGGTACAAATAAGTCAATTCTTATTGCAAGTGACTGAAGTAAATAGGGAACCAGATCTGGGATTGAAGTTAGTAGAATTAGGTTGTCTCTTTTTTCGGATAACTGTTGCACAACGTTTAGCATAATGCAGCTAATAAGGATTGAAATCTTTGAGCTGGTCCTTAATCAAGAATAACAATGATGAGATTATCAAGTGTTAAAATACAAAATGAAAGCATTTTTCTTTTTCCTGATAAATATTGGCTGGATTAAGTGTTTTCAGGGCAGCAAAAGCTTTGCGTGTTGGGGCAAACAGTTTACTTCAGAAGTTGCAGCTGTGTTTGCCGGGAGTTCCAACTCTGTCAGCTTCCTGCAAGCTTGTAGCAGGAGCTATGCAGGGAGAAAAGGCAGCGGTAAATATTAGGTGAACCTCTAACTGCTATCCACATATCCAGTGTGTCATAGGATGCAGTCACCATCCACATCAGCTGCATTTGATGAGTGCTTGGGACAGGATCATGCACGCGTGGGGGAGTGTGTTTGCCTCCCCTTATCCTTCTAGATGGACACAGAGGTTCAGGATTGGTGCTTTTGAGCGGTTTAATGGCTAGGTGTCATGGAATATTATGCTGGCTGCTGTTACCAAGGAAACTTGTGATACAGATTTTAGAAACTGTCTGGGAAAGAATTAATGAGCAGTTAACTTGGTTTCAGATCTAGCTGAGCAAAACTATTTGTGTGAAAAATGAGGGTTCATCCACACCAAAAACCTTTAGTGAAACCTTGATTAGGGTTCTTTTATGTGGTTCTGTACCTGATTATTTTGAAATCTATTTCAAAAAATTAAAGTATTTTATTTCATATTTTTCTAACACATTGAACTTTAGAAATATTAAAAAATATTTTCATTTCAGGAAGACTGTAAAAGCAAGAATAAGGCTGAAAAGGACCTTGACTTGTCTTCTAGTGTATTTGTTTGCCTCAGGACAGAAGCAGTTATAGCTGAACAATTCTTGGCTGATACTAGTCTAACCAACCCTTGAAAATCTGGATTCCTCCACTTTCTTAGCCAACTTAATTCCTTCTTTATCCTCACAATGATAAGTTTCTCATAACATCTAGCTTAAACCTCCATTGCTGCATTTTATGCACATCACTTTCACCTTACTCCCCAATGGATATAGAAAGCAATTTATTATCAGCTTTGCTAGAGTAACCTTTTATGTGTCGCTAGTACTCCCTTGTCTTCATTTTTCCTTTCAAGACTGAACAAACCAAGTCTTTCCAAATTGCCTTTGATTTCAATTCAAACTATCCTCACAGACGAAAATCACTATAAGCAAAAACTTGCTAACAAACAAAACAGTCCTCCGCTTTGCTTTATTCTTGGAGCAAACTTTGCTGAGAGCTGAGGCAGTGTTCCAGATTCCTTCTTGTGGAAAGGAAAAGCAAAGCATCCAGTCTAATAGCATGCATTACAAACACACTGAAAATTTGAGAAAATTCTGTAATTGAGTGATTTAATGGAGAGTGGTTTCTAAACATTATGAGGAAAAGTAGTCTGTACCATAATCACAGGCATATATGTTTCCTTCTGGTTCTGTTATCTACATTCACTGGATTTTTATTTGCTCTTTGTTTTTAAAGCTTCTTATTTTTATTGTTAACTGCTTGCAGTTAGAATTTTATTTTTAAAATTTATGTTTGTACATCAGAGAATATAGTTATGTGGACACACCCCTTCATCATTACAGCTCAATTAGAAGTAGGATGTTTGTTCTTGAACAAAACAGACTGAAGAAAATATTACTAGGAATTAAATCATGTACCCAAGCATATTTGCACTTGAGGTGCATGGCTATAGTTTTTGCAGAATAAAAGATGTCCTACTTTTCCAAATGTTGCTATTAAAAACAATTTTCTGAAGTGGCTGTTAAAAATGTTTTGTGAACATCTTTGCAGGAAGGACTTTATAGCAAATTAAGGAAAGCCCAAGAGAAGTCATTTATTTCATTCCAACAATACATGAAACAATGACAAGTTTGCACGCCATAACTTTGTTTTCCCATGTAGTTTCTGAGGCAGGCATCGTGTTGCATGCATGCGTACAAGACTCTTGCCATGTAATTTATAGTTGGGGATGCCAAAAGCCCTCAGTCTAATCAGGAACTAAGCTCCGTAAGTAGATGACAGATGCAGGTCAATAGAGATTCCCCAAGTGTCTCGCCTTATTCCCAAGACTTAAGGTCACCAGCCTGCTACATGTTAATTACTACTGAGAACTAATCCTTTTCCATCATAGAACTGCACGTGTAGGAGCACCTGGTTCTCCATTTGCTCTGTTTGATGAGGAAAAGAATTTGTTCAGCTATTACCGGTGAGAGACCTTATCAGAAGGAGAAACCTTTTTTATTTGTGCCAATGTTGGTACTCACAAAACAGCCAGTCTTAGTCCCGAGAGGCAAATGGCATTTCCTGTCCTTCTCATGGCCAAAATCAGTGCCATACAGTATCGCCTTCACCCAGAAGGAGTTTCCTCTGCTCACCTAGGATGCACGAGTGCATACAACTTCTACCCCGGTCGCTGAAATGGAGGGAACAGAGCGTAGAGCTGCACTATAGTAGGAATGTTGTTCTTCCCTTGAACTGCCTCTGCTGTATGTTGTAGGTTGTAGCTTACTGGGAGAAATTTGTAAGACTGGCACTTGGAAATCTTGGAAGCATTTTGGAATATTCTCGTGTCTGCTTGAATTGTACTGATACTCAAGCACAGTTTAACAATCTAAAAGAAATCACAAAACTAAAAAGAGAAGTGCATAGTTTTCTGAAAAATTGAAACGAAAAAAAAGGGAAAATACCTTTACACTCAAGAAACCTTTCCTTCTGTTTGGCAAAGCTTGTGTGATTGGAGTTTATTACTCATGTTCTTGAATGTCTGCACTGCCCAGGGATTTTTGGTTCACTTGCTGCTTCTTGAACTGGCACACATCACCTGCATAAAGCAGCTATTTTTTTAAAGCAAACAAAACCTGTAACATTTAAAAACAATAAGAATTTATTCTCAGGGTGGGGAAAGTAGGAAAAAAATGCAATTTCAGTCCTGTGGCACCGTCACCATTTTCAACTGATAAGTCTGAGAGTATTTTTTATTTCCAAGGATTTAACTTCAACTAAATTCCTTTTCAATATGATAGCAAGAAAAATGAAAAATGGTTTGAAGCGAAAGTGAGAAACATGATTTTCACATGTTAATGGCACTTGTGAATTGTTGGCTATTAAGCATCGTTTTAATTTTGATTGGTCAATGAAACTGTGAGACTATGCTGAATGAAATTAGCTGGCTGTATTCCAGTAGTGACATCCTTTTACTTTCTATTTGTATACACTGAGACAGAATGCAAGTTTAATTGGGTAAATACTTATTTCACTCATTTAATGGCCTAATCTATAAATTAGAGTGAAAATATCTTTTCACCCCTGTATTATAGTCAACTTCCGTTTACCACTGTATACTGTGAACATACTGCATTGATCATTTTTCTAATTAATTTAGGTTAAAATAATGGAAAAATTAATAATAGCTGTCTATGATCAAAATGCACAATCCTGTATCCACGTATCATGCTGCTCATATTTGACACGTACACCTGACCCATTCAAAAGAAAAAGCATGCAGCGAGGCTTTCTCACCAAATCAGGACGGCTCCTGACAGGACCTTCTGCACCCTGCGTGCATTTGGGTGCCAGTTTTAAGTGTTGCAGTCTGGTAAAGTGCTATGACGGCATGTATGGCTGATTAAACTGTTCTTAGTATCAGTTAAATTTTGTGAACCACAGTTATATCTTATTCTTGGATATTTTTTCACATAGTTCCCTTCCCTGTAAAGAAAGAATGAGCTGGTATCAGTAGTATTCATACACGTGTACTTACGGTTTTGCAGACAGCCCTCTTTTCCCATGTCTTATAGTTACCAGAATAAAGTAAATATGTCTGTGAATTTGAATAAAATAGTCCAGGTATTAGAGGGAAATGGAAGGAGACGAAATACCCCCTCGAATAAAAGGACCCGTAGCTTTTTAGAGCCCAAAGGGTACATACAGTAACCTCCAAATAGAACTACAGTCTTTACCTCTGAAATTGGGAGAGAACCTTTCCTCATCTTTGAAAGCTGAACAGTGATTTTCAGCATAAACTTCTGAAACATATTCAGGCGTATTGTTAATATCATGTGGCTAGATTCCATTCAAGAATAGTGCATTCTTTACGGCTCAATAAATGTAAGGCAAACTAATCTGTTTAGAGCTTGCAGTACAAAAATTATATAATTCTTTACATTCCTCATGTGCATTCATTGTTAGGAAAACCCCTCTCCTTTTAAGTACAAGATGATGCTAATGATGTAACTAGTTAGGTATATAATTGTGCATACTCTCTTACAGACACACTTTAGCAACATAGTGTAATACGAATATTTATCATTATTCTCCTTGTAAATTCTTTAATCAGTATGCAGATATTACCCTGTAATGTTTTATCCATAGTTATTATAATTATTATATATTTACTTACATAGTTATTTTGTCTGTATCTAATCTAGAAACACACAAATCTGAAGTAAAGATGAAAGGAGGTAGTCTTCGAATGGCTCCTAAGTAGGGAGCTCTTCCAAAGAATGAACAAACAAAAAAAAAGTAGTAAAAACATTTTCTTTTTTATGTAAGTAGCAAGAAAAGCAAACTCAAAACTCATATTCAGTTCGTAATATCTGCACCTGCAGTGTACGCTATGGAGAACCCTAATGACTTTTATAAATATTGATTAGCAGGTAAAAGCATTTAAAAGTCTTGAAAAACCAACAGAAATCTGACAACCAGTCACCCTGTCTCTTGACGTGTGAGTGAAAAGATTATTATTTTCTTAATGCAAAAGACAGTTTCAATATTCAGTCTCCGTACCTAAAGTAAACCAATTTAAAATTTCATCATGACTATCAAGAATGTCTACTAGCAGGAAGATACAAGAATCTTGAAGGGATAAGTTTCACCCACACCCCCCACACCCCCCAGAAAAAAAGCCAGGAAAAGGTAGAACATAATAGCATCAGAGAGATTTGAGTCTCATTCCTGTTAGTAAATTTTTATCCTTCATCAGATTCTTACAATAGGCAAAAAAGAAGCGGGTAATTTTTCTGGCTATAGTAACCTTAAACTTGATGCAGAGGCAGAAGGAAAACAAAGGAATCAAGTCCCTAAGTGACCTCTGAGAAAGTAAGTCTTAAAAGCTAAGTAACAATGCATAGTACTGGAGGTAATGGGAGCAAAAGCTCTTTTTTTTTTTTTTTTTTTTAAGCAATTCCCTTAGATGCTAGTCAAACACTTGCCTGTCCAATTGATCTGCCAGTGCTGTAGAAGAGTCTGTGCTTATTTATTTTTCCCATCTTTGTGCTTATCATACTAAGGTGTCAGTTGTCAAAGCCAGCCGAAGTGTAAGGCTCTTGGTGGAAAGCACTTGCTCCAGAAGACGGAGGAAGGGAAAGAACAAAGCCAAATCAAGCTTCGGATGTTTATTCTGTCAGTGGTCTGTGACATCATATGAGTTTAATAAGAGCTTAACTGAACCATTCTCGGGGAAAGGGAATTCTGTTGAAAGCCCAGGATTTTAAGAGGTTATCAAGGGACATGGATTTAGTTGATGAAATGTCACGTCATGAACCTTGCTCGTTGCTAATAATGTAAAACAAAGAATGCGCTGTAGAACCAACAGAAGTAGTATTCTCTTTACTGATTTCATTCTGACTGAATGGCTTCGTATCTGTCAGCTGCAAAGAGCTGATCCCTTCTAAATTAAAACTGCCATAGGTGTTGTGTGCTGTTCATAGGCTTCCACAAAAAGAGGTGTTACTGTACACGTAGAAGAACATTTGAAAGAGTATTATGCTCCCAGCAGTCAGCAGGTTATCTTTACACTAAAAATACTTTTAACAGTAATGATATCCCTGGGACCAAGAGTCATTGATTGTCCTAAAACCCAGAGATTATCAGTACTTCTGCAGCAAGAAAGCTCCTTTCCCAAACAGGCATGCAGATACGGGAAAGGCATAATAGCAGGGTGATAAAAATCTTGAGGTAATACAATGCAATGAGGAAGTTAGAACAGTTTGTCTTAGTTCTGTCATCCAACAATACTTCATAACCCAAAGGACATGGTTTTAATCAGTGGGTCTGAAATGTAAATGAAGCAAATTCTGACAGCCTTTGATCAAAGGCAAAGAGAAGGATGGAAAGCTTCTCAGATAAGTCTCTAAGGGAGCAGTCAGAGTTAGTCAGATAAACAGAACAAAAGTAAAATAGATTCACATCCCAAATTTTTGCTAAATTTAGCTTTGACAAAAGAACCCAGAGGTAGCCTTAAGCCAGTGTAATTAACTGGTTAAGAAAGTAGCAGAGGGCTAATACTCTTTGGTGGCAGACTATATGCCCACTGAAAACCTGTCTGGTAAGGTGTGGGCTACAGAGATGACACCATCAAAGCAGTTTTGAACCCTTTGATGGGTGCCGAGAGACACAGTTTCTAAATGGGTACTCAGTTACTTACTGATTGGTAATTCAGAAGAATCAGGTTAATACTGCCAGCTCTAAAAACTCGGAATTAAAGAAGGCTGACTTAGGATTCATTAAAAAAGCAATCAGCTGGAGTCAGACTTTAGAGTGCTTTGGTTACTGTGGAGAGGAAGAAAAGGCACGTTAGGGTGTAAGTTCCATTGCAGTTTTCTTTCCAGCAATGGACACCAATTCATTATTACCATTAAGTGTTAGACTAAATACATGTCAGGATCTTACACTCACAGAGGGTATCCCACAATCACACAAGTCTGTTTCTTATGTTTAAAATGTTTAAATATATGTTAAAACATTAATAAAATATAAAACAAATTCATAAATATTTAAATAAATTAATTAAAAAATAAGTTAAATATATGTTAATATGTTAAAATGTTTAAAAAGGCAAAGCAAACAAACACAAGACCTCATGTTATTTCATTGATTTTGAATTATTTACTGTGGGAAATGGATTTGATTGAATTGGCTTCATAATGATCTAAGTCATTGCTCCACTTTTAGACCGTACGTTTGGCATTTAATTGAAACACAGTTCTGAAATTTCAACAATTTTACAATAATGTATTTAAATAATATTTTAAACAATACAATATAAATGGAACATTTTAAACAATATATTTTTAAGAGTCACTATTAGAATCAACTGGTCTTGTTATGGAGTATATTCTGTCTATTCTAGGCCTGGTCAGGCATTTGCCTATTCGTGAAACTCCCAGTGTTGCAGAGGCTCGGTTTGATTTCAAAATGTTCTGGTGGGCTATGAAGAGGATTTTCACAAAAATCAATCAGATTGCCTTCCAGAGCTCTCAACAGGCTGCTAAGCCAGGAAATAGGCTACTGAGGTGGATGTCTGATGATTTCCAGGTTCCTGTTGGGCCCACTAGCCAAGCTGCTGAAAATCTAGGGCTTCTTTCAGCTCTTTCACTTCATTAGTGCCTGTTAGACAACCACCAGCGTAAGAAACCTTAGGAGGTGAAAGCCGATAAATGATTTTTCTTAGTTTCCTTGTTGGCCATCAATGAGCAGTAGAAATAAAAACTGACCATACTCTGCTGGTCAGCTTAACAAAAACATGGTCACATTTTTCCCTCTCAGGTCTCTGGTGGGCAGCAGGGAAACCAAGCTGAATTATATAGTATATTATATAATTATATACATATACACTTTTTCTATATAATTATAAATATATAAAAATATATAATATAATTACATGTTATATATAAGTGTACACAAAATATATTTTTTTTTATATATATTTATATGTCTGTTTTAATCAGCAGTTGCCAGGACCGTTTACCATCTGGCAGGTAAAGACTGCAGGTTGCATATATGATTTTGGTAACTTTAAATTTCATTATTTCTCAGTCAAAATACATTTTCATTAAGATTTTTATGATTTTTTTTTTATCTTAACCTGGGACAGGATTTATTTATTTCTATCATTTTTGTGAGGTTAGTTTATTACATGGTGTCGTGGTTTAGGCCAAATCGGCCACTGGGGATGTTG
>RSEF01000007.1:9463327-9474727 GCA_003993805.1 Himantopus leucocephalus | reverse complement strand
TGACCAAAATACGTCCTGTTTTACCTCAAACCAGGACACATGGAAATTTTGCTGCTATTTTTCACATCATTCATGTGTAGTATCATTCCCAGGAATTTTCACAAACTAATTAAGAAGGTGTTCATATACTGTTTGATCGCAAACTTCCTCATCAACCTTAAACATGTAGAAACGAGGTCTATAATTAAAGAAATCGGTATTTTTTACTACCTTATTGCTGCTGCGTTCCCAGCGGGAATGTCCCATTCCCTGTGGGCTTTCAAGTTACCGTAAGTGGGGGGCTCATGAATTGTACTCATAAGGCATCGCAGGACAGTGGTCAGACACATCTCTGTAGCGCAGCGCTCACGCAAGAATAGCCTTAACACCGGTCTCAGTGTGCAAATGGACTCTTCAGCTCCCCATGTCTGGACATCCTAACATTTGGCTTTTTGAAAAGCTATGCAGGTTGTGTTTTTTTCTAGAGACAATACTGTTGTGCCTTTGAAAACACAGTAAATCTTAAATTATTTTGATAGTGCTTGGGAGGATATATGGTGGCTCACTTAACTAATTAGGAAACATTTCTTTCAGGATAAAAGTGGTATGGAATATACATTATTAACATTTTTCAAATATTCATTAATGAAACTTCCAGTGTGCATTTAATAATAAATGGGCATTTACTAAGAAAAGTTCATATCTAGTTTTTGAAAAAATGTTCACAAGAGCAAGTGTAAGAACAACACTGTGATTCAAAAAGTAACAATGTAACATTATTTTCTTTATGCTGGAAAAAAGCTTTTGCATCATTCCTCCGTATCAGAACAGAATGTATTTGAAAAGTGAGAGTATCTGTGAAGGAATTCAAGTAGTGTACTATTAACATTAAAATAGGTTATTGATCTGTAGACAAATCAAAAGAACTGTTCCTGAGTTCTGAATTTTGTGCCCCAATCCTGAGGACAGTAGAAAGGCTGATTTCAGTAATCATTAGATTTTGACTTTACGTACACTTCAAGGATTTGAACAACTCAGAATTGTAAAAACAGTATAACTATAAAGCATTGTACAGTAACATTTTATTGACTTTTAAAATTATTTAAGATGGGCCAATATTTTCAGAGTTTGGAATAATTCCCACTGAAGACAATGAAAGTTATAGGAACCTCTGTCTACGTAAGTATCTAAATGTAGATGTAGAGCCTGTCCTGCAAACAGTAAAATTATTCTTAATTCTTTGTATTTAAATGCACTAAAAATATGTAGTTTCACAGTTTCATAAGTGTGTCCAAGGTCAAGTGCAACATTTTAGTCATCAAATAAATATATGTCCTGAAGTTACTTCTATCTCCTGCATTAAAGAAAAAAGTAGTTGGATTAAATTTTAAGGCAACGAGCATGATGTGATTTAAACTGTCTGGCTCAGGAGTCTTCAGATTACCTTTCTTTTACTCTGGACAATAATTTTTCCACGGCAGCTGGATCATAACCCTACATCTATTTTCCTTTTTGAATGTTACTCTAGATTTACTTGTGTTCTTCATAACTGATTCTATATTTGTTTTATGGAAGGCACATGTCAGCAACATGTGAGAGCTCACACTTGGGAATATTGCGTATATATTTCATGTGGCTATCTAAAATCCCCAACTCCCAAGCTCGCTGTGTTTTTTTCTTGTTTTATAGATTCACTAATCCTTCTGTAAATACTTTTACATACTACTGAGAGACTGGATTTTTGTTTAGACAGTCTACTGCGTGTCCTCTCTATAGAGAATATCTTCAATATTCTTTTAGGTTTCAACTTTTCCTTCAATTAAATTCAATATATTTTTCAAAAAGACCTTTTATAGAACAGAGCTGCAGAAAATTGGAAATAATTATATTACCTTTTTAAAAAAAGTATCCATCTTGATTATAGAAAAAAGGGAAAGCTAACGAAAGAGAACTTGCACACCAATTTTGGATCCAGGCACGTTTTAAGTAAAAGGAGCTCAATGTTGGCATGGACTTTACTGAACAGAAATGGGCAAAACAAAGTGACAAATATTGGGGTTTAAGTTACGAAGTCATTAGCAGGTCATATTACGAGTACGTCAGTCTTTAGGAACAGACCTATGTACAGGCTGGTGTGCAGCCATGTCTTACCAGGACAGGGACTCGGGAGACCTCTTTCAGAGTGACAGAGACGCAGCCAGGCAGGGTATTTCTTCCTGTACAAGAGAAAAGCCAACAAAGAAAATGAGAGTCCTTCTTGAAAGAGATAAGACTATATGAAAGCTCGAGGACAATTGGGTAACCTGCCTTGCCTAGTTTCTAGAATACACGAACAGTTTGGCATGAGTAGAGACTACATCTACTCCTTCGTAGCCAATTGTCTTTGGAGAGCTCTGCATACATGTTAGGATTTTTTATCACTACTTCCTACAGACAAATCATTGTTTGACTGCAGTTTTATCTTAATTTACAATATGTTGACTTTAGATTGTTTAGTACTAAACATCAGAGCTAGAAGAAATAAAAAAAACCCACCGTAGGCTAAGATTAAACTGTGGGATTTATTCCCTGATTTTATGTCATAGAAGTTAAGAGCAGTAAACAGAAGTTAAAAATAATAATAAAAACAATTCTCTACCATAAAGCACACTTGCTGCTTTTTTACCATTTAAGAACATATTTTCACTTGGTTCATAAAACTAAAGTGGTCCAAGAACTATAGAATATCTAATTAGTGGGAATGGTGGCTGTAACTGATTCTTTTTGGCTCTTACTTTCATTAAACTTCATATTCAATTACATGACTAGAATATCAAGCTCTGTTCCACAAAATCCTTGGGGGAGGGGAGGCCCTGCAGATACTTTTGAAAGGGCCACAAAAGAAAAGCAAGGTTATTATTAGCTGTCTTAAATTCTCTATATAGGCTGTCATATCTCCAGTGGCAAATTGTCAGGGTGGCACCTCAAAAAAAGTTAAAAATCAGCATTATGATATTGAGATCACAGAAGTTTAAGATCATGAAAAATTTTCATGTAGAAACTATTTTTTTCTCATATTGTCAGAATGTGTTTTAATTTTTAATTGAGCACAATTTCCAGCTGTCATCCTCAGCATTCCTCCATTCTCAGCTGTTGTCTCATAAATGGCTAGAGAATGCTCTTTCACTATTTAGCACTAATTAATTTTGTTAATTAAATGTCACCCTGCTTTTTTCCTTATTAGAGTTTTTGTACCAAAATGGTTCCCAGGACATTGCTGCTAAAATCACTGAAGATTAAAAAGAAAGGATGGAAATTGAATGTGCAAGCACTAGAGAATTCATTTAATGCATTGTAAGACTTGCAAATGCCTCTTGACAAGCAGGATGGGAACTATAAGACACTTTCCTCCAAGGGTGAGTTAATAGGCTAGTCATTTATGTCAAATGTTTTGTTGGTGGGCAATAGTATCAGAAACTGCTGAACACAAGAACCAGTGTCAACATGTAATCCTATTCTGAAGTTGCTCATTATTGTCTGGGAATTTCCCCGTATTAATTACAGAAAGCCAGTGGACAAACATTTTGTTATTTCTCTTTTCCTTTTTAGATCTAAAGTAGCAAGTGCATACGGGAAGACAATGAGAAAGGCAGACTTTGTCTTGCTCCAATTTATTGGCAGCTCATCCATCCATTAAAAAAAANGAAAAAAAAAGGCTTGGATTGCTTTCTGGGGGCATGCCGACATGCGTATGTGGGAGCTGGCAAACAGCCACTTAAAGATGAATGCTGCTTTTTGAACCCCTATAGTCTGTGGCAGAGCATAATACATATGTTAATATGCTCTTTTGTAGCGTTGAAGGGTTTCACTGTTTTTTGCTGGCATGATACCCAAGTACAGGTCAATTGTATTAAGTAACACGGAAAGCTGCCAGTGTGGAATGTAGTCCGGGATATTATCAGGGGAAACATGCAATCTTCATTGATTTCTTGACACTATCATTAATAACAAAGCCAGGGTTTCCTATAAGTCCCTGAAGTTTTTAGTCGGCATGTTAAGTTAGTTCTTTTTATTGTCATTCATCCTTCTCCGAAGGCTTTTGGGGGAGTAGGGAGAGAGAGAGAGCAAACGCACCTGGTTGTGTTTCCATGGTCTGGTTCTGCTTCGTCTTTCTCAGCTGCGTGGGCATGTGGATACAAAGTGCTGTGTGTTACGCACAAGGTGGCGACCTGGGAGAAACGTCTGCTGGGCTTTGTGTGAAGGTTCAGATGGTACCAGAATTAAGTCCAGTATTTCTGTCAGCTTTCAGGGGAGTTGGATGGAAGCATCAGTGAAGGATATTTCATGCAGTGCCCTTTGCTTGTCTATGTGTTTGAAGTGCACAGGGATGGCCTGGTTTGTCAAAGGCGGTATGGCGAGGAGTTACCATGTGTACAAATAAATTAAACTTGTGGTGCTTGCCTAAATATCATGTTCAGCCTGAGCTAACTTTTTCCAGACTTTTTCCACCTGGAAATGCTTAGAAAGGGTTACACACGCAGTTGGGGTTTATAAAGTTTAGCTCTCTAAAGCATTGTAATTCAACATAAAGCCTCTCTTTCTCTACGGACTCTCCCCCCACACACCCTCCCCCAACAGAACAAGATCTTGTGAGGGGAAAAAAAAAATCTGTCTTGCAAATAAATATAGTAGAGAGCGAACCCATATTCTGTTCCAAGTCAGGATTTAATTTAGATCTGCTTGTTGAACTTTATAACATTTAAATATGCATGCACAGAGGCACAGGGTCCTGTGATTGCTAATCTTGTTGTGTTAGTTTATTAGTTAGTTTAGGAAGTGTATTATTTAATACGTTTTATGTAAGACCTCTCTTACCTGTCTCTATATGAGTAAAAACTTCACAGTTACTATTTAGGGGATATAAACACTGTATTGCCAAAGGAGCAACGAGAGTGTCCTCTAATTCCAATGAGAAACTGAGACAAATAGAAGAGACAGTAAGTCTCCAGTAAAGCTGTAGTGTAAAATATATATTGTGATATAAGTATATTCGTGTTGATCTTAAGTAAAAAAACATAATTTTTGGATTATAATAGATTATCAAATGGATTCTTTTGTCTGCTGGTGCATATTCAGTTCTTTAACTCTTAGCTCTTGAGTATCTGCTGGTGTTTAAGCTGCTTTCATTGCCCACGTGCACATTTACATATGATTGTCCAAAGCGTTCATCACAGTTTAGTGAACTGTTTTGGTAAATGAAGGAGGGTAGTGCAGGACAGCCACTACTAACTAGTTTATCTCCTTGCCATGCTGACACAATATGGAACGGGTTTGTTTTGCAGGTTTTTACTAACACCTTAGAGATGCTGAAACTGGAGTCTCTCAAATATGCAAATTCAGCAAAATCAGTCCTTAATTTTCTTCATTTGCTCTATAAATTTTTTCCTCAGCGAAGATCTCTTCGTTTGGTAAAGTCTTAAGAAATTAAAGCAGCCTGTAGGCAGAAATATATTGAGCTGATCTATTTAGTAAACATTTCAAAGTAATGAATGCCTTCCGAGACTTTTGGACAGATTATCCACAAACAAACAAACATATAAACACAAACTCTTTTCAAAACAAGGTTTTTTTGTTGTTTTTTTTTTATGACCTATAGTTCAGCCAGTCCTAGACATGTGACAGTAGTATAAGAGTGATCAGGAGAGTAAAAATAATTGTGAGGAGAAACTTCAAGAAGATGGCAACATTGCGTGAATTAAATAGAAGAAAAATGGAAAAGAAAAAGACAAAATTATAGAACAGATTTTTAAAAAGTAATAATAACTGTAAGTATATTGGCATCCCTAAAAGAAATGGAGGGAAAAAAAAGGTCCAACTAAATCATAAAACAGCTGTCTAATGTATACATATTACTGGATCTCAGTCATGCATACTAATAGGAAAAAAGCTAATACATTGTTCATATCCTAAACTTGTATATGGCTTAGAGTTACAACATCATTGGGAAATTGCTTAGAAATAAACTAAAGAATGAGGACTATTAAGGTAATCTTCCTCCACTGCCAAAACTGTACAGTCGATACTATAATAGTAATAATAATAATACCCTTTATCTTTGATATTGACATGCCAGGAATATTGAACAACACTATGTCCAAACAGCTCCCATGCGAAACTAATCCCTGAACGCAGGTGTTTGAGCTGAACTGGTTTCTAGACACAGGAGAAAATTAGGTTGCCTGTGTGGATGGACAACAGGAGTATTATAACCTGCTCTTGGTAACAGGCTGTCATCAATTACCTCTCTCCTGTACGGGTCAACAGGGGGGCAGGGAAGTCAAAGCCATCGCTGTAGCAAGCAAGATCTAAACCTCTATCATGTCATTGATCCACCCCCAAATGCCCTTTCCTGCGAGTTCCTCGTGGCAAGGTAAATACAGTCATTTTTCTGACTTCTCACTGTTAGATGTTGTACACCGTCTAACAGAAACAGAGTCAGCATCTCTGGTGCCGTATATGCTGTACCTACGCTATTGACTTATATTCAGCAAGTTTAAGTCAATTGCAATCATGTTCCGACTTAAATGCCAGGGAGCGTTCGGTGCCTTACAGCGTAATGCCAGTCTGAAGAGGGCTGTAACAGGAGATTAACTTGTAGGAACATCATACTAACTGAAAGAGAGAGCACAAAAATAAGAGGGAAAGCAAAGCAAGATTGAAGATTAAAATACGAACATCAGGAGATCATTTGAGAGCTTCCTGGAGACCAGCCAAAGTGAAGAAATGTGAAAGAGATAATAAAAAAATGGCTGGGGTTGTAGGAAAGGAAGTGGGAAAATATTACACACATTATGGTCATGTCTGAAAATGCAGTCCTTCTGTTTGCGGAGATATGAGGGAAGAAAGGAAACATGAACCCCTTGGGTTGTGACATTCCTCTGCAGCCAAAATTCAGGGGATTTGAAGTGATCTCATAAATTGAACAGGGCACTGAAAAAATCATTCTAACAGCTTCTGCAAATAGCAAAATTCTTATACTAAAACTGGGACTTGGCTATAAAACTCCTACGTCTGAATGTGAGATATACTGTGAGGAAAAGGTTAGTGGATCTAAAAAGACGATAAAAGAAAAAGAAAAATGTGGGGCTAAATGAGAATAGAAAAAACTTTGCATAGATGATCAATGATCCATTGATTCTACAATCACTCTCAGAAAGGTTAAATCTTTCCAGATCCCAGTGACAGCAGTAGTAGTCCGAGGTAGCACTCTCACGTATATGTAACAAGTCTGTAAATTAATATATCTATATGCATAGATTACGACTGTACAACTGAATGTCTGAATGACATTGAATCGGGGGTTGGCAGCTGGATAGTTGGTAGTAAAAATTAAGAGATAGGTAGCTTCAGTTAAGGTGCAGGACACGATCTGTCCAGGGTTAGTAAAAAGCAATTGCCTTAGCACATGGGAGCTAATTTTGAAATGGGAGAGAAGATAAAGCACTCCCACACCAGAGCTGGCAGGACTGGAAAGTCTTGGAGCAGCAGAGAAATTACTCGGTATAAGCAAACCCCATGCTTATATTTGCGAGGAATAGATAACATGGCCATATTCCTGTTGACATCATAAGAGCCTTGTAGCTATACAAGGCCAAAGATTTACAGTGTACTGTTACAGAGGAGTCAGATCCGCATTACGCTCAGGCCTATGTGCAATACAGGGGAAAAAAAAATCTGTTGGCAATTACATGTGGGTATGAGGTTTTGAGTATTTGGCTCTAACACATGAACAGCACAGGAGCAGAGAGATTTGTAGCCACTGAGCACTGGCCTTTCTTCTCTTTAAAATCCTTGATAATTCCAGAGTTTGAGCAATTCCTTGTGAACGCTGTCCCATTGACTTCTGTTTTACCTGCGTACAGCAAAATTATTGCTGTTTTCTGGTGTAATCATTTTTGTGCGGTTAATACAATCTATGTAGTCATGGTTAAGAAATTAAGTTAGCTGATAACATGATTTACAATCAGAGATTATTTTCTTTTCTAAGAAATTAAAAGACTTAGTGAAAACCATCATTTAACAAGGAATGAAAAGCCCCAAACAAATGTGGAATAATGTATTCACTTCAGGCATTTCGCAATTCTGAGCTACAACTACCTTGTCTGAGTAGCTTTGTGTGACTTTCAAAGTCGTGGTTGCTGGAACAAGATCTTGTGCTCCCTTTCACTGACTTGTATGCAACATTTATACTTGAAAAGCACGCTAAACTAATATTTTGGAGATAGTTTACAATTTTAGATTATCTACCATTTAAATCTGCAGGTTTCTTGTGATACTGGTGAGATTTTGTACTGTCTGGTTTCTCAGAGATAAAGTCCTCTTTTTTCTAAAGCTGGCAAACAATCCACTTGCCATACCTATCATTGCATGACGTATCTGTGTCTTGGAATGCGGTTACAAGAAGAAAACACCTGGTGAATTTGTATTTTTTTCTATTATTTTATGCTGTGGTGCTGAAATATTAATACATTATTTTTCATCCATACCTTTAATGTTTCCTCCATTTTGTTTATTTTGGTATACAACATCTATTGCTTCTGCAAACATACATGTATGAATATAAGATCGCTGGTAATATCTATGTGCATTAAGTGAGTCATATTTAGTAATTTTGGTATTGAAACCTGTATTTAGAAATCTAGTGTCTAAGAAAGATTTCCAGGAGTACAACAGAGAAACAAGCACAGCCAGTGTTATTCATGGTGAAAGCTATTGGTCTGAAATTTTAAATTTATGGAAAAGTAAAACATATTTAATGGGGTCTGGCTCTAAGAACGAAGAACTAGTTTGGTGCAGCACAGTTCTGTAGGTAAAACAAGTAAACTGTGCAATGAGAACAAAAAATAAACTCATGAAAAATGAGACAGTTAAGCTGTGCCATGTTTTATATGACTTGCAATACATCATCTTTGGTTTTAACCTATTTAGAACAGTTTGGTTAACATTCTTCAGGAGGAAAGGAAAACTAATGTTAACATTGCTGCTGGAATCTTTACATATAGCGTATAGGTACAAAGGTAGGGACTAACACAGTTATAGGCTGCAGGCTATTATTATGTGCTCATGTTCGCTCATAAAATTCAGATCTTCGTTTTCACCCTGTATGTGTTGCTTTGTATGTGAGATAGAAATAAGCGTATGACTTCCATGATACGTACAGGGTGCTTGTGCTTGACGTATTTAAAGAGCTTTTTGTTTTCCTTCTTCTTTTTCTCCACTAAGGAAAACAAGAAATACATACAACACGTATATGCAATTTTGAGCAGGGAAGAGAGAGTTGAGGTAAATGGCATCACCTGCAGTAAAAGGGTACACTGTTCGATGTTACACCACTTGACACTTGCGGGTAATTCCATAAGCAAAAATCGAAACCTGGTCTATTTTTTCCTGTGTAACTTCTGCTTCCCAGAGAAGCAGGATTTGGGAGTTTTGTTTTGTTACGGTGCTCCCACTGGTGCCCCAGAAACCGAAGGAAGCCACTTCACGTTGGACTACGTGTAAGAGGAAAGAAGCACAGGCAGGCTCACCGCAGCGCTACCGTGCACACCTCTGCTCCAAAGCAGGCAGCAACAGGGCATAACCTACCCTGCCAAGCCACAGGGCAAACAGCATCTATTTCACAAGGAGAAAAGGCAAAAGAAATATCGACATAGGAGTTTATATAATTCTCAAGCACTGGAGTAGGTATGTGCTTGCAGCAGCATGAGAATCTGGAAGGCTTTTAATTTAACTGGTACTGAGATGTAGTCAGCCTCCCTTGACCAGGGAGGGAGGAACGTGAGGATGCTCACTGGGAAGGTGCAGCTCAGATGAACTCTGAGCTCTGCCCCGATCATGGCGGTAACTTCAAAAGTAGTGCACACGCACATAAATACAGACATAGATACACAAAGAACACATACAGCGAGAGGTACACATGTATATACAGTACACATGCATGTTTATATATAGTACCAATTAAGAACATTGCTTGATTATTTAAATACTAAATAATCTATATTTCTTTTTACCTGTAAATACACCACAAACATTTATCTATATGAATATAAAGTCAATAATTTTATTCTTCCTCCTTGTCATTTTCAGTAAAATATTTTTAAACATATTCTGTTATATTCTGTTGCTTTCAGTGCAATTATAAATATTATTGCCTAACGAAGTATAATAATTTTTGCAATTTACCAGACTGTAATTAATACATGCTTTAATACCTAGCAACAGAAAACCAAAAAGACTCTCAGATGGATTGTGAGTTAGGTGTTTTAAAATCATGTATTTCAAAAGAATGAAACAGCGGAACCATGTGTAAATCATGCCACATATCAGCCAAAAAGGCCCAAAGAGTGTTTTCTTGCAGGAAATATAAAACATCTGTATTAATGAAGGTAAGATGCAAAGATATACTACACTTAGGAATGTTTTCCTACTTCTTGCAAGTGTTTTTAAGTTACTCCATTCTCCTGATGTAAAGACCAGTGAACAAAAAAGGTAGTTTGTGACAGGAAAATTCAGTGTGAGATCCTGGCCTAGCGCAATCAGTGTGAGTCTTGGCGTTTGTTCCAATGTGGCCAGCTTTTCTCCCAACATATTTTCCCTGTGAACTTACAGGCCTAATCCCACCAGTCTCTTCCACAATAGCCCTACGCAAGCATGCAAAGCTTCTCAGTTTGCATTATCCATTTCCTTTTTTTTGTGGAACTGCACAGGGTAATAAACAAAGGTACCCAGGAGAAAATAGAAAGTTGTTCTTTTTTTTCTAACACTGAAGGTCAATAATAATAAATCTTGGCTCTTGAAATTTAGTATATAGCACTGGCAGTATCTTAGTGGGTTTTCTGTTGAAATCATTAAGCTGAACCACTTCTGCAGAGTGTAAACCTCAGTGTACACTGTTGCATACAAAGCATCTTCTACTACAAACTTCTGATCATGTTATTAAAGCTCATCAAAACAAATTACGCCTTATCAGATTTTACTGAAAAGTCAATTCTCCTTCCAATGTCCAGCAAATTTTTTATGGCTAGGATTGTGTCTATCTAGGATGGTTATACTGGGTAAATTTGGGGGATAACAGTAGATGTACTTTTTTTTCCCGCTGCCCATTTAAATGAAGTTTTAAGTTTTCCCTAGAGAGAGTTAATAAAAATTAAGAAGTGACAGACAGCACAAGAACTCTAGGGTTAGAGTTAGGATAATACTCATAACAACAAAGAAATAAAGATTTATTCTGAAGGATTTTTAAAAATAATCTTTTACTCTTACACCTACTACTTTGGTGCTTCAGTGTCATAAATGTTTCTTCACATCAATGCACAAATGAATTTGAATTGTAGCTATGGTTTAGTGTCCTGGTTTGAGGTAAAACAGGACGTATTTTGGTCA
>RSEF01000007.1:9442805-9453424 GCA_003993805.1 Himantopus leucocephalus | reverse complement strand
TTGTGGCCCTCCTCTGGACATGCTCCAACAGGTCCATGTCTTTTGCCCCTTGCGTTACCCAGGACAAGCGCAGAACTTATGGGGTGTCTTCCATGCAGCAGAACCAGGCCCTGAAAGCCAGGGGGCCCTTGGGGGGGTCTCAGCATGGGCCTGCCTCACTGCCCCCCTGCCTGTCAGTGGTGTGCATGTCACCCGAGGGGGACGGCAGCCCTGAAGGGGCCAAGAAGTTGAGTCAGTACTCTGGTCTGAGTGCCTGGGACAGCCATGCAGTGCATGATCACTGCTCGTCCCAGCTCATGCTGTGCTTGCATACAGCTGCGGTGCGGCATATGCCCATACTGAGTTCTGCATTGTTCAGTTTGCTTTATCTCCATGTAACTCTCCTACTGTTATGGCTCCCTGGAGCACTACACAGAGGTGGCTGCCACCAAGCAAGGTCTTCAGTACGTCTGTGGTGGTAATGCATGCCAAGGAGCAACCCCACCAGCCTCAGCCAAGGGCCTCCCATCACAATGCCATTCTTACTAAAATCTGCCTGGAGCAAAAATCTGACCATGCTGAAGTTAGTGACTTCCAACTCCCTTGGTGGCTCTTTCTAACCTCCAAGTTTTCCTTGGGAGAGGCTGTTCTCCATTATTCCTTCCAAACGATACTAAAGCTGAATCAGTTGCGTCCTACAGCGATGACTATTAGCTTCCTAACAGCCCTGCCATTCCTTTTAAATGCCACCCAGAACAAGCATCTTTTTTGTCCGTTTAGTGGAAGAGTAATTAACACCTAAACCATCAACCTGCATGCTGAATGCTCTGGTTGCGGGAGCTACGCACTCATAGCTGCATGCTCATCAGCTCCCGTTTCACACTACTCATCCAAAAAGATTAAATCAGTCTTACTACATGGTCACATTCACATACCGTTCTCAGTTGGCCTTCGCATGGTTATTTGCAGAGAAGAGCTTGTGCTTCTTGACTGACACTTGTGTCAGAGCAGAAAGATGCTGATCTAGAGCAACCATTGTGTCTTTCTTCTGTATCTTTGTTTTCTGCAGAGGTGGTGCTTTCACATTAAATACTGTCTTCCTTTTAATGGAGCTCAGCTGAATTTATCTCTGCATAAAATGGTTACTGCCTTAAAAATAATTTTACAAAATGCAGCAGCAGCTGATGCTTAGAAGTGATACCTCAGCTTCCTCTTTTCTCCTCAGCGAGACATGAATTAAAAGCCAACTCGGGCATACGTAAAAGGCTAACATCATTTCCCCAGCAGGGAGAGGAGGAAACGCTCGCCTGAAACCAGCATGGTACACAGGGTTTTGTGGGCATGGAGCAGAGCACCACTCACGTACCCTCACCCTGCTGCCTTCTGTGTTTTGCCCATGACAGCCCAACAGCATCATCACCTCACCCTCTCCTTTTCTGGTGGCTGACAGCTGAGGAGACGACGGGGGTAAGCTCCTACTGCTGCTGCTGAAGCCACTTAGCGTGGACTCGGGTGAGAGGCATCACAGGACCTCATTGACCAGCTCCCCACAGGAGGCTGGCACAGGCTTAGGGTCAGGCAGGTACATCTGGAGCCACCACTCCCGTTTCTGTAGCCCCCCTCTGTTCTTAGCCCCCGTGGACTTCAGGGAGTAGACTCAGCCTCAAGTCTCTGAGCCCTGTTCTTTCACATAAGACTGTTCACAGCCTTGGGAAACAAGACACCAATAAGAAATATTATGCTTCAGAACTTGAATAGAGTTCAGCCAGCTGAAGACAAGCTTCAGAGCCTGCTCCAAATCCTGTGAAGCTGGTGGTAATGCAAAGGCTCCCCTTGACTTCAGAGGGATGAAGTCCCAAGGGAAGAGTGAGTTGATAGCTGACCTGCTTGCCTCGCAGCGTGGGTGGAGAAAGGGAGCTCTAGCACAGATCTCTTTGGTGCATCAAGTTACAAGCAAGTCCCGTGACGCTGCAGATGCTACAAGAAAGATGAACGTGTGGTCTGGGTCTCCCAGGCTTTTTTTTTGTTGTTTTGCTTTTGCTGAAAGCTGCTGTTAGAGGGAGACTCCTTTGCTGAGCTGATTTCGCCCAAGTGTTTGTGCTTCAGAGTCACTTAATTTAGTTAACAAACAAATTATAAATGCGCACAAAATCTTGGCATTTCAGAGCATCCCTGTGCTCATCTTGCTCTCCTTGCTAATATTTGCCCAGTCCCCTCCCTCTATCCCAAGCCACTCCACTGCTATCAAAGCTTTCTTGTCAGACTCTTTCCTTATACTTTATTCTCACAAACAGACAGCATCGTTTGCTGTTCCCCCTCAGAATACCAGGATATAAAGGACAAACCACAGTGCTGATACAAATATCAAATTAGCAACATGAAACAGGAGCTAAACCCCTCATATAGGAGTTTCCACAGGAAAGCCCAGGGACAAACCACCACGATGCATTTCTTACCCACCGCTGCACCTTCCCAGGCTTTTTTAGCAGTGTTATTTTTACAGTGTTCAACTGAGGAACCGGGGAACCAGGGCCCTGAGCGCGCTGGTGATCAGCGCTGCGTTGAGGGCAGAGAACAGCAAGGCAGGAGACCACACACCATGGAGACACTGGGGCTGGGCAGGGCAAGCACTTCTATCATTCAGATTCAAACAATTATTTAAGCAAAGGGGCTTTCCTTCCCTGCTGGGGTGGGCTAAGGAGGTACACGCAGCCCGTTTTGCTCAGCCGGTGTGTGGTAACTCATCGAGTTATGGTAACCTGCTGCCTTACGGTTGTCCCTTCATGCCCTTACTGCACAAGTGCTGGACTGTGCTTCTAAAATATGCGTAACAGGTAGGGAAAATGGTGTAAATGAACCCATTTCTTTAAAAAAAAAATAAAATCTGCCGCTTCTAAAAAAAAAAAAACAACACACAAACGGAAAAAAAAACCCTGTCCACAGAATATTATTTATGATAGCCTAACATCTGTTACTTTTTAAGAAGGAGTTTGAAGAAGGTTGTCAGTCCGCAGTTACCCTTTATTAAAATCCTGTAGTTCAATATGGGAATAACTACCCTTTATTGAATAGGTAAATTATATATACCGAGGAAAATTCATCATAAATGAAAAGTCAGAAGCTTTTTTCTCCAGCTCTCACAATATCTTTTAGTATACTGTATAATACACAGCATGTGTGGTTTCCTTTATGGAAGAAACGGTTTGTTGACTGTGACAGGCTGTAATTAGACTCTAATATAAAGCAGAGCCAGTGTAATGCTGTGCGTTCATACACCGTGCATCACAACGAGATCTTGTTCTTCGTTGCCTGTTCCTTGTGCCTGCCCTAATAACCATCATTAACAACAAGAGCGGGTAAAAGCTCTTTTCTTTGCATGTACTATACAAAGTCAGCTTACGGGTTCCGTAAAAAGGAAGTGATATTACACTGGCCGTACCAAACACGAAAGGAGGTAAGAAACGAGCTTCTCTCCAACACTGAATTTGATCAGTGAATTCCAAAAGCATCACAGACAACTCGATCTGGGTAAATATCAGACCTGCGTGTAAATCAAATCAGTTTTGAAGATGCTCCACCATAAGGCTTTCAGCAACAAGGTAGAGCACATTTTTTCCAGGGTTTGGAATTAAACACAGTTCTATGAGTCTGTAAGTTAGTTCAGCTTGCAAAAATGCAAGTTCATTTTTATTTCACCCAGACTGGCTTTTACTTTGGTGCTGGATGGGCTCCAAATCCCCGAAAGTGTTGAAGGTACAATCAGCTACCCTACCTGAGGAAGGCCAGGGACACTTCTAGGTGGTGGAGTTTACAAGATACTGCTACCCAAGTATCTAAAGGACAAAGTAGCGTAGCGCATACAATTGGTGGGGTGGGGGAGTGCATGGAAATCAGCGGTACTGTGTAGGAACAGAAAGAGAGACAATGTCGGATCACAGGAGACCGCATAGGAGCAAAATCCAAAGATAAGTAGACTCATGAAAGATCCTGAAATTTAAAACAAGCATAACCTTGGTCATGCAGGAATTCAAAGAGAAGAGAAATGAGAAGGTGACGCTGGAGAGGGCTCAAGTCTGATATGTATTCTCTGTATTGGAGGGAGATTTTGTGCATACCAGGACGCAAGAGGAAAAGAGACTGCAGCAACCAAGACAGGAAATGTTGAAAGAGACCTTTAGGTGAAAGGAGAGAAACCAAACATGAGCGCAATAGATGCATCTGAGCGGGGCTGTTCTGATCTCCTCTGAAGAACTGGTGAGAAAGCTGACAAAGAAAGGGCTCTGCTGGGCTTTTCGCAGCAGCTATACTAGTGAATATTCCCTGGTGACGCAGGGCCACGTGCAAAAGGGTGAAAGCTCTGGAAGGTCATTTCCCATCTCTGGTTTTCTTTGCTTTCTTCTGCGAGCGGCTGCCATTCAGATGCTGCGATAAAGCAGGTTTCTCATTTGCATTTTCCAAAACAGGCTGATGGTTTGTTTGCTTTTTTAAAATTCTTTCCTATGACCTTGGCTGGAGAAAGCTTGCAAGTTACTTCTGCTATTTGACTTGACCGCTTGTAGGAAGCGGAGAGGAACATTTCAGCCATTCTCAGCCCATGCACGTCAGTGGCAGCTGCCCAGTGCCTCCCAGGTTTCAGCTCCGAGAACTCAGCCTTTCAAGCAAGCCAGTTTGATATGAAAAACCACAGTATAGATAGGAAATAGAACATCGCGTGTGTCTAATTACTGTTCCTCTGCTGCCCTAACAATTAAGAGCAATACTAAATGATATGCAGGCTGTCACCCTCATGCCCTGATTGTGTGTGTTCTGAAGGGTTGATTTCACACTCAGGGGGGCACATGGCACACAAGAAAATAAAAACCTCTATTTTTTTCCAAGGTGGTGACTGTGAAAGCCCTCGCAGCAGTTTGTTACAGCCGGTGTCACTAAAAATGCTGCCAAAAGAGACAAGCAAAGGTCTGGAAGATCTGCAGAAAATAAAGCCAGTCACCAGGGCTGGGATTTTCCAAGGCAAATTAAGTGGGACAACCTTACTGAACAGGAAGAGTGGGACCTAAAATACTGTGAATATTGCTGTCTTGCTGTGACCAAATTAACTTTTGTGTGACTTAAAATAGACCTGACAACTCCATATGTGATCCAGAATAGCTTCACACAATGCAAGACTCTTTCATTCACTTCTATTAAGAAGGTTTTCTGCCTTATGCAGCCTAACCGCAGGCAAGGCGTAATGCTAATGAGAGAGGGTCTTAGTGAAGGTCCGAGGCTCCCAAGCACAGATGTCAAACATGAAAAAGCAAATCTGGGTGTCACAGCCACAGCGCATCGTAGGAGGATGTACTAGATACATTTTCTATTGAAAAACCTACCCACTTTGTTCAAGGAAATCTAAGTGGTTTGATTTCTCTGCTGCAAACAATTCACTTCCTCCTTTTTCTAGTAGAAGGAAGCTGCGGGGATTTTAGGCAGGAGAACGTTAACCCCAGAGAGAGGCCACCTCTGAAATACACCTACATACACCAGTCACTCACAGCTGCCTCAGAAACACTGGTTTGCTGCCTGACCTATTTCTAGCTTCAGCAAAGGAGAAGAAGAAAAACAACCCACCATTGATTTTGCAAGTAGTTGTTCTGCAGAATAAACCAGACCAAATCCAGTGTTTATTTTGCTTCCTGGGGATCTGTCAGAGAGGTCACTGGAGAAGTTAGAGAGATGTAGAACAGGAGATAAAGAGAGATGAAGTTGTTTTCAGTTCAGGAGGTTGATGCTTGCTAAAGCTACCCACCTGCCCTAGATTTCCCCTTACTGCAAGAGTTTGGTAGAAAAATAAATCTTATAAAGGGCAAAACCTGTGAATTACAAAGTGGCATTGATTCCCCAAAGGAGGGCTTTAGAGCAGGCTCTTAAAGACTGATGATAAATGATAGCTCTCCACGTAGGCTCCCAGCGTGAAACACGGCCACGAGCACATCCTTTCTCAGCGGCGCTCTTTTACTCCTTTCACAGCCCTTTCCCTCGCCTTGGCTGCCGCCTCAGCTCAGCTGGCTTCCATTTCTGCTGCCACACGGCGATGAGTCCTCCCTTCGCCCATCCTGCAACAGCTAGGATGTCCTCTACTGGAAAGCTGCTCTTTGCTAACCATTTAGCAAAAAGCTGCTGCCAAGCCCCTGAGTAGGCAACTGAACTGGTATCTCCTGCAGCAGCGATGGTTTTGCCCGGCTGGAGGCTCCACAGAGGTAGAAATGCTCATCTGGAAGCAGATGGGTTCATCCGACCCTCTGCAGAGCCCCTGGGCTGCACCAGCACTGGATGCGGGTCTCTGGGGAGGCATCGGCACAAGTGGGCTCGGGTGGGCGGAGGGGAGCAGGCATCATTTCTGGCAGGTTTCGGTCAAATGGCTGGACCTTTAATACTTGTTTCTGTGAAGGGTAAAGGCAGAAAAGCAGAGGCTGTCTAAAAAAAATGTAGTTTCCCAGACAGGTGCAGTGCTGCTGGGGATTGCATTTGCATCAGGTATCAGTCATTGGGCTTAGCAAATGGAGACGTTTAGGGTCTTGTGCATTAACTGAGAATCCCAGCACCAACTGCAGTCACCTTAGAAAGAAGAAAACAAATGACATCTGCCCACACAGAGAAAACCAAAATGGAAAGCAACACCATGNTACATTCCAGCTGTGAGATTTAATTTTTTTTTTTTTTTTTTTAAGGACAAGACAAATGCAAGAGCAGCCAGGCTGGGTCAGAGGACAGGTCTTTACAGTGCTGTTCCCCGTCTCTGACGGTAGCCACCTCGTAGAGGCTGGGAAAGCATACAGCAAAACATCCCTGGAATATTTTGTCCAAGGATTTGAGAAGCTGACACGCCTCCCTCCAAGACGTATGGCCAAGGGCTGGAAATGCCAGTGTGCTCACACAAGTCCTGTGCGAGGAAGCATGGAAGTAAAACATCCTTTGAGGCCTATCTGAGAGGAAGAGCCGAGATTCGCGGCTAGAACGAAGCCTTGTGAAATGGCCCTGTGGCAAGGAGTGCCTCCGGCAGGCGTGCAGAAGAGGCAGACACCGGAGCAAGTGTGATTGTTGCCCACCCAGTGGGCACATCTCAACAAGTCTCCTGGCTACAGCTGGTGCAGTCAAGTGCTCGTCTCAGCAGGCAAGCACAGGAGAGCGAGCAGGACAAGGTGTTCCTATTCCCATGTCTACCTCAGGAAGCCCAGCCCAGCCACCAGGATCTCTCCCCGTTTAATGCAAGAAAACTCAAATGGAGCAAGTAGAAGATGATGAATTCATGATGAAAGAGACTATAAGTCATGTATGCAAGCAAAATGGTGATGGGACAGTCAGCTGTCAAATGAAGTCCTGGATAAAAGAGATGAGGAAGCAGAACAGTGCACTCTCACCTGGCTCCTGCAGTTATACACCGAGAAGCATTAAGCATAATTAAACAGAGCTGCCTGTTTTTGGAGTTAGAAAATGAAGCAAGAGTGCCTAAAATCAGATCCTCCTAGAAGAGAGCACGGAGACGGGCTACAAAGAGCAAGTGAAAAGCTTTGGTGATGGCTTGCCACACTCTCCTCACCACTGCCAGGGAGGACATCTGGGGGTGACAGCAACACAGGGAGAATCCACAGGCTTTGCCAGCAGAGTAATTGAAGATTTCGTAATCCAGGGCCTTTTCCCATGCCCGAGGCCAAAATGCCTGATCAGCACCTTGCAATCAAGCCTGCAAGCCTGATATATCAGATATGTTTGGTATTCTGAGAGCTGAGGAGGAATTTCAGAGAAAGAGCAGTTTCTCCCTAGCCAGAGGCTGCCTCTGACAATAAGGAGATGATGAAAGAACATCCAAGCTGAAAACAGAGGCAGCTAGGTGGGAAATTCCCCTTCATTATAAGGGTAAAGAGCATTTTCCTAGCAGGGAAAGGAGACACAAGAAGCAAGTCCTCATCTCCTCCTAAATAAACTTTTTTCTCAGCAATTGTGACCCAGAAACTCTCCCTCAAACAGTCTGTTTCAGAAACTGGAGCTATAAAATCTGCAAAGGAATGATGCAATGCAAGGAACCTGTGGAGAGGGACGTTAGGAGGAAAGAGAAACTGCACAGGCCATTTGCACCAGCACCAGGTGCCTCCCTGTCATAAAGCTGCTTGCAAAAATCCCACCTGGGATAGTTGGGTTTTTTTTAGTTAGATCTACACCTCATGAAAAATTGACCACCACGCACATAAAAAAAGTGTCACTTGAANAAAATTAAAAAAAAAAAAAAAAGGCAGAAAGGCATGAACCCATTTCCAGTACACGCTTTGCCAGTGTGCACACTGAAAGCAGTATTTTCTCCCTGTGGGGGCTGGATCCATCACCCATGGTTCACACTGTTGATCCCAGTCCTATGGGGGTGCAGTGCTGCTCCACCACCAGTCTGACCACAGCTTTCGGGAAGAGCTTCTTCACTGGTGGCGTCTAGTTACTCAGTGGCCCTCAGGGGCTTTCTCAGCTGATGTCAAACCAACTTCATATATATGTATATATATTAACACAGGAAAGTAATCTGACTGTATCAGTGGTCTAATTTTGTCATTGCTGCTGTGCAACATATGTGGGAAGCCACTCAAGGAACGGGTAAATGACCAAGATCTGAATCATCTCTGGACTGCTGCTGCCATATATCCTTTGTGACCAGCCAGCCTGTCTTAGCATATCTTGGCTGTCTTGCATCTGTTGGCCATGGGTGCAAACTGGATAAAAGACACTGGAGAGAGACACATGAGGGTCATTTGGACACAGGCTTGTTTTAAGCCTTACTGCTTCCTTTTGCTGCCACCATTTCTAGTTTGATTCACAAGAAAGTGGACTATTGAAGAAAAAACCCGTACCATAGCCAAGCAGGGTATGTGTCTGAGAAGACTGAGGGATAAGCACGTTATGTGTTTGATTACCAAGCACTACCTCCCTCCTCTGGGCCTAGACGCCTGGGACAAGACCAGCTGGCCACAAATCAACAAGGTGCAGGTTGCTTTGGTGGAATAGAGACAGAGAGATATGGCCCTGGAAATATTCCTGCACATAAGCCTGCTGCTCCAAGAATACAAGTCAATGTTTGCAGAAGATTCCCACGCTATACATACATCACAAACACATCATGATGGTTCTTTTCATGAATCTTTTTCACCACTCTCCCAAATACCCATTTACTTGTAAGATGAAGTTTGAGACTCATGAACTATGTGGCTGGTGAGTCTGGCCCCTTCCTGGGTCTTCATGCCATACTGACTAGTGCAACTAAGCTACCATGGGGTGATCCAAATCCCAGCCTGGATGGGGAGTGAGTCACAAGGGTCATTAAGGCTGCTGCCTCCAGATCACCTCAGTGCCTAGACACCCATGCCTGGCTCAGCCCTATACCATGGAGAAGGGTGGGATCACCACAGTCACAAACCAGAATTATGACTTGTGCCCAGGCACGCATAGAGTAACAATTCATTTCATGCTTACTTGGGTGAAATGCAATGCAGGAGTGCCCTGAGGACCTGTCTCCCTTCATGCCGTGGCTGTAAGTCACCCCACGTACTCCCCCTTCCAAGTCCCAGGCTCTTCTCACCCTGCTATTCCTGTGCCCTTGTGCCTCCCTACAATGTCATCACTCATCTGAGTCTTACACAGTGACCAAGACGACCAATTTCTTAAACTGTGCCAGGGTTGTTGCTAGTGTTCCCATGTAGGGCAGAGGGACCCCAGAAACTCTTTCATGTCTGCATCCTACAGCAAAGGCCTATCTGCGAAGTGATAAGATGAGAAAGTTTTTATCAGTTGTTTCCGTGACTGCAGATACCGCCTGCTCAGTGCTGTGGTTGCTTTTCCTCTAGAGCTCACAAAGACTCTCAGGCTATTTTTCCCCCCCTAGGAATGAAAATAAATCACTCGAATCAGCTGCTTTTCTTGAGGTGCTACAAAACAAACTACAGTGGAAATGTTATCATTGGTAGCAGATTTAGCCTGCAGGACCGTGTGTGATTTAAATTTTAACATTTAAAGATAGTTTCCCGTGGCACCATGTAAATACAAGGTATGGCCAGCACAAGCAGATACAAATTGAGTGAAGTTATATTGCTTGAAGTTATTTATTTCTGCATTTGACAGCTACTGATGAAACCCTGCCTCATTACTCCACCATGCCCCTCGTACATTCAGGACACTGGAGTGACTCAGAAGGAAGAGCATGCAGGAGACATTACTGTCTTAATGATTACAATGCTGCCTCTCTCTATCACACCTACCTGACACCCAAATATCTGGGAAGAATAAAACATTTACTATCTTGACAAACCAGCCCAATTCATACCACTGCCAGAATTATAGCAGTCCCTAAGAGCCCAGAGATGCCATCATAGAATCACCTAGGTTGGAAGGGACCTTTAAGATTGACTCCAACCATCAACCTAACACTGCCAAAACCGCCACTAAAACCATGTCCCTAAGCACCACATCTACCCATCTTTTAAATAGCTACAGGGGTGGCAACTCAGCCACTTCCCTGGGCAGTCTGCTCCAGTGTTTGACAACCCTTTCTGTGCAGAAATTTCTCCTAATATCCAATCTAAACAAACCTCCCCGGCACAACTTGAGGCCATTTCCTCTTGTCCTAT
>RSEF01000007.1:9416046-9433776 GCA_003993805.1 Himantopus leucocephalus | reverse complement strand
GTGGTTTTGGCAGTGTTAGGTTAATGATTGGACTCGATGATCTCAAAGGTCCCTTCCAACCTAGACGACTCTATGATTCTATGATTCTAACTACAATACCGCACTACTGAGCACAGATGTAAATACAATGATTCAACAAAATACCGCCTTAGTAACTGAAGACTGGAGGTGGCCAGTGTGATAGTAATTCTTAGAGAGCCCAGGGAGCGGAAGTCCTGTCTGCTCGATGTCTACCTTAAAAACAGGCTTAAGGAAACCTGGATGAAGACTGTCTCCTTGGGAAGAGCCAATACAGCTGGAGAGCCTCAAGCTCTGTGCAGACCTGGAAAGTGTGTATGTGGAAAAAACCCAAGGTGAATAAGATTGTTGATGATACTAAATTATTTAAGAAAGTAAATAAACAATTTCAGAGTAGCAGGAAAAAAGCTCACAACATTGAAAAAAGCGCACAACATTGAGCGACTGGGCAATAAAAAGGCAGATGAAATTCCTCACAGATATTAAGTAATACATATGAAGAAAAAACAAAGCCATTTTGCATAAGGAGTACTGGACTTGGAGCTCGATATTAGCATTCAGGAATGATATTTTAGTTTCTAATATTCAGTTCTACCAAAAGGTCAGGTCAATGATCAACAGCAATCAAAGGAAGCAAAGTGAATGTTTGAAATTTTTATTGAAGGATCATGGAACTGAACAGAATATCATGATGCCACCATATAAATCAGGACTGCTGCCTTGAGTATCAGGTGCTGCTCTGGTCTCACTAGCTCAAAAACTTGATTGTAAAATGGAAGGAATAATCCTTACGTGAAAGGGTCTCCATGCACGGATCAACAAAGCAGACTAAGACTTTTCAGCTTGCAAAAACCAGGACTTGTGTAGGAATATCACAGAGGTATAGAAAACTGAGCGCCATGACACAACTGCTTATAGTCTGTATCATACATGGCACTGAGGAGCATCTAATTAAATAAACAGAAAGGAAATTCCATTGCACAAATCTTTACAGGTCCTACAGGCCTCCTACTAAAGGAGGCTGCAGATGGTAAAAAGTTTAAACCAGTTAAAAAAAAAATCAGCCCAGGAGTTCATGAATGAAAGATCCATTAAGGATTTCTAAACACAAAGACTCTGAATACCTGACTCTGGACGTCCCTGATTGGCAGATTACTGCTGCGGTTCTCTGGAGGTATCTGCAGAGGCTTACTGTTTCCTTCTACTTTTCACTGCCTAACCACCATGCAAAGAGTACTGGACTAGACAGATCATACCTTAAGATCTTGGTCTTACCTAAGACAGTTCTTATGCTGGTGACAAGATAATCAGCAGATGTGACACTGCTCCAGGGTGTTTCATCCAAGAACTGAAATAAGAGATACCTGTCAGCAGCACCACAAGGAATGGGTCAAAAACACCACCAATGTAATTTCTGACAATACTCTGGTAAAAGACGGGAAGCTCTGAAGAAACTAAATCATAAGAAACTATCAACTGACTGGACATCAAAACAGGGAAGGCTTCACCTGTTAAATATTATAATTACAGCTAAGAAAAAAGGCATTGTCCACAAAAGCAGGCACTACTGCAGGGTTCAGAGACAGCTGAGCAGCCATCGCAGACAGGAGAGAAAATCAGGGCCCAGCCTGCCATCTGCTTTGTGGCCATAGACCCAGTGGATGTCATTAGCCCAGGTCCTTGGGGCTGGGGCATCTCAGCACACCTACCAGCAACAGGAACCATAAGGCCAGATGCCTGCTGAAATTTGGTTCACACTAGTTGCCTCCGGTGAAGAAGAGCTTGTCATTTATATGTATTGGGCTCTCTTATATTTAACTACTTCTGCTCCCAAGGATTTTCAAGGACTGATTCTCTGAACAAAGTTTTTGGCAAGCCTTGCCACCCTACTTCCACCCCGGGTTAACACCTTCATGCTCACCTCCAACAGTGGCTCCAAAAAGAGTCTGTGAAGATTACCCTGCAGACTGGCACTGTTACTGGCTGATTTATACAATCACCCTCATTCTACTTGATTGAGAAATCTATCCCTTTTCAGATTATTCTAGAAAGTCACAAGATTCAAAGCTGTCTTCTCTTCAAGTGAGCTGCCCAGTTCTCAGTGAGAGCTCATGTGCCCTCAGTGCTGTGGTGCTAAAGGCATCCCGAAAGGCTGGGTCCTGCAACCAAGGCTTCCAAGAGTCAGCACGGGGAGGGAGTTTTCTACTAATGTATGGGTTTTCTGCATCCCCTAGCTGAAAACTAGCTACTCTGATATGCATGTTCACATTTAACTTGCTGACATAAGGATGTATAAGTAGAAAATCTCCTATGAGGAAAGAAAGATGATGAAAAGACAATTTTTAGCAGTAGATAACAATAACTCAGTCTAACTTTGACTTAATGCAATTGTCCCTGCAGAGATAAAACTTGTTTTAAGAGAGAAAAAGACCCACTTTTTACAGTACTTTCTCAGCTAAACAGGTGAGACAGTGGGGAAAGACAGTTATTTCTCTTTTAGTTCATCTCTCTGGTAGAAATGAGTCACCACCACAGTTGTGTGTGTGGTACCAGGAGGAACAAAGAATTGGGGACAGGTATTTCTGCACTGCTTATTCCAGGTAAGAATACACTGTAAAATGTGTGAATCAAAGAGCCGATGGGTAGCTACACAAATGCCCCAACTGAATCCAACAGCATGAGTCAGAAGACTAGCTTTCAAGACTGAACCAGTAGAAGAAAATCAATCAACAAAATTCTCTGCCCAATCTCCCAAACAAGTTTCCCACACATTTGAGAGAGATGGATTTTCATGAAAACTCAAGAGCTGAGAACATTTCTAAACTCTCTCTACTGCTCAGTAAGTCTCAGCTGAACTCTTTAAATAGATGGTGCTATTTCATGGCTAATAGGTGATATCAATATTGCAGAAAAATGATTTTTAAGAAGACAAGGTACTACTATATGGTGTTAAAAGGATAACAAAAACTCCTCCCACCACACCCCAAACCTGCTGTTTTGAAGAACTGATAAAAATTCCCCAAAATCAGGCAGAAACAGTCAATACATCAGCCACTCTGCCCATATAATTTAATATTTGGTACTGTGAGTGTTGTAACTGTTACTGACTTGCTAATGGAAGGAAAAATACATTTGTTAGCATTTTAATATGTCCTAGTTCAGGGAATCCTTATTAATTACCTTTCTAATCTAAAGAAATGCTGGTTGTTCAGTAGGCTCTTTTTCCCCACTCCTTCCCTAAATCGATTGTAAAAATTCATGTCAAACTTTAAACATGCCTTAAAATACTGAGCTTTTTTTTTTTCCTGGGAAATAAACAGACACATGCCAAAAGGCGAGCTCTACAGAACAAAGCAATGCACGCAATGAAAGGGAGGATGAGGGATTTCTGTTTTAAAGCTTTCACAGCATTACTGTAACTAGCAGTTTTAGAATTTAAGACTCTTCAGAACTTTCCTTTGAAAGTCACAGCTCAATTAGAAGTTATGAGCTGTTAATTCAAATAATGCCATTCCTCTTAGCCCCACTAGAGGCTAGGATCAGTGCAAAGCCAAAGAACAATACTTAAATGTTCAACAGCAGCTGCAAAAGACAACCACTAGCTACACCAGCTGGGGCTTGCCATATTGCTGTCTGTCAGATATATTTAATTATCTGTTAAAAATATTCCCAAAGAATGTGGCACCAGGCTCTGAATGCAGCATTTGTGCATTAAACTACAAAGTGGAAATTAAAATATTAGGATTATTGGGCCAGTTGGGTGCCATGCTAATTAAAGCCAGTGCTGCATCCAATAGAGATCGATGACAAAAAGAAAATACAACCAATGGCAGATGAGATGTTCTCTCCATCCATTTTTAGTTGGTTATTGATCTAGAAATTGTGAACCAAATGTGTCTGTCTTGGCATATTGATTAATGACGTGGCCGTTCAACAAATACCTGCGATGGCAAGAGAAGTGACAGTGCGAGCTAACACATTATTTCATGGGTGGGAAGAGGTTTCACTAAGCTTGGGCCTTCAATGTGCCTCACATATTACTAGGGCATGCTCCAGACAGCAGTTATGTGAAACCACAGCCAAAGGTTCATACCCCAGTTCTTTCCACCTTTTAACTCATGAAGGGTCCTCGCTATGGTATTTCTGACTGAGTATCTATATTAGGTTTAGACCATAACTTCTCAGTTGTAATCAGAAAGCAGTTTACTCACAGTACATAATTTGCAAGGTTCTGAGAACTGCAAAATCACATTGCTACTGGAACAGACTTAGTTACCGGCACGGCCTTCTCCATTAGATACTTGCCACTAAGTAAAGGTCTGTTGAGTGTATAAAGAGGTGGTAGATCTTCTATCTCTGCTATCCTCTGGTATACGGCTCTGGATAGATGATCCCCATGATATAAACTCCCCAAGATGATGCTAGAGAAGTAAATTGGCTCCACAAAGAGGCTAAGTAAGGCTCCTTGAATACCCAATACGTTCCACCTAAGAAGGAGGGAAAAACAAAACAAAACAACAAAAAAAACACTTTCTTTTTAATGGAACAAGTAACATCTGCCAGATATAATAGCAGTCAATCACAATGGACCAGACTTTCAACCCTTTCTCTTGACCAGCACATGACTATGGTAGCAGAGCTATGACACTTGCCAGAATTTCATAGATCAGCTTATGGGACGCTCAACGAAATCCTGAGTAAGATGATGTATAACAACAGGTCTACTATCAGTATCCACTTCAGAAGCAGACTCTGTAACTTTACTTCCCCACTAACATGTCTGGTGATGCATCTTCCAGAACCCTAATGCCAGAGATGGATTGGAGAAAGCCAAACTGTGAGATCCTCAGTCAGAAACAGTAGCTAATGCCTCCAAAAGACACCTGGCAAGAACCCAAGAAGGATTCTGTCTGCAAGACCTCAGCACTTCATTACCATAGGGAAAGCTTGTCCTTGTCACCCTAGCCAAACTGTCCACATCCTGCTGCCAGAAAGGACATAAGGAGTTGCTTGCAATATCCATGAGTAGGGAGAAAACTGAATCTGAAAACTGAAAATACACAAAGAGTACATACACTCTTTGCTCACTTTAGCTGCTTTACAGACTCCAAACATAAATCCCTGTCTGCACCACTGTGACCTACACTGGATCAGGCCTGGTGGCAGGGATATAGCATGCATAGGAGCAAAATACTGAAGTGGTTTTTTGTAGCTGTGTTCATTTGATCAAGCTTTGACTCTCAGTCTGTATGTAACAGTCATACAAATTACTTTTTAAAACCTCAAAGTCCCCTGCAGAGTATATTCACTGTCCTTTTCTCTGAGGTACACCTGCAAACAGCTTCGCACTATTAAAATAGCATACCTGAGTACAGCTCAACACCCAGACACAACCAGCAGGAAAGTTTATTTTGGTGCTTGAATAAAACATATGAGCACAATGCAAGCTCTTGTGCTTATACAGAATGGTAATCCTCATTGAAAGGCCCATCCTAAACCGGGCTGCAAAGTTCCCCTAGGAAAACAGGGAACTCTGATGTTGCTAACAGTGTTTCTTGCAGCTTGTCCTGGGATCATCGTCGGTTCAGGCTAGAAACTATACAGCACAACAGCTTCACTACTGCAAAAACTGAACTACACATCTTGGCTACACGACTTGCAAAATGTTTTTAAAAAGGGTAAAACAAAACCTGCGATCCAAGGAAACAATTTCTGTGCATATCTTTACTGAGGATGAAAATGAAGGCAATGTGCATTAGTTTACTCACCTGTCATTAAAAAAGCTGGCCCAAATGAATGAGTAAAAATGCTGTGCTAATAAAAAATAAGGCATATTTTACACTGAATAAGGCATATTTTGCATAACACTGAAAATGCAATCAGCAACCAAATGAGAGTAAAGATATGAAGTGAAAATTATTGATTCCCAGGGCCTAAATGCCTTTCTAAGGACCTTAATGTGACTAGAGTTTTGTAAACACAGTGGCATTTCAAGTGCCGAATGAATCACAATAGTATTTTCTTGTTATTTGCAGTATTACCTACATCAAGCATAGAGAAGCATATGGACTGCTACAAACACAGACAATATTATGAAAAGGATTCAAGACTAAGCATTGCAAACTGGGGTCTTACAACTGTATCCAAAATATGCAAACACGAAATCCGAGTTTCCTTCAGTGAGGCACATCACATTTTACTGCTCATGAACAGTACTTGAGTGACTGACATTCAAAAAAAGGCCAAAGCATTCCTATGGCAAGCCCTAGCTCCCTAAATAAAACCTGTTCCAGACTCTTTTCCTTGCTTCAGCCTTCAGTATTTCCAGAGCTTGTGTTTTGCTGCTTCCTCCCACACTTGGTGACCTTTTCCTGCACAGAAAATGAAAGCTAAAGTTTGTCTTGCTCAACTTCTTTTGATTAAAATAAGAGGAGAGTGGACACCTGAGCAAGCTTCTGCAAGTTGAACTGTATGAACTAGTACTACATGAGCTACTCTGTGACTGCCCACATGCCTGCTGTTTTACTGGGGTGTGCTGCATCACATTTACCACTGTCGTACATGAGCACTGGATTTGGAGCGGCTGGCTTGCTGCAAGGACAAGGTTTGCAGAAACCATTCATACAACCAAAGCCTCAAGCTCTTAATATTGATTAGGCAGGGCTGGATAGTGGTTAGGTTTATAAAACTAGCTTTAACTTTCAATTGTTATAATAAAAAACATATACTTCTTTATAGAAACATATACTTGTATTAGAAACTGGCAGGAGCACAGAGATAAACATGAAACCCAAATGAAGTTCTTCAGATTGTAACAGAGTCAAAAGAAGGGGCTGCACAGAGACTTTCTTGTTGTTCCTTTTTTATACTGTACTTCTTTCTGTCAAACAGTAAGTTCTCACTTCCTTTAGTGTATACACTAAAAACAACCTTTATAGATATAAGCTGAGAAGAAGCTACACCAATACCATGCAACAGTTTTCAAAAGGCCACAGGCATTGGCTCCTGAAAAGGTAAATCTGCCTCATCCTTCCAGTTTACAAGCACGAATTGTCAGTATGCATGCCAACAAATCCTGTCAATCTAGTATTAAAGTTTACTGAAACCACAACTTCTTTTGAAGTTAATGGGCCATATTCTGCATTTCACTATAAACTGTGCAGAGCAGAAACAGAAAAATTTATTACAGAAAAGTTTATTAAAGTCAGTGTTACCTTTCCAGTGAAACAATTAAGCAAAGGATTTTTTCTTCACATTAAAAATAGTATCAGAAAAGGGTTAAGTAACTGAAGCAACTTAAGTCTAGCTTGCAAACTCAAACCTTCCAAGGCTCCGATGTACTTTATAACATAGAAATGAACTTTTCCACACTGCAGTAGAGCAAACAAAGACCCTGGCTGCAGCTCGGTACTCATTTAGGAGCATTTGATGGCTCAAGACAGTGATAACAGAAGATAATTCTCCCATCGCTAATTCAAATTCAGCAGTTTAAATCTCTCCTGCACTGGCCATGGGCAAAAATGCAGCGCTCCCTCATAAAATGACCTGATCTCAGGTCCAGTCTTACTGGGCAGCTCACAGAGCAGACTGGACCCATGCAGTTTCTTTTCTCACCATTAAAGCAGGAAAAGGGCAACAGAGAAAAGCACTAAAGCACTAGCATAAGCAGAATACAGGAATGCTGCATCATGCCAATGGTGATACCAAAATGCCTGAAGTACAGCGTGTAGACAAGAGATTTGCTGAAGGGGAAGAAAACCTCAGCAGGCAGGGAGACACCCTCCAATGTAAAACTCACTGGAAAAATCTGAGATGCTTGTCTTAGCTGAGCATAAAACCAATGCCTCTTGTGACAGTACTTTACATATTCTGAGTGTTCTAGTTTTAAGTTACTACAAGAATTTTCTTTCACAACCTTTACAAAACTTCAAAATAAAACTGACAGTTAAAATACATGCTTTTATATTGATACAAAGCATGAGCCACAGGATTTAGGTCCAGACTTCCAGCACTTACATACAGGTGCCTTGATTTGAGCTGGGGGTCTAGGTCTCATTGCAGTTACTGATGATTTACTCAGCAGCTGAGTAAGACCATGGTTGTTGGGGTGAACAGCTCTCCATCAACTAGTCAGACATCTAATGCCTGGGAAATTGGGGTACCTGGTGTGCATAGGGACACCTGCAGCCAAATGCCAGCCGTGTGTTCAGTAGCCTGCAGTACTCTTTCAGCTTCAACTCTGCAGTTCTGCAAGTGATGCACAGAGCAAGGAAAGGCAACCTGACATGATGACAGGAAGTTCAAACAAAGCCGTATTTACTCATCCTGAACTGGCCTTTCGCTTCAGAGCTGCCTTTTGTGAGACAGAAGATCATTCAGAGTCACCAAGCACTTCGGTTCACTCTCTACCAGGGGCTCATTGAGGTGATATTTAAGCCTACCATGTTTGGCAAGACAACAGAATTTCTAAAGCTTTTCTAGCAATAATTAGAAAAGTACTTAAGCATGAGAAGGGAAACAAAAGCTGCAAATCAAAACCATAGCTCTCCTTTTTCCTCGGACAGGCCAGCCAACACACCACAATGGCCCTTACTAGCACCTGGATTACGAGGTTCAATGTTCCCATCACTACACATATGAGCTACTGCTGCTCTTCTGGGACAAGGAAAAAGAAACCATAACTTTATCTGACCATCTGGCCACTGAGCAGCTCCAAACAGTTAAAAAACATAAGGAGGATGACAGTCGAAGGATGATGTAATCTGCTGCTGCTATAAAGTGTGAAGCTGCACCCATCATCTCCCCAGTGCCAAGCCTGACTGAAGAGGACTCTGCCTATCACCACCTTGATCCTCCTCAGCCTGCTAATTTCATTGCTTGTACAGCTCTCCATAAAGTCAGATCAGTGACATGAGTCAAGTTTTTTTTTTTAAAAACAAAACAAAACAAAACCCCGGTCTCATATTTTGAAGAGGCAGTTCTCTAGTTTGGTTTACTGCATAGCTTCAAAAACAACTGCAGGACCACTGCTGAGAGACAGAGATGGAGCGTGCAGGAGGGATGCAGCACCTGGGCATGGGTGCTGAGAGTCTCCTAAAACACTTTCTCTGTCAGAGAATACACTATCGAAAGCACACTCCCAAACCCAGCTGCAAGTTAGCTTGCTTTTAGAAATTAAATAGGCACTGGACAAATGATGCTTTTTCCTGCGGAGAATTTTACTGATATCAGCAGGGTCACTCTGCTGAGTAAAATGATGTAAGATGGAGCAAACTGTGTGAGAAACAACAAATTACATCTGGTCTGATATATAACATGTATCCTTTTAGTAATCTCCTATTATTTATCTCTAAACTCCTGATTATTTCATATAGTCATATATTCACTATTTGCTACAAGGAAGAAATAATGCATAGTTACATACAGCTCTCTTATTTGGTATCAGGTTTATTATTTTGTTGAGCAATTTCCGTCAAAGTTGTGCTAGCAGATCATCTTTTTTGATGAAGTTTTTCCTTATATAAAAACTCTGCTTTCCACTGAGTATTTTTGATTAGCCTGAAAAATTCAGCCATTTGAAAAATTTCAGGTGCAACCCCAAAACTATTTCAATGCTGAAATGCTGCTGAGATGTCTCCCTGGGAGTATAGCTTGGGGTGCCTTGTATCCCCACTTTGCTCTACAGTTCACAGTTTAGCTTAGCTACAAAAGATCAAATTTTCCCTGTCACCAAGGTTTTGCCATGTGCTCTACCTTGCCTATGAAGTAATCTTGTGCCCGAGCAGCTAGAGAAATGCTTTCAAATCACTACATCTCACCACCTTTACAGACTATACCCCAATGATGGCCTTTGTAGATTTGTGCACATGAATTGTGTTCAACTCGTGACTATTTACAGAGGATACTCTCTGTGTAGTGTGCTCACCTGAGGTTTTATAGGCAAGCACCACATTGGGGATATCTGAATTTTATGAATTTATCATACTCACTGATTTCCTTATTCTATATTCACCACTTAGATCCTATTGATAACAAGCTGGAGGATGGATGCACTTTCTCAAAGTTTTTGCTGTTCTCAATCACACTACATGAAAAAAAAGAGGGCACAGAAACAAGAGACCCATGCCAAACCAAGAGGATTCCTCTCTTCCTTGCTACATTGTCACATTTCTGCTTTAGGCTGCCATACCCTCAGAGGCAAGGCAGTGGATTTCTAAAAGGTCTATTGATTTCTTCATGACCTACAGCTGATTTCACAACTCTTGATACATGAAAATGTAAGTAAAATTAAACTCTGCCGCAACACTTTCACAGTGCGCTAGTGTACCTCTTGCCAAAAAAAAAGTTTGAAAATACATGCTTCAGTTAAAAACTCTCCTCTGAGCTTTCCAAGCCCAAACTGCATAGAAATTCTACACTATTTTAGAGGAAACATAGAAATGAGGTGAGTCTAACAGCAGTAAGCAATAAAACTTGATGTTAATATCAAACATCTTAGTATCACTCTCGATATATTTTAAGCAGACAGCAGTATGGAAGCGGTGAGTCACTACACATTGTATCTACAGTGGTGTGCATGTGCAACTGGTGTCAGAATTCATAGCAGGAAAATAAATAGTCTCCTGCAACTACCAAAATGAGAGTTTACTGTTGAAAAAAAATGAAGTTATATTTATGATAGACTGCAAAACCTGACAAAAACAAGTGTTTACAATTCAAAGAGCTGCTTTTATTAATATAAACAGCAATGACTATGAAGAAAGGAAAATTATTTGGTAGGCATTTTGTTTATGACAAGCTTTTACTTGCAACTGATGGTAAGGGAAAGAAGGTGTCAACGTGTGAGATGTCAGACTATCCCCAGAAAGCAATTTGCCTCCTCACATGCATCTCCTGCACTCCTCCATGACAGAGGCGCACAGCTCAGACGGCAGCTGCCTCAGGGAGTAATCCCAAAGGCATGCTTGGCTTACCACGACACCAACAAGATTTCAAGGTCTTTTGAATTGCAACACGAACCAAGAGCTCTCCACGATCACTGTGTCCCCACAATGTGGGGCAACTAGCTTCTTACCATGAAGATGCTGGAAGCCACAAACCCAGGGGCTCCTGCTAGGTCTGAACAGAAGGCACTTGTGTTTGCAGTAGCTGTGCGCATGGGTATTCCTGCATGTTTCTGGTTTCAAAGACTGCTGTGATCAGCCTGCCAAGTTTGAGGCCAGCAGCATCCCCAGGGATGCTTGCTGAGCCCTGTGGTGGCCTTCACCTCTGTAGCTCGGTGACAAGCATTTGTCTGTCTGCAACCACGTTCACTGTGGTTTATCATCCATGTGCAGGGATGCTTCTGCTGCTCACCTTTCAACTGAGAGACCCACTAGGCAGGTGCTTGCTGTGGACACCCATCTAGCTGGACTTTACTCTCACCACCTGGCAGAACAAATAGGCAGAGCTGACTTCATTTAGCTAACCACAATCTGGTTTCTTTTCTGACATTAAATCTGATTTCTCTTTGTTTCTTTAAGAGACTAATGGAAACTCTATGACTAGTCCATGCCTTTCATGAGCCACAGCATAAACAGGCAGCAACACCTTTACATGGGGTGGAGTCAGAGCTTCTTTTACATCAAGTGGCTCAGCCAACAACCCACACTACAAATCAATCAGTGCAAGAAGTCCATGGTCTTTCACACTAGCACTTCTTGCAAACATCTTTTTATTTATCCTGAGGTCAGATTTGCAATTACAGCAAAGAGGATCTGTTTTCCCTTGTAGCTGTACCTAGGCTGGCAACCACACAGCTCTGAGACGTCCCAGCTTTTCTAGTGTTGCCTGGATTTGCTGGACACCTGTGAGCCTGGGTCAAGACTCTCACTGGTTTGAGAGGTTACTTGATGCTACATCTGATTATTTAGATGCTACATCCTGGGTAGTGGTTTCCTACCACTTTCCCCCAGTTTTTTTACCTAGGTGTCACACAGCCACCACATCAGCCACTGTCACTTGGGTAAAGAACTGGTGAGAAGAACTGCTCTTGCTATTGCTGTTCAGAAGTCACACCAGCTCCACCATGGAGCTTGACACTTAGAAATAACTCTCAAACTCGAAGACAGCTGGATAGGCATGGACATAGCTGCAGAACATGCAGCTTTCAGTGAGCATGCCTAGGATTTTAAGATGTGTTTGTGCAACTTCACCAGTCCTAGAAAACTAGGTGGTGGGGTCAAGACGACAAAGCCATTGCGGAAATAAAGAGAAAGATTGAGTTACAAACATCTATTCGGACTTCCCACTCTGAATAAGCACAAAATGAGGCCAGAGCATGGGACATGATGTTCTTTCACATGGAAGATTATCAGAAATAATTTTTCACTTCTTTAGAGTAGAAGAGCACCAATGACTTCCCCTTTAAGAACCTGACCCTTCTCAATTCCTACAGCCTTCCTAGCAATGAAACAGGATGGAAAAAAAATTTTTCTCTTCTCAGCAAGACATTAGCCACAACTGGAATGTTTCATGAGAAATTAAGTAATTATTTGAGGCCAAAAAACTTAAAGTGAATGTGGGCAGAAAAGCACATCAAAGGAGAATGACAAAAATACACATAATAAAGTACTATGGAACAAGGTTAGGATACATTTTAAAAAAAATGCATGTATATTAATGTCCCAAAACAGTGACTCTTGTCACAGAAACCACCCTAACACCATACTGCAGTGCCACCAGGCACTAACACACCAGGATAATCCCGTTCTAATGCTTCTGACCCAAATGGGATTACATTCACAGCCTTTCCGTGTTCCCCACAATTTTTCTTGGGTGTTCCTACCAGGCTCAGGAGGGTTCTAGACAGCACACTGTAATCAAGCACTCAGAAGCTGGACATAACAGCTTGGATTATACATATAACCCACACAGATGTGGCTGTTCAGATACAAGTTTTCCTGCCTGTGCAATCTTGCACCCTGAATGTCTTTTCTATATGTTTTCCAGGCTGGGATTGTGAATCTTTGGGAAAGCTCAGTGGGAATTCACAGGGCTCAGGCATACTGGAGGACTGACTGGCGGACACTAAAGAGAAATGCATTCTTTCAAAAGTAAATGGACAAACCATAGTCATAAGTGTCAGGGAAATGTAAAAAAAAAAAGAAAAGAAAAAAGACAATACAAAAATTTGGGCCTCCTAACCCGTCATACAGTCTTTGTTCTGTGTCAAGGGGTTCTATTTGCTTCCTTCACTGGCACAAACAAAATTATTCCCATTAGCCCCAAGGAGAGGTGACAGCTAGCTATGCAAGTGAGAGGTGGATTCTGTTCTGCATCACACAAAATCAACAAAATAGTCAAATGTATTCTAGCTCAACAACTGTCTTCATTTTTTTTTATTTGCACTAACAGCAATGATGACGTGATGGAAGTCAAATGAATGTAACATGATTACCGTGTCAGGTGGTTGGGAGAAGTCCCTGTCATGAAGCTGGGAAATTTATTTGGTGAATTTTATTGAAAATATTATAAAAGAAATTGAAATGTCAGTTTTGTAGAATTACCTTTCAACATCCCACTGTCCTAGCTTCTGAAAGGACCTATCCATTTATGTTAGGGGGATTTAAATGGAAGTAAAATTTCTTCCTTCAGTAGAGATGCTGATTACTTGAGACAAGACTGGATGTACAAAGCAATTACATAACACTGCTCCTGTATGTTTGAGTTGGCACATGCAGTTCACAAGAATAGTTCAAACTTAATACACTTAATAAATTTTGAATCAGACTAACTGTAACTTGACAAAACAGCAGAGCTATTTTAATTAAAACACCATCAGCTGAAAAACTTTGCATTTCTTGTCTATTTTGCAAGAATACAGAGGCTGCAAACACACAGACTCTTTTAAAAAAATTATGTTGCAACTCTCCCATACTTCTTATACTTGTTAAAGGATACTGCTTCTAAATTTTTTTGGGGGGTAATCATTTGTCCATTTAAGATTTTGAGCAAAAAAAATCTTTCAATCTTTGTAAAAACATGCAGCAAAGAAGGAATCAGACAAAATATAAATAAAAGCACTAGTATTGGAAACAAAATTTTTAATTGCAGTAAAAATATTTAAACTGAAATTAAAATAATTTTGAAGTTAAAAAGTGCCAATTAATTAAGATTTTTTTTTTAGTTGGAACACTTTTTCCCTTTATGAAATAACAGAAATCTAAATCTATCCATGGAACATGTATGTATCTTTGATATCATAGAATCACAGACTGGTTTGGGTTTGAAGGGACCTTTAGAGATCATCCAACCTCCCTGCCACGGGCAGGCACACACTAGNCAGGCACACACTAGGATCAGGTTGCTCAAAGCCCTATCCAACCTGACTTTGAACACTTCCAATAATGGGGCAAGGATGGATATCATCAGAGGAAGTTACCCAAGTGTAACTAACACAATATATTTATTACACTGTTTTGCTAATGCTATACTGCTTTAGGGGGGGAAAAAAGCATTCGTCTGCTATTTCCCAGTGATATAAATACAAAACAAATCTGTCATGACTTGAAGTGGCTGGAATGATTTCACCTTGCCTCTGAAGCCAGCAGAAGGTCTGACACCAATTGCAGGTGAAGAATCAGAGCTTTATCACTGGAATTACAGCCACCCCCACACTACATCTAAGCAATGAAATAATACAATCAATCACCTGCACGTTCACTGCAGTTATCACGCAACCCTCCTTTCTTGTTCAGCAATAAAAAGCAATAGCAGAGAAACCAACCATTTGATATCTCACCTTGCTATCTTGTCACTGCAGGACATGGTAAGTAGCCTTTCTCCTTGCAATACACCATCCCACGTCTGGATAGTGGTAGTAGAGCGCACAGGGATGGTCCCTTCCCCAGATTCTATTTTTGTCCGTAGCTGTCCTCTCGCTTTGCGGTTTGGATGCCTGTCACCTTGATCTAAATGATAAAAATTGCTTACAATCAGCTGAGAAGCATTCTCAAAGTGTTTTACAGATAGCATTACAATAAGAAGCGTTGATTACAGGTATTTGTCTGCATAACTGCTGGCTTGCATTACAATTTCTATTGCTCCTTGCAAATTAGCTACAGCATCAGACATCTCTCACATATACTGTCTTCTAAAACACACTTGCAATTAAACCAAGCTTTCCATGATCGAGAAATATGCAGCCGGTAGCTCTTCAATTCTGTGCTGAGCATTACAGCATTAGAATGAAGTTAATGGACAGATCAAGAAAGGGGCAGGCAGACAACCACTGTTAAAAGACAGAAATAATGTTAGTTCTATACAAATACGTGCTGACTCACTGGCTTATCTTGGCTAGTATTCAGCCTCTTCAATACCACATGGTGGATCACTCTATACTTAACTACTATACAGGAAGAACAGCTCAGATTTTTTTTGGAGAGATCTTTCTCTAACACCCATCTACACTAAAAGTAAAGAAGACACCGAAATTTTAACTGTGCCACTTGTACATGCTCAAAGAATACTTTAAATTCTCTTGCTTGAGTAGGGTGCTGTCATACCCTCTTGTGCTGCTTCGTGTGGTGAGAAAATCCTAGCGTCGCCACAAGGAGATGTGCTGATATAGAGATGAAACTGCACATTCTCCTTCAGCTTAAACCCGCCTCGCTCCGATTTGATAAAAATGGATTTTTGTTGATCTTCTTTATTGCTGAAATAGAGAATAAAGCTAGAGTCAAAACTGACATTAACACATAAACAACCATAAACTGGGTAGTCTTAATAGGCATTAAAAACAAACACAGGATGTCTGGAAATTTTACAGTACAAATCTAACAGTTATTAAAAATAACAAAAGACCGCCGAGACAAGAAAGAGAGACCCCTTGACATCCCCAGATGTCAAGAGCTTTCAGGCACTTACCAGCAAATGAAACATCACCAACCTTTAGCCCACTTGAAATTACTTTGATTTACATGTTTACAGTTTACAAAATGATTCCCAATTATTTTTTCTGTCCTCCCCTCTTGTGATTGACACCTAACTGAATACATGTTCTGTTAAAGTCAAATTTCAGGGCAAAAGGCCTGAGTTCTCAATTAAACATCCTAATGCAACAGAATAAGTGTTTCACATCGAAATAATTAAGACGTGTTTTACACAGACACCTTTTCAGCTCTGTATGATCAGCTCATCTTCCTTTTCCCTCCAGCTCACCTTAGATAAAGCTCAAGTTGTGTATATAGAAATTTAAGCAGGCACCGGCGAGATATAATTTCCGCATGACAATCATTTAATGCAAGACCACGATCACTCATATATTCACCATTGATACATTTTGTTCCTGTAGAAACACTTATTACCAGGGCATCTTTCACATCTGTACCTGCAAAACAAAATTTCAGGAGGAAGATGCAATTAAAATCACAAATAATCTAGCGAGTGATCTTCCTGCAGAACCCAAACAAGGCTCCTTTTTCTCCTTTGTTTGCTTCTTTAAAAAAAAAATATTTTCTTCTGATACTTTCTTTAAAGCAAAAGCTTCACTAGGCCATACCCTTCCTGTACCCTTCCTGTACGGTCTATGGTTCTTGTAAGTTCTTCACGTTGGAGTTCACACAACTTAGAAATTGAAAACCTTCAGGGAAAAATTGCTGCTTCAGGAAGAGTTATTAAAGCCTGAGTTGTAAACCCGGTGTTTTTATCCTGAGACCCAGGCAGCCAGCTAGCTTCCAGTATGTACTGTCTGGCCACCTATGCAGATATTCACAGCAACTTTAGAAATCTGAAAGGCACTGATTTATTAAAACAGCAACATGTTATGGAAGGGTATTAAGGCAACAGCAGGAAAGGTAAGACCAGGGAATGAAGAAGCTTAAATGTTTAAACCACTGTAAAGCTTATCAGCGGTATAACGCTTCTAGAAGTGTAGTTCTTGGTATTAAATAATTCCATACAATACAATTAAAAAATATTTTGGGTATTTTCTACACAGAGAAATGTCTTTATCACACACAGAAAAAAAAAAGGTCAGCTGCATGAAGAATTCAGAAAGACAGGTCAAAATGTTACATCCCTCTAGCAAAACACTCAGAAGAAAAAAGCTCCAACAAGACACACTAATTCCTCTGAAGTTCTCGAGGCCTCACCAGCAGAGACAGAAAGCAGCCAAGCCCTGCTAAATGCCTTCTGCTGTCTGTCTCCCACAGAATAGTAATTGCGGTATGAAAAAGCAGAAAAAACACTTTCAATGCACCACAAGCACCTAGAGTTGAGGATCCTCCCATAATCACCTGGCTGCACAACAGTAGTGCTGATATAATGGGTGCAGCTAGTAATTAGCAAGGGAATTGGTAACTGAGTAATTAAAAAGGTAATTGAGACGTGGACTGTTTGAGCTCTCACTCCTGATGAAATATGTGGCCTTAAAAAAAATGAACCTGCGCTCAGCTGCCCCCTCCTGCCCATGGGGCTGAAGGACAAGCCCATGGAAGAGAAGCGGGGAGCCGCTTCACTATACAACACAAGGCTGTGCAATGGGGTCATCTAATTCCAGGGGTTCCCAAGACACATATCCATGCAAAGACGGTTTCTAATTTTGTGTAAAGCTATTTTTTCAGTTAATCAAAACGTATTCACATGTTAATTATGCCTTAATTCTTTGGTCATGTGGCTCTTCTGGGAATTCATAGAATCATAGAATCGTTAAGGTTGGAAGGGACCTCTCAG
>RSEF01000007.1:9396228-9407210 GCA_003993805.1 Himantopus leucocephalus | reverse complement strand
CTCATACAGTTTGCCTTGGCCCATCGATTTAGTCTGTCTAAATGCCTCTGCAGGGCTTCCCTACCCTCAGTCAGACCAACGCTTCCACCCAGCTTGGTGTTGTCTTCAAACTTACTGAGGGTGCACTCGATGCCCTCATCCAGATCATTGATAAAGATGTTAAACAGGACTGCCCCAGTACTGAGCCCTGGGGGACACCACTCATGACCGGCTGCCAACTGGAGTTAATGCCATTCACTACCACTTTCTGGGCCTGTCCTTCCAGCCAGTTTTTGACCCTGTAAAGTGTATGCCCATCCAAGCCATGAGCAGCCAGTTTCTCCAGGAGAATGCTGTGGGAAACGGTGTCAAAGGCTTTACTGAAGTCTAGATAGACAACATCCACAGCTTTTCCCTCATCCACTAAGCGGGTGACCATGTTATAGAAGGACATCAGGTTAGTCGAGCAGGACTTGCCTTTCATAAACCCATGTTGACTGGGCCGGATCATCCAGTTGTTCTGTGCGTACTGCGTGATGGCACTCAGGATGAAAATGACGTTGCTGTTTTGCTCTTGATAACTCTCCATTTATCTCTTTTCTCATTTACACTTATTATCTTTTGAAGTCTTACTGCTTTTCTATACTGGCCAATATGAACTTGAATATACTTGTTAAACAATTCTCTTTATGGTCAGCAATCTTTTAAAATTTCTAAAGAAGAAAGAAGCCCAAGAACTTCACAAGATTTAAGTACTTTCTCAAATTATTACTCACAATATACTGCTTACTTTTTTGGTCTTAAAAATAACACGTATTTTTGATTAATACCTTCATAAATTGACCTGGAGTATTGTTGCGGTTTAACCCCAGCTGGCAGCTAGGACCATGCAACCACTTGCACAGTTCTTCCCCTTCCCTGAGAAGGGCAGGGAGAAGAGGGAGAAAAGGAAGGGAAAGGGAAAGAAAAAAAATTCAGGGTGGAGATAAAGACAGTCTAATAGAACAATAACAGGAAAGGGAAATAACAATAGCAATAATAATGTCAGAAGTCACTCTCACCACGTGGTGAACTGGCCACTTTCGGAGCATTGATTATGGATTCCAATCCTCCAGACCAATCCCCATTTATATAATGAACAACTGTTCTGTGATCCTTCTGAGCTTCTATGGAAAGTCCAAAACAGTCCTTGGAAAGTATAAACATCGTTTAGCAACAACTAAAATAATATGCATTATTGACATTCCTGTCACAGCAATCACTAGAAAGACAATTAACTCTTTCCCAGCTGAAACCAGGACAAGTATGTATCAGCCCTTAGAATAAGGTATGAAAGATTGACTTGGATTACTTATTTGCCTGTCTCATAACTGTTACAGAAATTTCCTGGATTCTCAGAACCCAGCCATGTTCTGCCAGCTTCAGGTGATGCATATACATACTTTCATATTCCTCAAATATGAAATCTTGTGAAGACAGCCAGTCTGTCCCTGTGAAACAGCTTTAAATTTCTCAGAAACATTGCTTTCTTTCCAATGTTGGAAAAAAGCAGTTTATAAAAATCAGTCATCATAACTCATCACCATAGTACCTAATTACCTGTTCTGTAATTTAATGTGAAAAAATCTGAAGTTATACCACATAATTAGCCTGTTGTAGCAAACATGGAAAATTTGGAAATTATTTTTTCATTCGAGTCTCGTATATATTCTGTTTGAGACTAAACACCTGACTAGAATAGTTTAGTATGAAAAAGATGAGAGAGGCCAGGATATACACAAAAATTGAAAAGCTGACAGGCATTCCTGCATGATGTTTGGTATTTTGTCATACTGGTAGTACGCATGTGGAGAGTGTTTCAACAGCTGTTGAGACTTAGTTATCCTGACCTCTGTGCTGCTCTTGATCAGTTGTTGGCAGTTTCAGTATGTGCAGCTATTTTTGTCCTCCAAGTACAATGGTACACCTGATACTGTTTTTTTCTGGGACAAGCATTCAATAGCTAATCATAGAATCATAGAATGGTTTGGATTGGAAAGGACCTTAAAGAGCATTTAGTTCCAAGCCCCCAGCCATAGGCAGGGACACCTCCCACTAGAACAGGTTGCTCAAAGCCCCAGCCAACCTGACCTTGAACACTTCCAGGGATGGGGCATCCACAACTTCTCTGCGCAACCTGTGCCAGTGTCTCACCACCCCCAGAGTGAAAAATTTCTTCCTCATATCTAATCTAAATCTACCCTTCTCCAGCTTAAAACTGTCACTCCTTGTGCTACTGATGAAATGGAGACCACCTTGTAGCCTGATTAAAAGTCCCTCCCCATGTTTCCTGTAGGTGCCCTTTAAGTACTAGAGGGTTGCTATAAGGTGTCCTCAGAGCTTTCTCTTCACCAGGCTGAACAACCCCAACTCTCTCAGCCTGTCCTCATAGGAGAGGTGCCCCAACCCTCTGATCATCTTTGTGGCCCTCCTCTGGACTCGCTTTCACCGGTCCATGCCCTTCTTATATTTGGGCCTCCAGAGTTGGATGCAATATTGCAGGTGGGGTCTCACAAGCGTGGAGTAGAGGGGCAGAACCACCGCCCTCGACCTGCTGGCCACACGTCCTTTGATGCATCCCAGGATGCAGTTGGCTTTCTGGCTTGCAAGCGCACCTTACTGGCTCATGTTGACCTTGTCATCCACCAACATCCTAAGTCCTTCTCCTTAGGGCTGCTCTCGATCCATTCTCTGCCCAGTCTGTATTTATGCTTGGGATTGCGAAGACCCACGTGCAGGACTGAGCACTTGGCCTTGTTGAACTTCATGAAGTTTGCACGGGTTCACGTCTTCAGCCTGTCAAGGTCCCTCTGGATGGCATCCCTACCCTCTGGTGTGTTGACAGCACGATACAGCTTGGTGTCATCAGTAAACTTGCTGAGGATGCACTGAATCCCACTGTCCATATCTCCAACAAAGATGTTAAACAGTGTCGGTCCCTGTACCAACCCCTGAGGAATGTCACTCGTCGCTTGTCACCACTTGGAGATCAAGCTGTTGACTGCAACTCTTTGAGTGCAACCATCCAGTCAATTCCTTATCCACCAAGTGGTCCATCTGTCAAATCCATTTCTCTCCAATTTAGAGACAATGATGTCATCGGAAAAGCGTCAAATGCTTTGCACAAGTACAAGCAGATGATTTCTGTTACTCTTTCCTTATCTACCAACGCTGTAATGCTGTCGTAGAAGGCCACCAAATTTGTCAGGCGTGATTCGCCCTTAGGGAAGCCATGTTGGCTGTCAACAATCATCTCCTTATTTTCCATATGCCTTAGGAGGGTTTGCAGGAAGATCTGTTCTACGATCTTACTGGGCACAGAGGTGAGACTGACCGCCCTGTAGTTCCCCGGGTCTTCCTTTTTTCCCTTTTTAAAAATAAGGGTTATGTAGAGTCAGCATGAAATTCAGCGGACTGCCACGACTTCTCAGATATGGATAGTGGCTTGGCAACTTCATCTGCCAGTTCCCTCAGGACCCACAGATGAATCTCATCAGGTCCTGTGGACTTGTGCACCTTTGAGTTCCTTAGGTGGAACAAGAACTGTGACGCCCCACATCCTGTTTGCCCACTCTGTTGGAAGTGTTCCTGGTCTCTCATGCTCCCTATGGCTGCCTTTTGTGGGAGTCAGGGGCGGCCACCGTTAGTCCTGGTCCCGCCCAGGTCTCATCAGCCACTGTTGTGATACCTGTTGGCTCCTGGCAGGTCTCTGTGCTCCTGGATGAGGGTCTCTGTTACTGCAAACAGTTGGACAGAAATTATGTAAATCTCAGTCTTTGCCATAGTTGCTCCTATTTGTGTCACTAATATAGAATTATTAACAGCTTTTTTGCCTTCAGGGAGCTAGTGTGATGGTGCTGCACTGCCCTGCTCTGCCTCCCCGCTCTGAAATATCTCTGTCAGGATGGATCAGAGGTACAGATCTCCCTGGCCTGACACCCTGCTCATGTAATCCCTGGCTAGAGTGCAGGCCAAGAGTCATGTAGAAATTGTAAGGAGAGGTCTGGCTTGCCTCTGACTTCACACTGTGCCTATGTGGCCCATCCCCATATATCACTTCATTATGAGGAAGATGAAAACTGTTCAGCACCGAAGATCACAACTGCCAAAAATGTGAAAACTTTTCCTGGTTACATTTAACATTACTGTTTACCTGATGCAAAGTGGAAATAAGCTATACAACAGTACTAAGCAGCGTATTTTTTTATGCCAGGGGCATCCCTAACGACTGTTGCTACCTTCAATGGCTGATAGCATATTTCTGAAATAGCAAGGTTTGCACCTGTACTGTGTTGTACATATGCGAATGCTAATTTTGAGTATGAAAAATTTCTTCATTGATCTGACCAAGCTCCCAAGTGTGTAATATTTCCCCTGTTCTGGAGAACATCTTGCATTTCTCATTGTATTTTGTCTTTCCTAGCTCTCCAGGAAGCAACTTGATGGACCATCAGAGTTTCAGCACTGTGTTTCCTGCCCAGCTGAACTAGAAGAGCTGGATTCAGAAAAGTATTGTGCTTTTCTATAGAGTGAGAAGGTTGCAACACTAAATACATCTCGCTGATAAACCACTGAATTGCTTTTTACCAGACTCTTAGTACTATGTAAAGAGCTGTAAGGCTCAATTTCAGGCTCCCATTCCTTGTCTAAGCTTCCTGAGGTAGTACAAGTACACTATGTTGCTCACTCTGTAATTTAATCTCCCTACACACACCTAATCATGCCAATGGCGTAGTATGGACATTTAAAATTGGGCGGCTGAAATTACTCATGCCAAGAGTCCAATTGGTTCATCATCTTTATGTGGCTAGTTTGAGCATTATATGCTAAGTTTTAGAAGACTATGGAAAAACATGCCAAAAATGTATGGTTTCAACAAAATCGGATGCATCTAGTCATCAGTCTGCCACTAGTATAAAAAAAATCAGGTACAGAAGGACTAAGTATGATGCTAGAGCTTGAGTGGAACAGAACTGAAGAAAACAAGGAAAAAGGGAAAAGAAACTGAAGAATGAGTGATATTGAAGTGTGAGGAGAAACTTACAACTGGGACAAAGTAAACCACTCAGAAAAAGTTTGATTAGATTGACAAGAAGGGAATGAGAGCACTTAAATAACAAGAAAACACTGGATTGAAATAGGTAACACAACTGTAAGGGAATTCTAAAGAAAATAATTTTTGCAATGGAAATGAAAGGATATTAGCAAATTTAAATACATTATGTGAGAGAATCTGCAGATCACAGTGCTCTGATCTCTTGGGTAGTTTGAGATCCTCTCAAGTATTCAAATTTTAATTTTCAGAATAAAGAGGTAGTTGGAAAGAAGGTGTGGGTTTTTTTTAAAAAAAAAAAAAAGCAAGGAGAGTATATTAGATATCTTAGTATGGTTTGACATTATTTATTAAATACCCAAGAGGATGTCTACCAGAAGGGAGAGTTACTGGTTGGTCATGGTTGAATATTAACAAGACACTGAGTAGAAATCAACACACAGCATGTCTGTACTGTAATCACCTCCTAGATGTATAATCTGATTAACATATACATATGATTTAAAATTACCTGAAACTAAGCACAGTGGAATTTATGTTGTGAGAAAGTAATCTCAGCAACTTCCTCATTTTATAAGAAAGTTTTAGTGGTTGTAAAGGATGATATGGATTTGCTAGAGATTTTTAAATTACCTCTCCTGTTTTCTTTCTGTCATATTGATGGATTTGGTTTTGACTGGCAAAAAATATAATTTCTTTTTACAGAATTCAGGAAGATACCCTTATTGCATATCTGCTTGCCTGATAAGAAACTTGTGGCTTATACAAAGGAAGAGAAAATTAAGTTAGAGTCTAAGAGGACAAAATTAACATTAGGTGCTTCAGCCTCCTGTGCAGAGTAAAACAAAGTTGTATTCTGTCCAAAGAACAATCAGTCTGGCTATCAGACACTGCAAGGTTAGAGGATTTTTACTTTTCTAGTAACATTTCCACACAGGTAATGTCAGTGGTGAGCTATAGTGGGAAAGCCAGAAGAATGCAACAACATTCTTTTAGTAGTTTCCTGTAAGTTTATTTAGGGGAGGTAATTAAAAAAATTAGTAATAAGTGATTTGGTCTACCATCATCCTGGGTAAACTGCAAGGCATGAGCTCTCTGTCAGCTTTAAATACAAGCAATTGTCCTAAACTGAGACCTGGTCACTTCATTGATTTGACTTCTGTGAGATTTGACAAGATGAGTTTTCTGCTGTCAGTAACGGAAGAACAGCCTTACTTGTAATTTCATAAATATATATAGATGTATATTACTGGGGGTATGTGGAAATTTGGAACTCATGAACCCAAACTTCTGGCAATAAGTTTGATTTCAAAACTAAAACAGAATATGATAGAATAACTACTTAATGGAGCAAATCTAGATTTGCCCTCAGGTATAGAGGACCTTGTTCTGTGGTTGGAGAATCACAGGAATTGTCCAGCTGACCAGTAACACAGCAGGGAAGTATGTGTATGCTAGCTACCTAAAAACAGGCAGAGCATTCGGAAAAAATAAAACTCAAAACTATTATAACTATGCTAAGGATTTAAATTTAAACACGTAATGAACATCAACATTGAAGAAAGATACTTAGAAAGTACAAAATTGTCTGGGGAACAAAGATCTAAATGTAAATGCAAATCAATCTAATACCTTAAGGAAACTGTCTGTTAATCAAACTTATTTTCAAACAAAAACTATTTATTTGAGCAAGGTGATCACATTCATGATCGTTTTGCTCTAACTTTTCTGCCTAAAAGGTATTCATACTCGGTTACAGGAAAGGAAATCAATAGGTGTATTCCAAAGTAGGGAATCTTATTTATACATTCTTATTTATTTTAAGTGATCACAAATCCATCTGTCATGACACTGATAGGGAGTAGAGCCCACAGAAGATATGGAAGATTCTGCAAGCCCAGATTGAATTGTACTCCTGTGTGGAGGTACAAAACTATTTGTTGACAAAACTTAAAGCAATCATCTCGATGGTTTAAAAGTCAGAGAGATGAGAAGGAGATACATCTTTATGTAAGAAATGGCTTAACGGGGGACAGTGCAACACTCAGGAAAGACAGGAAGCAATTGCTGACACTTTTAACCTCTTCACCGACAAAAATGAGAGCAGAGCAGTTAATCAGAAGCTTATCAGACAGCTTATTGGAAGCAAGTAGGAGTTTTTTGTACTGGAAAAGATCTTAACAGGGAACAGCAGGTACTCACATATGCTCTTAACCAGCTTGCTTCTCCTGTCTCTTTCAGTGTTATTTCCCACTGTTGACTCCTGATCTTCCTTCTGAAGAATTTGGACTTGAGGGTGGCATGGGGAGGGAACTCCTCATTTCATCTAAATACATCTTGAAGTGCATTTATGTACCTGTGAGGAGTACTCATCTGCCAGGTTGCTTCTGCTAGAGGGTGAATTGGTCACAGGAGATACGGGGCAGCCCTGGGATAGAAACCCAGTGGGATCTCTGTAGAGAGTTGGCATTTTGTCACAGCTTTCCTGGAGAAAACAACAGCTTGGATTTCCTTTCTGAAGATGTCATGGTATTTGTCTCAATACCTATATTCCAAACTATCATCAGGATCAGGCAGAGCAATGGAGACAGGGTAGACACTTCATAGTTGAACGTACATTAGGCAGCTCACCATGGTAGATTTCAGAGCATCATCTACAGTGTTGCATAAACAATTACAATTTAAGCAGCTCTTCCCTACTCCTGCTGCCATAAATCAAATGTGGTTTTCTTCATGGCTTGCTTTTAGCAGACCCAAGACAATAGTTGTGTTAGCAACTGAAGAAGTGGCAGCTTTGAAGCTGCTTACAATGAAGGGATCACACATAAAGCCTCTCCCTTTACTTTGTATATATGTGCCAGCTCCTACCTCCAGAGAGTTTTCCAGCGCACTGCAGTTGAGGTTTGAATCAGTGAATAGTTCTTTTTCTATCTTATAAGTGATAATCATGCTTTAATCAAGGCATCTACTTTTTTCAAACTGACACATCACTGCTCTCTAACACCTTCGCAGCAACACTTGAAAAATCTCTAGTTTTCTAAGATATCACAATATCTCTGGTTCCTCTATCTATTAGTCTTTAAGATAAATGGTTTAACAGCCCTATTTCACTATTACAGTTTAAAGCTTTGAAACATTGCTTGTATTCTACGAAGGAAGTTTCCTCTTACTTTGTAGAGAACAGAGGTGAAGTGAGAGTGAATAAAGAGTATTACCCACAACATTTTTGAAATTATAAGTAGAAAAAAAACCTAATTTTTTTTTAAATCATTCTTATTTTTGATCTGTCATCACTTCAGCAGCTATGGAAAAATTATTTATTGTAATGTTAAAAATCTTCATCTATTGATATGGAAAAGAACTAAGAGAACTCTGATTTCAGACACTTAAACCTAGTAATAAAAACAATTAAGAAAGTTATTAGAAGTTATTAGAAAATAGGAAATTAAGTCAATTCCATTTTAATTGCCCTAAAAATTCACTTATGTGTTTTAGGCAGAAAGTCTAGCAAAGTGTATGATTGTGAATAGATTTCACAAAATAAAGAAACTGTGTTTAATCCAGAAAACGTTTTTCACTTCATGGCTTTTTCATCTACCTTATTTTCTTCTGTTTATCCTACTGTTGGCCTTCACCTCTGGTCAGAAGTACATACAAGTAAGTAACCATGTCTTGATTTGATTACAATGGTTCTTTCCATGAATTAAGAACTGTAATGTTAACTATATTGCCTGTAATAATTTTCCTGAGGCTTATTCAGCTTCCTTCTGAGTGGGGGTTAGGTCTCAAATTTGGTTTGAAATGCATTTCTGTGATGGTGAGGACACATTTCATTGCAGCACCTGACCTCCATCAGTCACAATTACAAACCTAAAGCAGTAAGTTTTCGTTCCTGATGTTTCCTACTCCTCCTGTAATTGTCACATGAATGGACTCAAGCTGTGCTGTTCCCAGTTCTCATTACAGGCTTTGTCATGAGAAGGTAAAAGACATCAGAATATTTAGTTCCTTATTTACAGCTCAACCTAGTTTTTAAACAATACAGTGATCTGAATATATCTACAACGACAGTCTAAAGAGATACACAGCCGTGTGCATTATTTAATTCTGAGAATAAGACACCTAACCCCTCTAATGTCTAACTCCAAATATATAATACTGTAAGTAACATGATACAGGTTTGATAAACTGGTTCCTACGTTAAAAGGTAGTTGTGTATTTGTATGTTCAAATGAACAGTGGATTAGCTAGGAAGGAAAACAGAAAGAATGGCAAGCTAAAACTCACACAGGTAATGTAGAGATTATAAAGCTTTATTTCTAACAACTCTCATCTGTACATACGTTGTGGTGTGAGTGCATTGCAGGCAAAACCAGAAAATTAAATGGAAACTAAATTTATATTAAATTCTGAATTTATGCTATGGTTAGCATTGATGTTACAGAAAACCTTCAGAACAAAGCAGATATTTTCATTTCAAGATGAAAAACATGCTGATTTAAATAATTCTGTATGAGATAGAGGGACCTTTTGTCTTTTGGTCACTTAGGTGTGTGAAGCTATGTCTAGACTGCACCACTGTGGTGAGAACCACAGTCTTTGTGCACTAATTGTTCAGATCGGGGACCTGGTTAAAATATCTGTTCTCTGGGAAATCAAGGAGCAGAGCAGAGGGAATTGTGCACACTAGGGCTGTGGCTGTAGCTTACAACCTGATCCAAGGAAAATGTTTTCGGGTCTCTCAGGACTCTTCTGCATTCTCCACATACAAGACCCTTTTCTTACTCATTTCTACTTGGAATCACATCTTTCACTCAATGTCAGCAGCTTCCAATCATAACAACTCATCAAACCTCACTGGCTACTGCCAGGTTTCCTGCCATGAACTGTGACTTGTGGATAGGGAGATCAGATTATCTCCTTAAACAAAATATTTTTATTTCTAAAAGGAGAAATAAAGCTTCAGAAATCAACAAACACCAGTTTACCTACAGTATAATTTATTCAAAGCTTAACTATTTCTCCTTATTAAAAATTCATGGAAACTACTGAATCCTGTTTTCTTTTGTATAGTAACACTTCTTAACTGTTAGAATTCTTTCACTATTTAAGCTTTCAGCCTTGGTAAAACAGCTGGGTAACTTTATCCAAAGCCTGAAATTAGCTTTGTCACAGCTATTAGCTTGGGTGTTGTCCCACTTTACCAGATGCTTTATCTGGATCTATTGTATGGATTCACTTGTTAATTTTCTAACAACCCTGCCAGTAAGCTAAATAAATCATGCAAGAGTAAGTGCCCAAATACTCCAATATAACTTTACAGTAACCCAATAACTAGTATATATACAGAGTTAATGAATCCTCATTTATGTGCATCACGTTCCTCAATCCACCCCTGTAGGATTCATTGTACATAGTTGACATGCTCAGCATTTTCATTAGCAAGAAAGATGTCTCACTGGATTTGGATTATCTGACATTAAGCATCATGAGATTTCAGCTGCCCAATGATAGCTACTCTTTATAGGTTGATATTCGCTCTTTTATCTGCAGAAGACTTTAGTTTCAAAACCTGGTTAGCAGAATTTAAGCGTGCCAGTTTCTTTTAGCCAGCAATACATGCCATGTCTGTGCAGTTAGTACCACATCCGGATGTCTTGGAGTTCTTAGACCAGGTGAATATGTTTGCAACAAGGCAGAGAGTGACCAGCTTTCAGCACTCCTGCAAAGAAAGCTGAGGCTCAGTACTTACAGATTAAAAATATAGAATCTTTACCCTTTTGTCACCATGGTCCATATTGCTGGGATCTGCAATTAAAAAAAAAACACTGAAGCAGTTACAGAGAATGTTTTATCATCTGAATAAATGGAGTTTCTTCACCCATAAAGACATCAATAGGGTTTTACAATG
>RSEF01000007.1:9374985-9386872 GCA_003993805.1 Himantopus leucocephalus | reverse complement strand
CAGGTCACCTTATCATAGAAGGAGATCAGGTTTGTCAGGCATATTTTCCTTCTGTCGCCTGTGCAGCTGCTTAAGTGGCTGCCAGATTGATCATCTCCAGCCTTCAGGAGGGGGATGTAACCTCTTCTCAAGCTGGCGTTCATGGAGTTATTTTGGTTAAGCCTTCCTCTCACAAAGCCTTAGAGCCCTCTGCTATGGAAAAAATGCTCAGAGATCCTGTGGGGGGAACCAGACAACCTTACGGCTCTGTTTAAGTCTGACTTAGCAGAACTCCCTCCAGAGCTGAGCTGTTTTTCTGGCTCAGCTCCCTCCAAGATGTTATTGTACTGGAAAAGAAAAAATAGTTTGGAAAAGAAAAAATAGCAGGCCTCTTAATGTTAAGCCAGTGAATGCCATGCAGAATAGCAGTCCTTTCTCTTGTTGGACCAACTTTTGCAGTTGCCTCCTCCAGGGACTATGTCCACACTAAAATAAAGAGACTCAAGTCTTCTGACTTAAGTTTTGTTTAAAAAAAAAAAAAAAAAAAATATGTAGTGGAATACTTTAAAGACATATGCCTTTCAACGGCCTAGAGAGCAAAACCTCTGCCTTGATATCCGTTCTTCTGTGGGCACTAACAGTCCCTCCTCTCTGTCCTCTTTTCAGGCTTTGATTTTATTTTCTTTTTCCAGAATCACCTTTTGTTTCAGTCTCCTCCCAGAATTTCTCTTTCCTTTAAGGTACTGAACCACATGCACTGGAGACCGAAGAAATTTACTGTCGTTACCTGCTTGAGTTGTGATAAATTGGGGACTATTAGACAGGGAAACTGGCAAAATGCCAAAATGAACGATTTGTGCCAAAATGAACGTGGAGTCAACTGGTCGATCAAATGCCAATTGGTGCAGTAGAAATCAATGTATAGGTGAATCATGTAGAACTCCTTCAGATATTTCATGTATCTGTTACTGCCTTCAAATCGAGCTTTTGTAGGTTAAATGCCTAAGATAGTGGGACCTTAAGTCCTTACTGGGATGCTTGCTGAGGAGACCAATATAAAGCAGCTTCCCTCCACTTCAGTATAAGATGGGTGTTAGTGTTTTACGGTATTCGTAAGAAATTACTCCTGAAGAAGTTCAAACTCCTAATAAGGTTGTACTAAAAGAAGTTGTTAGGAGAAATTGGGGTCAGTTGTGTATACTGGCTCCTCTAATTTATATAGATTTTTATTTCAAGGGATAAAACATTAACCACCTCAAAAAATATCTTTTGTCTCTCTTGTGATTTGCCGCATCACACACTGATGTAATGGTTGACTATTAAACTGATAGTCAATATGAAGAGGGTTATGAAGGCGGAACTTCCACACAGAATTGAACCTGGAATTTTGGGTCTCATTCCTACAAGAGATGACTTACCACAAAACTGAATTTCATTAGAATTGAATGTGACTTTTCAGAATTTGCTTCTGGAGGTGCTTCACAACGTGTTTTTGTGTGTGCATATGCACAGACACCTTTCTTAGCAATTTCTGTGCTGCGCATGGATGTGGAAGAAAGCCAGATGATTTGTTTTTGTTTCCAAATGTTTGGGAGATTCTCTGTTATTAAAGGGTACACAATTCCTGTAAAGCAATCAGACAGAACTGTAGAGAAGGGGCAGTTTGATTAACAATTAATTTGATACATCTTAAGAAGGGCTGCATTTGTGTTTGTTGCCCATCCTACTGTTTTAACACCTGAATACCATTGCTCATTTTCAGGCTCATTATTTTTCTGTTTTAGTTTGTCCATAAAGTTAGGTTGTTATTTGGTTTGAGATGTTTGGCTGGCTGATGTTTGGAAGTAAAATGTAAAAACCATCACAGCTCACTTCCTTTGGGTTTATTTTTTAGATCAGATCTGCAGATGATACTGACTCTGTTCAAGAACTGGAAAGAGGCGCTTGGCAGCGAGAGAGAAACATTTTGCAGAATTCACTGAAACAGGCTGAATCCAAACTGACTAAAGCGACTGTTGAAATTGAAAACAAACCAGTGGTAGAAGCTTCCAGTCCTAAGGTGAAATGATCGTGATGCCCAGCAAATGGGCTGTCTGAATCTTGATGAGTGAGCAATGCCATAGCCATTAGCATGTCATTTAAACCTTTGGCACTTGGTTTGCTTTTGCTGTCTTGCCTGTTGAACAGATTTGCTATGTGAGAACTGTTAGCAACTTAAGATCAAAAAAACCTCTGGATACTTCAGTCCTTGGTAGTAATTGTTCTTGGGCATTGCCTAAGGGATTAATGTCACATGTAGAACAGGTAATTTAGTAATTCTTTTTTTTTTTTTTAATAAATATGATAAAACTTGCTGTTGCAGAGGAGCCAGGAAGTGTACAGCTCCGATTTCTGTAGATATAAGTATCTGTCAGATTATGGCATTTAACTTTCACTTACTGCTCTAGTCTATTTCAGTTGCTATTTTAAAAGGTGATTTTATAGATGAACAGTTTTATAAACTGCATATTAAATTAGGAACGCTTTCCCCATGTGTCCCACGTCAGAGAAGTTCCTTTGTAGCCTTCTTGGTGTTAGGAAATTGCACCAAAAGTAACCTAGCTCTTTGGAATCTCTACTTTTAAATGAGAGGGAGATTCAGATTTCTTGTCTAAGCATGAAAAAATCGAACATCCATTATTTTTATGGTTTCCCCGTAATCTTAAATACTTTTTATTCCTCTGATGCATCTGATTGTCATCAAGTCAGATGGGCACTTATCCCAACATCCTTTTTGGTTAATATTTATTTAAAGTGGATGTTACTTTGTTAAAGAGTAACACTGTTTTAGAGTATGACAATTTTGCTTGGAAACATTTAGGAGATTGAAGGCAGTCTGACACTCCAAACTTGGGTGCTTTTTAGCTACATACAGAATTGTTCCAGCTGCCCGTGTGTCTGCAGTATGGATATTTGACATGAAGACAGCCTATTTGTGGCTGTATTTTTGCATACCAACCAGTAACTACACCAAAATTTTCTAGCCTAGCCAAAACTTCATAGACATACTGAAGTTTGGTGGACTTGGTATAAGCCTCCATGTATGGTGTCCAAACTGCCAGTGTACTACAGCTACTTTGCACCAAAACTGGCCAAGTCACAGACTTTGTTATATGAATACTTGCTCAAAATTTAATTTCAGAGATAAATGTACACTGCTTCCATATTGTATAATTACTAAATAGCTTTCTACAATTTTGTAAAGCAAAATAGGTTTTAGAAGCCCATGCACAACCAAGTTGTGGGAGATACTGCTGGAAAAAGCAACCAGCTTTCTGAACTTTGTGTAGCTAAATCTTAACAGATTGGATTTCTTTTTCCTCTTTTTTTTTTTTCTTCTCCAGTTGCAGAGATTATATAGGAAGTACCTTAGAGCAGAAAGCTTTAGAAAGGCTCTAGTATATCAGAAGAAATACCTCTTGCTGCTTCTTGGTGGATTTCAGGACTGTGAGCAAGCAACCCTCTCTCTAATAGCACGTATGGGAATCTACCCCTCACCTGCAACCCTGCAGCCTTCAGGATCACGTTCCCGCTCTTTTACCAAGTTCAGATGTGCAGTCAGGGCAATCATTGCAGTATCAAGGTAAAGCCAAAACACTCACTGTCTCTCATACCTGGTGTTTTCTCGGAAATTTTAAAAATTGGTAGGTCCTATGGTTTATCCTACATTACTATTAAGCAAAAGCTGTCTCCCAAACTAGTTCAAACATACTTGTTAGTGATAACTTTGGCCAAACCGCTATTTCAAGAGTCAGCACTAAGTTGAATGCGTACTAAAGATTTGTGCTTTTGTCTTGAGAGATACCCAGCTGCAATGTATTTGAGAATCGGTGCACAACCATTACAAAGAGTTTAATATTAAAATTTGGTGTATTTTTGCTTATTTTTAATGATACTACACATTTATTTTGTTACTAAGGTTAAAGCTTTTGGTGAAAAAGTGGAACAAAGTTAGCTGGAAGAGCACACAAGGTGAAACCATTTCTCACAGTATAGGAGGTAATACAGGTAAGCGTTTTGGACAAGTACACTGTTTTAATCACAATTTCTCTATAGTGATGTGTTTCATTTAAAAGCAAAACCAAAAAAATACCCACAGAAGTGGCAAAATCTGTTTATCTGTTAACACAAATGTGTTTAACCATTTCCTGAACACAATGATTATGAGCTTACAACGACATTGTAAGAAATTACAATTACAAAAAAAATTACAAAAACTTTCAGAATTTATAATTTACAATAATGGCAAGCTCCTTCTCTTCTCCCTTTATTGCAACTGCTCAAGCTGCGAAACAGTCCTTTGTTCATAAAACTCATCAGAGAATTATGTTTGGTGCAGTTTGAAGCTACCTGTAATGGAAATTAATGCCTTGAGTTATTAATAGGGCAAGGGCAAATACTGCTGGAGTAGTATTAATATAGGTACATGTGGTATCAAAATAAGTCTTAGAAGTGGTGTACTTGCTAGTGTTACCAGAAGTGAAAAAGGGGTTTTAAGTGGTTCCAGAGGTTCAGAAGAGACTTAATCTGATGGCAGATATCCCCTAACTATTTTCTGTGGAGTTTATCAAGTGCTATCAAAGATGACAAAGTGAAGTAGATGGACAGATGGTCTGATGCATTTGGTAAGGACTGTGTTCCTTTGAGTTACTTATGGATGTGTTTGTAAGAATTTGAACAAACATCTTAATGCAGTAGCCAATATTGTATAACTGTCCCATCTTATGTAATATTCCATTACTTGTGGTCTTTCAAAATTAAGGTGAAATAGTACATTTTTTGTTACCTGGTACTACATAATTTCACTGTTCTAAGTTGCTGGAAATACTTGTTTTTAAAAAAAAAACAACTTCCTACATAAAACCACTGTGGTGTGGTTCCTATGAAACTTGAATCTGGAGATGCATGCTGAACTTTCTACCTCACTACAAAACAGCATCTTGGCAGCCTCGTTAAAAAATATTATATTTCTTTTTGTGATTTAAAAGACTTATCAAAGGGTTTTTTTTCTTTTTTAATGAAAACAAAACAATACCCCACCACCCCAAACTTTCACTACACCAAACAAAAAATCTCTACCTTTCTCTGCTGTCTCTAAAGTTGGACACTGTAAGTCAAAAGTAACATATAGTTAGAGCAAACAACAGGTATTAAAATTTCTGGAAAAAAATATTTTGTGTATATCAGAACATCAACTCTGTGGATATAGCAACAGCTACTGAAAAAGCAAGCCTGGAGAAAGAAAACAGTGCAAGTTCTCCATTTGTAGGAAGGAGTTGTTCGACATGAAAATGTCAAACTTATCTGGTTAAAACAAACAAACAAGAAAACCAAACCAAAAAAGCAATTACCTATAGAAAGTGTATTTTAGCTGCATTTAAAACCAAACACAATATTACTCTTCTGTAATTCTTGTGGGGTTTATTGGTTATGTTTATGATAGCCTGTTTTGAATGGTTCCCAGTGCATATTTTTTAACTGTTTCATATTTAACACAGCCTCTGGTGCCAGAACAGAAATTCTGAAAGAGCAGCAGCCCCGAGCTGTTCACATCAGTTCTCCCCCAACCCGGGACACTGGGCTGTGCCACACAACCAGCTCTGCAAGATTTGTGAGCCACTCCCCCAGATCCCCTTACTGCTTACGCAACAGGTCAGTCTGCAGTCTTGGCCTATGTTTATCACCCTGATGGACAGTCTTTTGTAAAAATCTAACCACTTATTGAAGGGGGTACTTGAACAGGAAAAGGAATTTGTTTTCTTGGATCTGGTGAATGTTTTATTTCTTTCAAGATGCTGTAAGAGAAGACAATTTCTCATTTGCTACCATGTCTGATGTTCTTGGACTGAGAGCATTCCTAGTTGTGTTTCCAAATTTAATTTGGACAGGCTACAGGATTTACAATGGCTATGACTGTTATCCTTTTTGAGGGGTAGTTCTTGTTGCTTTTGCCATCCAAGTTGGAGATTCATTTCTGAGCATCCTGTGGAAGCAGCTCCCCTACCATATTGCATTAGTATTAGCTGCCTTCAGACTCTGTGCATGGGCACAGAATGGGAGGTGGAGAACTTGCACAGTGTGAGCTGTTGCAGTTTTTCATGAACTATGGCCAGTTCTGCACAGAAATACAACCCCAGTGACTTGTTGCTGGGTTCGATGTCACAGGAGACATTCTGCACAGTGCTGCTAAGACAATGTTTGACCTGCAAGCTCTGTGCTTGAGTTGGAGGCAGGTGGCCTTCACTTATCACTACTGACCTTCCCGCTCCCTTCCTGGGACCCAGAGTAATCTTGGGTATTGGATAGTCCATTACTGGGTGTAGCGTCTCCTCTCCCAAGCCACCCCTCGTATGTGGCTTCCTCCTTAACATAAGGATTTGCAGTTGATGTGGAAAGTAGCTGTTCTCAGCTTGGAACACGTTTGTTTCTTAACCTCCTCACTAAATTAAAAACTTTAACCAGCAGGCAAGAATTTTCTTCATTAAAAAACCCCAAGTAGTAAGGAAGTAGCTGTAGTGATCTAGAGGTACGCAAAGACAGCAGATGCTCCAAATTATTTTAGGTTTTTTAAAAGTGCTGACTGATTTAGGGGACAGGACAGTGTGTGTCATGAATGACATGTAGTGTTCTGTTTTGCATAGAATTTAGCAAAACATTGTGGAGAGTTAGAGACCTGCAAGCATTTCCCAAAAGACTTAATTCTACCCCACCCTGTTCTTCTGTCATGACACCTATCTGAGTGTGACAGCCAGAAACAGTAGCTGGCAGCTTACCTATCAAGAAAAGTCATTTGTATTGTATCAAACAAGGATATTAATGATAGTAGGCCCTGACTGATTACTCTGTGTGACTGGGTTAGTGGTAGCTCAAGTCTAATGTGGATCTGAGATGGCTTTTGTTTCCTGGCAAAGCTATACAGAAAGTAGGGATGGATAGGAACTACCTTCTGAGGTGCAGGGGGATGGAATAAATCGTAACTCCAAGTAGGAATGTGTTTTGCACAGTGTCCCCTCCAATGTATATTTCTGCTAATATGTGAAATTTGTTGCTAATGTCCAGAAAGGAAACACAGTGTACCATCTAAAGGGTCCCCTTTTTCAACCTTGTCCTTCAAGACAAGCATTTTACCTGCTGAACAGGAGAGTATGCGCCTGGATGCAGCATGCTCCTCTTCAGTCCTTCTCTGCCGAAGTGGTTCTTTTCTCACTTGGCCATTTGGACTTGCCTCTGGCTGCAGCTTTCTTACCTGGGGGACTTTGTGTTGCATAGCAGTAAACAGGTATTCATATACATACTCCAGCTTTTATCGAAACATCCTTTCTTTGAACTCTCCTGTATACAAAGATGCCTGGTCAGTATTGTTTTATATGTAACTTTTTGCGTGGTGGTTTTTACTGTTGTTCTAGTTTGCTTTCCGCTGCCTATATGAATGTAACTTTATTATATTTATTTGAAAGTGTAGCATGAAAAGAAGAAAATAATTTGTTTTCCTTTTAAGATTGCATCCATCCACAAGTTCAGCTTCAGAAAAGTCACTTGTGCCTACTCAGGATCCTGAACGATCGCTAACAGAATACATCCATCGCTTAGAGGTTATCCAGCAAAGACTAGGGGGTGTGCAACCAGGTAAGAACAACCTTGTTACCCCTCGCTGCTGCCAGCAGTCTGTGCTGCTTTTTGCAAGGTTCTTCCTACATATTGCCTATAACACTTAAAGCATGTAAAGAGCATCGTTTTAATGAACAATTATAATTATTTGGGGGGGGAAGGAGAAAAAAATAAGTAAGTCTCTAAAATGAAAACTTTTTGTGAATCGTATCTAAAACTAGTCCAAGTGTGGCATTTCTCAAAATAAATTCTTAGTGAAATTCTTCAGAGATAAGGCTGAATAATTTCATATGATTTCTACCCCCCCTCCTGTTATCAAGACTAAATAAGCAAGTGTTGCAGTTTAAATGAAGTTGTATATAGAGTTAGTACAGAACCATTGTAATAGCTGAACAAGGCTTTCTCTGAAGCACAAACTATAATACTTCCCTCACTTATCGCTTCCTTGCATAGCAGATTAAAAAAAAAATTGGAGTCCATTAAAAACACCCATCTAGTTCTAAGATTGATCAAAGAACATACAAAGAATTGTAGTGGCACTTATCTTTGTTATTTAAAACACTTCCAACTGATTTCTAGACTGAATTTACTTAGTTTAATCTTCTAGTTACTCTTGTTATATCTTAGTTACATCATGGAAATGCCTTGTCCAAGGAAGAATTTATAAACTGTCATCATGTCATCCTCAAATGATCTCCTATCAAGATAGGATTAGATGTGTTTTCTAATGTTTTGTTATTTTTGAGACTCATGTCTAAGCCTTTGCCAGTGTATTAGTATCTCTGGATTGCGAAAACAGAGCTGGACCTCCAGCTGCAGCATCATTTGTGCTAGACCAAATACAAAGATAACTTATTCCTTGTTTATACATGTAACCATTGTGTTGCAGGGGCAGCCTCATGCAGTCTGCCTTCCCCACTGGAGGGCAGCAACAGAAATTAAACAGCAACGTAATATTTACAGTATCCATGCACACACACACAGAGCCTGCACACACAGCCCATGCCATGGCTATGCCAGGGGAAGTCATGCTCCTGCACACCAGTCCCAGCAGGTGACTGGGGGAGGGCACCCATATTAGCTCAAATCACTGATAGGGATGGGATCATGATGACCATGGTCCCCATTGGGGTATAACATAGCTTCATCCCAAGCCTAGGGAGAAGCACAAAGCTCCAGCATTGCCTCCTGTATGGAGGCTCCTGGAGGAGCCTCCTGACAGCTATTCCTCCAGGGTCTTTGAAGCATCTTCCCCAAAGCTTGCTTCACCCATCCAGATTTATATTGCTAGTTTCCTGGTCTGAACTAATATGGGCTGCCAGGTCAGATAATGCCATTGACGTTTTCATCCAGCCTTTATGCCTTTCATCTGCTATTGCTGGTTCCTTCCCCATGTTACTTCTGGCTGTTCATCCGCACAATCAATTTACTTCATCATGCTACCTTTGGGTCCCTATGGCTCCCCCTTGGCTCCCCATGATTTCAGCCAAAAGCTGGAAAGATTACCAGGCAGATATTTGGCTGTGGCACTATGGGAGGGCCATGTGGATTCCTTCGCACATTGCACATCTTACATATTTCTTTCATCTAAGCATAACCGCTGTCAACTGCTGTTTCCCAGGCAAACTTGCCTCCTGCAATTGTCCTTCAGCCTTTGCCCAAAGATGTGTGGCTTTATATTTGTTGTGCCGAGATGAGAAAAATATTTGACCATATCTGGAAAATCTCTGGCAGTCACCAGTACTCTTACTGCTGGTCAGTCCTCCAGTCTTTATCGTCAGCAAATCATCTCTGTGGTGATTTTTATGAGAGAAGAGGTGAGGATTCAATCACTGGTCACAGCATTAAAGTGACTCTTGGCCCTGCAGTCATTGCAGACGCTCATTCATATCACATCTACTGCACTGGCTCCTCAGCAGTACCAGGTTTGAACATTTAATCTATGTTGTAGAGCTGCTGTATTGTTCTCCCTTGGTTCTCCACAATTTATAAAAGGCACTAATTGTGACTACCGACTTTTCTGCTTTTAGAAAAATATTGATTCTTAAGTTAACTTCTGAGGAAAATTTTTTATGATTACATGTTGCATTCCCAACACACTTTTAGTGCTAACTGTGAAAAATTAAACTTGAAAATTACGTGTTTCTCTAGAAAGAGAGGAATCTTGGCTTTGTCAGCATTCGCAGGAACCTAAAACATTGCCTAAGTCTCATTGCCTGTTTTTCTGGTGCTCTGAGTTGATCTAATGATAAAAAAAAAAAAAGCTTAAAAAACAAAGAAGGCTAGCTTTGCTTACAAATGCTAGTCTTGCTAGTATCACTAAAGTCAACAGCTACAGTGACAGTTCCATACGGGAACTATGATGTCGTTCTTAGCAGGATTTTACCTAGAAACCTTAATACTGTGACTTTGTGGGTTTTTGTGTTTTTTTTCCCCCAAATACTGCAATTGTTTATGGCAGATATAGATAGCTAAACAAATTTTAGAATTGAAACCTGACAGCATTTCTTAGAAATAAGGTATTTTGCTTTATGCTAAGTATTCCACAACTGGGATGCCATTAATAGCAATTTTGTGGAAAGCACATATCATTTTTGTAATTTTCATGTTACCAGAATGATGATGTCAGGAATTACAGAATGATGTTGCAACCTTTATAACAGTGCTGTGAGCAAAATGATTTCCCAGTTTCTAATGAGCTTTAAAACATCTACTCAGTGACAAGACGTTGTCCAGCAACAGAATGCATACTCAATGATCGCAAGAGTGATAGAGTTGAACTGAGCAACCCTATTGCTGTGTGTAAAGTAGGCCTGGAATTGAGCACTGGTCTTAATGTGTGAACGTTTGCTTTGGCAGATGTGTGAGCCTTCAAATCTTGTTTTGTATTGTTCCTAGGTGGCTCATGAAAGGGTAATTGCTTTCAGTGTAGCTCATATGAAGCACATTGAGGAAATTACATGCTGCTAACTCTACCCGGTTGCTTCATAACACAGTTTTCTAATATTCAGTTGTTTTATTTAAATTTAGGACAAGTTCCAGGCCCACCTTGCCAGAGAAACGTGAAAAAGTGATGAGAACACTTCTGAAATCTGTACTGAGAACCCTCCGGAGTTATTGCTTCCTTCTGAGTTGGTCCATGCTGAATGGAGGCACTTGTGATCTCCTGTGCAGTTGAATAAAGGGCAGTGCTTTTGCATCAGATTTTTATACGACTCCTTTTATTATAGTTTAGTACTTTAAGAGGAAATTACTTTTCACTAAGAACAATGTTTTACATTCTCATGTGAAGTTACTACTAAGTTAACAGCTGAAGCGTGCCTGCATCACTGTATTGTAAGTTGCAAAGAGTCTCTTTGGTGTTTATTTTTCTATAGTATATAGCTGGATTCCTTGTAAAAAAAAAAAAAAAAAAAAAAANTATTAAAATGGCATTTTATTAGTGAATTCGTGAATTCTTACATTGCATGGTTATTTGTTTCCCCCTTACCTACTTATTTCTGCAGGAACATTCTAATAAAACAGCTAAAATACTCTCCCAAATATCAAAGATACATGTAGCCTTCTGTGAATTTAGGCTTTGCTCTTCTGGTTTAACAGTAAACTTAGTCTTTCTCATCACATTCCAATTCAGTGTCAAGCTACCACTCCTTAAGCTCTTCTGTGACTGAGCTATGCATGCATGACCTATTTGGTCTGACTGAATTCATGCCATATAATTAATCTGTGTCTGCTTGGGAAGTCAAACGCATGTTCTATTTTCCTCCACTGTGACCTTCACCTATCAGACTGATCTTTACAGCTGTGAACTTGACTCCATATCAGAGCTGTCCTTCAGTTTACGTTAAAAAAAAATAAAATAAAAATGTGCCAATGCAGCCAGCTAGCTTTGGAAGTTACCTTTGGGCTTCTCATCAGTATTGTAATAAGTAAGAAATGTTCTCTTACTTGAGCAAAAAGGTACTAGGTGATCTGCATGGAAGAGGATATGAAGGGTACTGTGGAGGATCCCAGCTGTGCTTCTGCAAGGGATGATTCAGACTCTGGTTCCACAATCCCTGGTAACTGTCCTACACAGGAGTCAGGTCAGTGTGTGTGTGTGACCCAGTTTGTGCAATGTTACCTTGGCACACGTACAGAGTTTATCCTATGACAGCTATAGGAGAACCTATTATCTGATGGGGCATAAATTGGGGTCAGGGTTGGAAGGGACCTCTGGGAGATCATCTAGTCCAACCCCCCTGCCAGAGCAGGTTCATCT
>RSEF01000007.1:9346671-9373985 GCA_003993805.1 Himantopus leucocephalus | reverse complement strand
CTCCCAAGCTCTAACTCCTTACACAGCAGATAGACTTTTTGAATTAAAAAAAAACCCAAACCAACAAACAACCAAAGAAACACAAAACTTGCAGTTAAGATTGGATTTGGATTGAGTAGCATAAAACATAATACAGTAGAGAAGCCATTTCCAGCTCCTCATTTTTTCCTAAGATAGAAAGACATATCTGTGCCTTGATGCAAATAAGAGTATATAGAATGCAATCTCATTAATGATGTACTGGAAGTTAAATTGCTCTGCATAAGTTAGCATCCGCTACTCAAACCTGAATAACAAGCAAAACAGTCTTGATTTAGCTGTTTACATTCTTCTTAAAAAGCCATTCTGAAGGACATTCTAAAGCATCCTTTGCAAGACAGCCAAATGCAGAGGGAAATATTAACTTATTAATTATACAAGTCAGAAGAGGCAAGAGGAGGATTACTAAAAACCCCCACATCAAGAAAAAAATAAAACTGCCTTTCCTCTACCGTGCACAACTCTTCCTCCTCCCAAACCCATGAGACATTTCTGGTGCCTTAGAGAAAGATGTCCAAGTTTTTTGGCATAGTTAGAAGACAGTAACTATAGCAGGTGGTATTTAACAATAAAAGCAACAATACACAAATATCACATAAGCAGCTCTCAGTTATTCAATTTACAATTCATCTAGTATTAAAAGAAATGTGGCATTTTTTGGACTTGCTTCTAGTGGCTTAAAAGACATTTATTTTCCTTACCATTGTTTTTCTTTTCAGCATTAAGATCCTTGTTCAAATCTACCTTATGCTGATCTCAGGACTCCCTGCTGACCACCCCAACTCTCTAGACAATTGCCCACATCAGAATCGTGACAACTAGCATGCTTTACTTTCACTAGGGCACTGAATATCCATCACTGCCTTCCTGTTGTGGCCCTAATTCTTACACACTGAAGATTTTTATTAGTCTCTGTTAGAGTTCTCATGTGAATGTATTACCTGTGATTCAGTAAAAATATTCTTATCCATCAATAATAATAAAGAAAAAAACATGTTAGCGAAAAGGCCATTTATTTCTTTATCCTATTTGGATTATTTGCATTGGGAATACCTAGACAGTCCATAACAAAAGCAGTTGAAACAAAGTCGAAGGAAAACACAATAGATGAGCAGAATTTTCTTTAATTTAATTTCTTGAGAAGCAAATTTATGTTCCACTACCACAGATTAACTTCTGTATTTGACCCATTTATGGAATCTGTTAAAAGGGTTGTATTTTCTTAATCAGAGACAAAAGGGGGTTTAAAATGATTATTTTTAAACACACTAAGGCAGAGAATATAGCATTTTCAATGAATATGAGAAAGTGCTGCTGAAAAGTACTAGTGGAAGAAAAAAAAATTATTAGCAACAACTTGAACTTCCCTTCTATTTCTTGAGACTCCTTCAGGTACAAACAAGTTCCGAATTAAAAGTTACACAGAAAACAGGTATAGTTGGTTCATGAGCAGGTAAACACAGCAGTCAAAACAAAATCTGTTTTCACCAGACACACAACATTTTCTTTGTTGAATAAACTTAAGTATTAGAAATAAATTACTGGAAGAGTGAGGAAAAATCTCCAATGAAATATTCACCTATTATACTAGTTCAGCAAACTTTTTTTTGCCAGTATACTTGTCTGCAGAAGNTAAACTTAAGTATTAGAAATAAATTACTGGAAGAGTGAGGAAAAGTCTCCAATGAAATATTCACCTATTATACTGGTTCAGCAAACTTTTTTTTGCCAGTATACTTGTCTGCAGAAGTATTTGTATGAGAAAAGTGAGCAAAAGGTGTATTTCCTGAAGCTATTTTTATCGTCTTGTCATATACAATGAGAAATCTTTGACACTTTTTCCTACTACCAGCTCCTTCAAATAAGTTACCAAGATACTTTGCATTTAAGTTAGATGGACACTATTACAAATTTTCCAAAATTTCAAATACAAGACTCCCATACATTCTTCCCTTAACTGGATTCTGCCAGGTCTTCAAGGGGACGGGACAAACTTTAGATAGCCAGAGAAGCTAAGCCATACTTTATTTGGGTGCAAATACTAAGCTATGTATCTGAGATGCCTGGGACCTTAGAGGAGTAAAAAAAGGAATGGAGTTCAAAGGACCAACAGACCTTCTATGAGGAGATCTGGGTGTTTGAGTTCAGTTATTCAAAACCCAAAACCTTTGAAAACAGGATAATGTTAATCATCTTGCTCAAAGCATGTTACAGCCCTTGCAAAGCCTTACATAAACAAAGTCTAGACCCAGGCTGAAAACTGAATGGAAGTTATACTTAATGTTCTCAAGTCCTTGTTTATTAATGTCAGGTCTTTCCTCTCCTCAGCATTCTTTGTATTATCTTTATGGCCAGTTAACAGCATAAAGTGATGTTAACGTGTATGATGCCTGTCTACCCCAGCTGGGGTGAGACACCTTCCTACAAGCCTGGCTCCGACCAGTACATTTGGAGTTGGCAAACAGTACTAATACCAGAAAGAATCCCTTGGCAGCTGAAAAAGGAGAACATTGAGCTGAGCTGTCACTCATAGACCAGTCTGACTTCTTGGCCCCAATCACACGCTAGGATACAAGAAGTCATATCCTCGTAACACTGGCACATGGCATTTTCCATGAACGGAGGCACAGAAAAAGCAATGTGCGAGTATAGTATTTTAGGTCACCTCTAGTTACTGAATTGGTGTGTTTCATGGAGCAAATGATTTCTATTGTATCTCAAAAGCAAGAAATAGTACTTTGAAAAATATAAGCCACAAATAAGAATTAATACAATACAGACAATGACTAAGCACAGGGAGAACAAGTAAACCAAAGTTAAAAAAAAGGAAAAAAGTTGGCTGCTAATGACCTATTTTAACATCAACAATTGGGTCATTAAAAAAGTTAAAACNAATGACTAAGCACAGGGAGAACAAGTAAACCAAAGTTAAAAAAACAGGAAAAAAGTTGGCTGCTAATGACCTATTTTAACATTAACACTTGGGTCATTAAAAAAGTTAAAAGTACAGTAGCAATTATAAATATACTACAAGAATTTTATGTATTAAGCAAATAAAACAGAAATCATTAAGGCCATTATGAGCACTTTTTTTTTCACTGAAGACACCAGCAATTACACAAAGGATTTTATTGGTGCATTAAATACTCTCTTTTCAAATTGTTGAACTGTATCTGCTGTAGAAGGTCTATGAAGAGGAAAGATCAGAGCAATTGTTATCACCTGATGTCTCAAAAGACAGATTTTTAGATGGAAAGGTAGACAAATGGCCCAAGCAAGCCCTTGAACACAGCTGTAAGACAAGTGCTGTCATAAATGAGACCACATGCTGAATAAGCAGGCACTACTGACTTCCTCTAGCAATGGCTTTTTATGTGAAAGAATATTATCATCTAGCATCTGTTCTGAGATTCTCATGACTGAGAAATTCAGTAACAAGATCCCCTGGAGTTTAACAAAAAGATGGGGAATACATACAAACTGCAGGGTCACTAATTCAGGACATCTGTATCTTATTGTTTCTACATTCCACATTCCCCCAGATGTGTGTTTTCTCTTACACTTACCTCCACCGCAACACTGCTGCTGTCTTCTGTCAAAAGAAGACTGAAGCCTTCCAAGAGACTTCTGAAATGGGGATACTTCCAAAATCTAGTTCAGTGTGCCAGTCAGCTTCTTTCTTTTATCGTTTAGCTCTGCCTATTCTCTTCCTACTGTTTACAGATACTCAGTACTGAACATAAAGGCAGAAGCCGAGATGAAAAAAAAATCACTGTAAGCTTGATCACAGCAAGAACCTCAAACTCCTGGCCTGGACTCAGTTCTCTTCCCTCCCAGCTTTACAAGTACAGACACCAATTTCACTGGAGAAGTAATAAAAGCATAATTAAAGTGATGACAATAGGACCCAGTAGACTCTTTTTTTTTAAATCCTAGCCATAGCTGACAGCAGAAAAAGAAGAAACCAAAACTACATAAAAGTTATGCTCTTAGATACATCATTCTGTCTAAAAAACATGTAAGCACTAATAAATATTCTAGGAAATATTCTAGGCAGCATAAATCTCAGCAACATGAAAGCCATCCAGAGTTTGCCAGAATGATTTCTTAATGCTGGTGAAATATAAGCAATGTCCTTTTGCATCCCTGCCCTGCTTCAAATTCAACCAGGCTCCAAGTCATGCTCAACAAAAATACAGACAGAAAGGTACAGAAAAAAAGTAACGAGGCAGTAAAGCTCCACAGGGTGTGGTTATCACCAAGTGACCATTCCCTTGGGCACTGAGCTCTAATCTTCCAACAGGGTGAGTATTTTACAAACAAGGACATGGGATTATTTCATGAATAACGTGTGCACGTGTTTTTTGCACAAGGAGAAAAGGTGAAATTAGCAGCTTGAAATGCTGAACAGTAGTTTCAACTGAGTAGTATGGTTCACAGATTAATTTTCTTTTCTTCAATGTTCATGAGCTAATCAGAAAACTTTCTGTTCTGAAGCTAAAAAACAAACACCAAACCACCAACTATAAAGCCTGAACATTTTTGTATATATACCACCTACCATCAAATAACATGGTGAAAAGAATACTGCTGGATACTCACAGCATACAGAGTCTGCTTTAAAACACTACTCTGATTTTGTTGTCAGTGTCTGAACGTTTCTTTGGTGTTGTCCTAATTTTTTTGAGCCAGGCAGAAGCTGACACCAGAAGGAGGAGAAAAAATAGAAAGTTTTTTCAGAAGCCTTTTTCCTTCTCTTGACATTGGACTGTCCCTCTCATTAGACTTGCAAATGACTGAGGATCTACGCAGAAATATTTCAAAGGCGGTAGTATGGAACACATTAGAGAAGTTCCTGGACACCTCATTTTCAGGAGGAAGTCACAAGCAGCAAGACAGATGTACTCTGCAGACGGTGGTATTAGGACAGACAATGCTTGAGAAGAAATGTAAGTGAGCTTACAGAGCAATCATGACAACTTGCCCATCTACATTCTTTCCACACCAGTAATCCGACCTTATCTCACTTTTCACTGGAAAGGCTCCTAAGTCTAACCTCTGGAGAGCAATCAAATCCCTCCCACGTAGCCTTGTCGTGATAACCATACTGAATGAGACAGCACATGTTTCTAAAACCTGGTCACGCTGTTCAGGTGTTTTAATCTTATGAGGCCCTTATGAGTTAAGTCCTCGCCCAAACACCTTTTCTTCAGTTTGCCTTTTTTTACCTCATCAATGATGTTGCTACATAACTAACCAGATGTAGATTTCCATATTAAAAAAGAAAACATATATAAAGTATATATATAATTTATACATAAAAACACTTTTAAACATATATTTTATATTTGTTTATCTATTTCCCCCCACACACAGTCCAACTCCATTGTTTCGGGGATCTGCAGTTTCAACTGGAACTCAGTCCTATCCATCATCACATCAAGAATCAAACCTATTATTAACCAAACTTCACTCTCCAGATCAGAACATGAAGAATATATTCTAGTACATAATCTCTATTTTCAATACATTACCAAATTAGCCAATGCAGGTGATGCTATAGTTTACTACATTTCCCCTAGAGGGGTTGAAAACTGCCTGTCACAGGGGAGAGCGGAAAAGCTTCTATGGAAGGCCTTTTTCTCCCTCCAGCTGACTTGCTTTGTAAGGGACAATTCATCTATTCCTCATGGAGAAAGCAATTCACTCCTATTACACAGGGATCTTATTGCACATAAACAATATGGTCTCTAACTGACAACCTGTCAGAGACTCTGAACTTGCTGGGAGAGTGACAAGAAGCTGCCACTTCAGTTTGTCCTTCAGGGCAGTATTACACACTTGGCAGTATGGAACGCAAGTGAGATGCTGCCACAACAGCCCTAAGGAGTTTGAGGTACTCACAAAAGCCTGAGCAACTGTAGCAACTAGATCTGTTGCACATAAACACAGGTTTCCTCAAGACAGAAATGTTGTCCCAATCATCAACAAAAGCAGCTCACTATTACTTCAGATATTATCACAAAGGCAGAAAGAAGAAAAACTGCTCCAAATCTTAAGCAGACATTTTCTTAGAGATCAGTCCAGCCTCCGATAACCTTGTTCCTCTCTAATCAGACCTACTGATAGTCAAAATTGGAGGAGTAGCAATACTGCCTTCTTAGAAGCTAATTTTGCAGCCACACAAGACTCCAAACAGGCACCGTTTGCCATATGCCATACATTCAACGTAAAAGTTCATTTAGCATAATGGGATATGTATTCATGACTCTCATACTCAGCAGGTACAGCAAGATAATAAACTGAAGAGATTAGAAAACTGAAAGTACTAAGCATTTTTCCAATACAGTAATTCCAATACAGTATTGAAAACATAAATGAATAGCATTTAAATTGACATCATGAGATGCCACAGAGCAAACAGATTACACTGGAAGTGTCAAAACCCATGCATGTTTAAAATAAGAGTCACACAAAGCTGTGGAGATAAACAACAAGATTTTACAACCCGTATGGTGGCTTCCAGCTCTCCTTCTCACATCACTGCACCTGTATCATCTAGCATACTGCCATCATAATAATACAGAGAGACGATAAAAATTTCTTTTCCTGAAACGTGTACCTGAAAACTCAAAACACTGTAAATCTCTCTCTAAATGTGCTCCTTCCAGTCAGCAGTATCCTGTGCGCAGATATACCCTTCCCCAACAGGGCTTCATTTACACTTTCAATTTGAGTTTCCTCTCCATTTCACACCACTCTAGCAGAGCCAATCACTATTCGTTACACAACAGAAGAACATGTTAAGAATAGTCTTCAATCTTTACTTTGAACAGTAACATGACCCAACAAAATAGCATCAACTACACAAACATTTTCTATTTACATAGAAAAGTAGCTTCCATTTATATACTACATTTCTCTCAGGAGTACTTCTAATTTCCTAAAATGACAAGTTTACATATCTTATAGAAATTGCTCTGCATCATTAGCTTGCCAAGAATTTCATTTCATCAAAGTATCCAAGGCTAAGGACACATCAAAATGGAGAAGTTAATCAACACATACAGCTTTCAGAGTGATACTCAGCAAGGAATTAGGACCTTCATCACCACAGAAAGACTATTCAATTGAGCATACAATTCCCTATCAGCCTAGCATGGAGGAATAAAACAAACAAAAACAACAGATGAATGATTGCCTTAACAAATAATGTCAATTGAGTCTACTTCAATATCATTATCCTAGCAGCCGTTATGACTATTCTATTTACCTAAATCAGAACAAAACCTCAAACTTACTTACTGCTTGCTAGGTCACACCTTGAATATCATGTTTGCTTGAAAACATAGTAGGACTATTTCTTCTGTTATCTTTTCAGTTACAGATAGACTTCTAATTCATGAAAGCCAGCCAGGCAGCAACACGCATTAATATTCAATTAACAGGGTTGTTCAGCCTGGAGAAGAGAAGGCTCCGGGGAGATCTTATAGCAGTCTTTCAGTACATAAAGGGGGCCTACAGAAAAGGTGGAGAAGGACTCTTGATCAGGGAGTGGAGCAATAGGACAAGGGATAACGGTTTTAAACTGGAAGAGGGGAGATTTAGATTAGACATTAGGAAGGAATTCTTTACTCTGAGGGTGGTGAGACACTGGCCCAGGTTTCCCAGAGAAGGTATGGCTGCCCCATCCCTGGAGGTGTTCAAGGCCAGGTTGCATGGGGCTTGGAGCAACCTGGGCTGGTGGGAGGTGCCCCTGCCCATGGCAGGGGGGTTGGAACTACATGGTCTTCAAGGTCCCTTCCAACCCAAAGCATTCTAGCAGCAGAGAGCACAAGTTGTCAAATCCTCTGACCACGGTAAAAATTAATCNGCTGCTCCATCCCTGGAGGTGTTCAAGGCCAGGTTGGACGGGGCTTGGAGCAACCTGGGCTGGTGGGAGGTGTCCCTGCTCATGGCAGGGGGGTTGGAACTACATGGTGTTCAAGGTCCCTTCCAACCCAAACCATTCTAGCAGCAGAGAGCACAAGTCATCAAATCCTCTGACCATGGTAAAAATTAATTNCTCTGACCACGGTAAAAATTAATCTAAGCAGCAGAAAAATTTTGGGAAGTCTCTGGTGAGATAATAAACTTTGTGAAGTATAGAGTAAAAATAACCGAAAAGCAGCAAACCCTGTAATTGCCTAACCTGCTGCTGGATTAAACTTCTGGAAACATAACCTATATGTTTACCTCCAAGCAGGCAGACCAAGCAGAAATATACTCCTGGTATCTTCAACAGGTGGCACGTGTCTGCCTTTCTGTATTCATCCTTTTAGACTTCAATCATGTATATCATTCTCGTTTCACTATCCCATCATAACATACCAAATTAAAAAAATGAAAATGAATAGCCTGGCAGGAAAAAAACAAAAGAGACGACAAAAGACTTGCTGGAAAGTGGGAGAGTAGGGCAGAAATGATTGATAAGTCTGAACCTCCTGATGAAGGTGGTCTAATACAGAAAGTGAAAACTATAAACACAAGGCCAGTTAGTGATAGGGTGTTAGAAATTATTTTCACTAAAAACAGTAAACACTGTGACCTTCTGATTTAAGTGTATGTGGTTTCCCAGAAACATGCAGAAAATCTGACTGGGGAAAGCCCTGCACCATCAGGTTGTCTAATAAGATTAATGCTTCTGCAGAAGGTGTGCCAAAGCAGTAGTGTGCTCTTGGCAATTCATACCTGCTTACGGTCACAAACTGAGAACTGATACATAGCTTGGAGATGACTTAGCCCTGGATTTCCATTCTTCTGAATCAAGCATAATGAAAGGAAAAATCTGCATATATACTTGCGCACACACATGTACGTGCAGTGGAAAGGATTGTGCCAACCTCACTGACTATAATCAAGTATTCAAGGTTCTTTCTTCATCTACAGAAACTTGAAGAAATTAAGTTATTTGTTCTGTACTGATTTTTTTTTTAATGTTGCAGCAAAGATTAAGCAAAGATTAATGATACAGCCATTCTGACAGGAATAATAGCCTGAAAGCTTTCAGCTGTTCTAATCCTGCCACAGCATGCCATATCTCAGAGATAAAAAAACCCAAATTCTGAAAAATTATAGAGCCAAAGTTTTGTTTTCTCCAAAACACAAGCCACATAGCCTTCAGGGTAAAGGCTGACTATCGCCTATTAGGGAAAGAGTTGCAAGATGTTTTGCAGGAAGCAACGATTAAAATACATGATAGCTCTCCAGTGTTTGAAAGATGGAAAAAATAACAAAGGAAATTATGGCTAGAGCAACATTAGGACCTTACATGCCAATTAGCACAAAAAAGCGCTCTAGCTTTAGTTTGTGACAGGCTTTTGTATTGTTACACTTCTGTGCTAAGAAGTATATGTACGTCACTGCTGTTATGTTTCTCCCTTTGACATTTGAACTGTGATGTTTTGTAGACTTACTTCAAGTCAGCTGCTAATAAATTAAATCCATTGTAAAGATGTCCTTCTACTGAAACTTTCTTCAAGTAAGAGTAGCTGTCCAGATCTGCAGTCAAGAAGTTTGTTACAAGAGCACCTAAGAAAGAGAAGTACATAGAGCAACTTGTATGTGTGAACTCACTATTCTGACAGGCTTGGTAAAACAAACAGTAAGACACAAGAATCCTGTTACCAACAGGGTATAACAGTGTACCAACAGTATAACAGTGGGAGGAAAATAAAATAAATAAATAAAATCAGCAACCAACCAGCCAGCCTGTAAAAGCCTTACAGCATTGTATCATGTTCACATTAAGAGCTTGTCTTTTATATTGAAGCACTCAGTCAAAAGCTCTTGATCAAAGTTTCTACAGAGTTCATATTTACTAACTATTCTATACTGGATGTGCCTTTCCTCTCCTCCCACCATGCTGAACTATTTCTTGTCTTGCTTCATTTCCCTGATATATGATCATAAAATGAAATACAAATGACACGATTCATTTGTTTCTCTGTATAACATGTTTTGCCATTGCAATGTATTCCCAATGCAGTACCATATGACAGTTATAAACAGACCTACTTTTACTAAAAAAAAAAAGCGCACCCCACAGATGTGCGCTTTCTGAAGAGCTTTTTTTCTATTAGTGCTGCTCCTCTGATTTATCAATATGTAGGGGAGAAGAGACTACAATGATCTTTTAGGTTAACCTCCAGCATAATCCCAGTTGCATTGTTTCCCTGACTTAGATGTTTGTACAAGAACATACACATTTTCAAAAGTCTACTGTAATCTAAATCTAGCTCAATGCTTGTCTAGTTGTTCTGACTGTTAATTAGAATTACTTTCAAGAGAAGACAGTTAGTGCTGCATTTCTTGTCTGAACGTAACTTCAGGCTCTAGGCACTGCATCTTGTTTTACTTTTGCCTGCTTCATTAGAAATCATTATCCAAGTCAAGTTCCCCACACAGGTACTCAAACTCATCAGTTCACAAATTCTGTTTACAGCACGTAACCATTTGATTTGTCCATAAAGTGGTGTTAAAAAAAAAATGAATACTGTAATCATCACTATTTTACTGGGACACCAGGGCTTGTTTGTCTGTTTTCTTCTTTTTCTATTTCTACTCCTTCATACCTCTTCCTTTTGCGTTTTTATCAATCTTTGGCTGCAAATAGTTTGTCAGGGCTGCCATCTTGCCTTTCTTACTAATTCCCAGCCACGTCCCACCTTCTTTTCCTTCCTCCATATCCAGACCTAATGGAATAAGTAAGAGTTAGGCTATTAGGTTAATTTTAAAAAATCTCAAGCTTAAATCATAATTTCTTAATGTAAATCCTGAGTCTTGATCAGGCTGCATAAAACGCAGTAAGTAAAAGACTGTCTTCCTGGACAAGTGAGGTAAGCCCACTTAAATTACCCACCCTCCAACTCTGCACTATCAAATATTTTCCAAGCTACTGCAATAATAGATGAGAGATAATGAGAAAATTAAATGTAAAAGCAAAATTATAACCTTTGCCTATATACTAAAATACATATAAAACTTTAAGTAAGCTCCGAATACTTGTTAGCTCAAAAGCAAATCTCAGAAGATTAATGTTATTTGGAAGTTTAAATTCACAAGTAACCAAAAAAATTTACATTAGGCCAGGTAACTGATAAAGATCTTGGACTCCGGTAACAGTAATTTACATTGAGGATGGGGACCCACAGAAGCAAAGGCCACAACCAAACCTCTTGAAAGAGAGTACAAGTTAAAAAAAATCTCCGCTACCTATTTGTAACGAGCTCATGTTAACCAGCAAGCATTTAATGGAAAAACAAGAACTAGTTCAATGTAACAGGTATACTGTTTTAATTCTGAATCATCATGTAACAAGATAACTTTCATTAGAAGATCAAAAGAACAGGTTTTGGATCCTTATTCAGAAACTTCTTTCCTTCTTTGGTATCCAAAACTTCAATATCGAGTTAGGCATATCACATCTTTACACAACACTTTTACTACCGTTCTCTACCTTAACTTAAATGATTAACATATAGCAAGTCATGTTTTCCAAAATTGCTCTAAGTGCAAAATATTTTTTCATTTTTAAGTCACACAAAGAATAAATTTGATTTATTCAACTTGTGGCTTTCATTTGAGATAACATTATTAACTCAAAGGCATATATTCATGGGATCTCCACAGATACACCCCCTGCATGGAGAATAGACCAGTTTCTTATGCCAATTACGGACAGAGCTGGAAAGGCTATAAAAGGCAAAAATTCAGGGCCCTTCAGTTTTCAGGATAGCTTTTTGTTTGTTTGGTTTGAACTGCCACATAAGTAGGGGAAGCAACATCCAGAACGTCTGGCACGAAACGGAAGCGTCAGCCAGAACTTCAGAAGCAAGGGAGCTGTAGCGCAGTGCGAGCAATTTATCCTCACAGGCCTCCTGGCCAATGACAATAACACATGGCAAGGGGTATTTGCAAAGTCAAAATTTTGCATTTAAACAATGCTTTGTCTTCCAGAGCTTCACTTCTGTTTCTGAAAAAAGGCAGAAGTATTCATTATACTTAAAAATGACTACAGATACATTCCCTACAAAGGGGAACCAGACAGCTGAGTGACTGTCCTATCAGTTTAGCAAAACATAGACACAAAAGTGAATAAACTGATGGATCAATAACTACAATTATTCTGTAGCCTATAAATTATTAACTGATATGAAATGAGAAAGTTTTCACTTTCTTGAGGCTTGGTATAATGATTTCAAGTCACTATTACAGATAATGAGTCTGTGGAATAACTAATTCCACAGTATGTCAGTGCATCTGACAAAGTAATCGTTTGTGATAGACAAATTAACTGCACTGCTTGGACTGAAATCAGTTAAAGAACTTAAACTGGGGAAAAAAACCATGAGATATTAAAACACAAATAAGATAATAATAGCACAACTCATCTTTCAAACTTATGACGTTTTCCCCAGAAGTATAGGGAAGAAGCGTATTTCTTATTAGAAATGCAGTACCACCACCCCAATACCAAAAAATCCAGGCGATAATTCCCTTACAACNCTTTCAAACTTATGACGTTTTCCCCAGAAGTATAGGGAAGAAGCATATTTCTTATTAGAAATGCAATACCACCACCCCAATACCAAAAAATCCAGGTGATAATTCCCTTACAACTTGTATGAAAACCACTCAAAACAAGATGACATACATACCACTAAGGATCTCATTGCTGCTGTCCCAAAAATCTGCCAATTTGGATGGTCTGTGGTAAAATTCATCTCTATTAGCTGCTAGAATAAGCCTGTAGAACACAAGAGGAAAAGGATACTATTACTTACAAACAGGAACTCACAGTGCAGGCAAGAACAGAAGCCAATTCTTGCCACAGCATTAGCTCATTTTAAGTATGAAATCATCCTTTATCCTCCCATCTCACCTTTATCACTCAGTGTAAAAGGTCGAACATCTGACGGCAGCCTTCTCTCTGTCTTGAGACATTCAGCAAGTCTATCTTGTTGCGTGAATGAGGCAGCTATTATTTTCAAAGAATACTTCCAATGCAAGAGATTGAATTAAGATTGCATAAGCAATCTTAAGATTCCCCAGCATGTGAAATTAGAGCTTGCTTAAAATAAATATAAAGGTAACCCACAGATTTATAGGTAACAAAAAAAATCTGAAGCATGAGAGTATGTTTTTACTGGATCATTACTTAGGATCACGTACTCACTATTTTTTAATCTAACTTCGACACCTAAAGCTCTACTTATGTGGTTCAAAGATACAAGTCAGATGGTTTTGTCTGTAAGTAACCAGAACAGAGACGTTCGTGACAGTCTCAAAGATCCAGCCCCACTGAAATTCATTTGAAGAAATGACAGCGTGCTGGAGGAGGCAGAGAAGTAAAGGGGAAAGGCATAGGTTTTTGTCACAATCAGGAAGTATTTTAGTGGGACTTTTCACCCCCTTTTTTTTACTGGTTTGTGGGGTTGGTTTTTTTTGCATGTGTAGTTGCTTGAATAATCTGAGTTCTACCAGAACAGTAGGACAAAATAGTTGAACCGTTAATGAGAGTCAGCCCTTGAAGCAGAGAAACTACAAGCAGCCCTAGAGAATACACATTCAGGAGGTAGGAAGAAGTTATGAAAAATAATATGCAATTGAAAAATGCTGCTGGATGAAATCCATTATTTATAGTTAGAAATAAACACATCATTCTACAAGACCAAGTGCCGTCTTGACAAGAAGTGTGTTGCAGTTCTTCACGTGCCATCTAAAATGTGATTATTTTAGAAAACAAACAGATATTTAAAAACAGCAGGCATTATTAGGAAACGGCAGTGACAGAAAATTCTGCTAGCTATGCCTGGTTCCCTCTGCTCTGTACTTTGATAATTATCGTAAGTGGCACCTGCAGACGTGAAAGACCAAGTTTGACATGATACTTAAAAAGCAGCGGACATACAAGATAGGACAAGTCTCCCTGAAAAGTTCCAGGCTTGGCAGCAATGCAGATCAGTCAAATTCAACAGTAACATCAGTTCAAGCCAGTCAGGCTCTGAATGTAAAGCAGGTAAGATTTAAAGAGTCAGTACAGCCAGACAGCTGCTGAGGAATTCAGAACAGTCTCAGTTCTTGAGAACTCAAGAACTTGCTTTGAAAAGCAAAAGCTATTTTGCTGTCCATTTCATCCAGCAGAAGTTATTAAAACAAAGCAACTTGTTGGGCGTACTCCCTTTTGTAATTGTAATCAGCTATAGAGAAAATAAAAAGGGCTAACACTTCAATGGCATCCTTCCTGTAAGGAAGATGTTTAGTATTTTGCCCAACAAAGATAGCATCTGTTGGAAAGCACAGCGTATGTACATTTTTACCTTTCCAATGCCAACTAACCATAATATCATTCTTTCAGACTTGCTTTATTTCTCTTCTTGTAGCCGATTCCAGCCTACAATCTATAAGCTTTCAGCTGGTTTACCAAATTTCTGCCATCTTGCTTGAATATCCTCCATTTACAGCATGCATCCTCCTTTTACAGCTTTTTATTTAAATAAACATCTCTACTGTTAGAAAATAGTTTGACTGAAGTGCATTTCTCATTTCCTGAAGCTCCAATTATATTTTGCCTTCAATAATTCTTGACGTGAAACCACGATTTGTTTATAGTATCTAAATACTAAAAATAAGCAAAGTCTTTCTGGTGTGACTGAACATTTCCCATCTCAAGTTTAATACACAGACTCCTAAATTTCGTACAAGGCTAGTAAACAGGACAGCTATAATCAAAACATCTTCATTTTGTCTTTTATTAAACATAATCATACTGAAAAGGAGCAATATTAAGTGACCCTCATCTTCTAATAAATTGCAAAAAGCCTATTCAGCTATTTTTATAGCTGAAATAACTCAACTGTATTAGGATTTATGTATTGAGATTTATTTTAATATTGAGGCAGAGAGATGAAAACATGAGAAATCATTCCATTAAAGCAATTTCCTACAATGTAATTCAGTTCCATAAAAAAAGACTCTGTGATTATAGCTTTGAAGCTTGAAACATGTATTTATTTGTAAGACACACACAGTATAGTTCAGAAATATGTAAAGGCAACGTGTTACCTTTGACAATAATAATGGATTACAGTAAAGCGCTTGTTACACTGCACTAAACTTTACTACAAATAAGCCTGTGGAAAGAACACAGAGGAAAAGGGTAGAACAGCAAGTTGCAAGGGTACAGGAAGATAGATGCATTAGTGTATCACAAAGGTGAACTGTAAGCTTTTTGCTTAATTAGGTGCTTACGAAAACTGGCCAGTGTACTGCTCTAGAAACCAAAGTCTACCTGGACGGAAAATTCTCCTAAGTGTTACGGAGAACATGTTTTAGTTTGAGAAAGTTTATTGGCTACAAGAAAATCACCAACGATATGCAGTTCGTCTTTTCAACTTTTAATGCCTATTTTAGACAATTTCTTTTAGTTAGATATGTGCTTTCCAACAGATGCTATCTTTGTTGGGCAAAATACTAAGCATCTTCCTTAAAGGAAGGATGCATTGAAGCGTCAGCCTTTTTTATTTTCTCTATAGCCGATTACAATTCTTTATCTGTAGTATTTCTAATGTGCAACTGGCACCTCATGATCACATTTTAAAACATTGTGTTAATGAAGAGAGTAATCTGCAGGGAAGTCCAGAAAGCAAAGTAGAGGATAGTAAGAAAAGTAATTGTAGATGCCTGTTTTAATGTGGACAGGCAAATTAGTATGTCTGCAGGAATCCCCTTTTGCTTCGGAAAACTGTTCCAATACCTCACTGTGAAATAAATAGAGCTATAGCACAGTGTAACACACCTGAGTTGTCAGGAGAAATTATGCTTCGGAAGAGACTAGTATGGAGAGGTCTAACTGGGTCTAATGGCTATAATACTGTTCAGAGCATTAGGAGGGCTGGGTACCATTCCCAACTGATACTCAGGCCTATGTCCTTCAGAAAGCTAAGGCAAAGGTGAAAAATCCTTAGGAACAATTTAGGAAGAATGCACTTCAACATTCAACTTCAACAAGTTAAATACAATTAAATATTCCTGAATTTGGGCCAAAGCATCTCAAAAGTGTTTTCCTATTTTGACACTGATAGCAAGTTGTTTTCTGCTATAAATCAATAATTTCAATCTTGATGCAATTTTTTACAGCAAGCAAACTACTGCAAGTTTTACTTTTAAATATTGATCATGGCAGAAAGTGCAGTTGGCAAGCAACTACAGTTTACATCCAAAGGATTTTCCCAAGAGGCATCAAATTGATGAATCTGTCTTTTGCTAACTAGCAACACAAAGCAAGTCAGACCAAATAAATGGATATATTAATTCAGCACCAGTCACATCATAAACAAAACCCCTTTTTAGGCAGATTCCAGATGCAGAAAGGAATGTACTCTACAGACAATGGAAGTTTCGGTTCTCATTTCCTTTCTTTCTATAGAATGGCATCTGCTTCTCAATACAAAAAGGCAGAAAAACGAGTCAATGAAAGGCACAATGATTTACTGAGCACACTGACTCTGATGTTTCTGGATGAACACCAATACTTGTACCCCACAAAGTAATATGGAACCTATACACTATGTATAAATACAGACACCAATAGAACTCTACAGTCATCTCACTGGCCTGAAGTGCTATCTTTCGATTACATACAAAATGTACACGAAGATACTGATGTTGGGTATGAACTTTTAAAATTAAGGGCTGTAATGAGACAGAAAATTATTACAGGAAGTTTAATGTTTGGGAAACTCACTGTATGACATCAACACATCCAGTAAAACTTACCTAGAAGCATGGATGCTTATTTTGTCTTCAGCTTTTGGCTAAAGATTTCATACAAATGACTTAGTTTATTACCTAAAATTTTAATTGCAAGCAGATCTGGGGGAGGGAAAAGGCTAGGACACTTACTAGAAGTTCCTTATTCTCCATTTCACAGCACTACTTGTTTTACATTGATACAGATTTGATTTCCAGCATTTTCTGAAATTGTAAGTACTTAATTACAGGACAAACAGCAACTGAAGATCTTTAAGTACACCTTGTCCCAAAAGCAAACTGATAGGCATAAATAAGTGTGAGGATATTAAATATTAGGAAGAAATTTTTCACTGAAGGTGGCGAGGCACTGGCCCAGGTTGCCCTGAGAAGCTGTGGCTGCCCCATCCCTGGAGGTGCTCAAGGCCAGGTTGGACAGGACTTTGGGCAGCCTGGTCTAGTGGAAGGTGTCCCTGCCCATGGCAGAGGGGCTGGAATTAGATGATCTTTAAGGTCGCTTCCAGCCCAACCCATTCCATGATTCTATGATACTTTGACTTCATCTAGCCGTACTTTAAAAAGCAACTGCACCTATTTGTAAGCTAGCCAGTTCTGTCGAAAATGCAGTGGAAGAATGAGCAGTGGTTGACATGATGTAACATGGAGCAGAGCAGTGAACTACGCAATGAAAAAGAAGCTACTGTCCTTGGGAGGAAACAGGACAAAGTGACAATTCAAAGTTAACCAGAAGGTACATAACCAGTTAAATTTCAGTATTAGTACCTTTTGGACTCATAGTGTACTGCTCTCTTGGCTTACAAGACTGGACCAGCACATATTAACAGAGGAGAAATTGATACATAGAGTGGTTAATAACTGCAACACTTTTGCTCTACTGTCTGCCTATCACTTTCCAGGCTAAATTCAAATTGTTGGTTTCAAACTGAAAGCCCTAAACATATCTACCCTACGGAAAGAAGAGTACAGCTACAGCTGTGATGCTCCAAACATGATTCCCCTTAGTTTAAATGATAAAGTAGAAAGCAGGACTTTCAAACTCTGTATTACAATATTTAAGGTATTTATCCTACACCACATGATAGATCACCAGAAAAAAGTCCATGATTACAATGTTCAAGTCTTCTGACATAGTCTAAAAACAGTATGTTCTCAAAATGTTACAGTAACTCCTCCAATGGGGAAAGTCATGAAGTTAAACATTATAAAAGCATAATTGAACATGTAATACTGACTTGAGTTTGTAATTCAAACATTGGCTACAAAAATAAATTGTATAAAAAAAATTACAGAAACAAATCTGTTTTTACTAGAACCGTATTTACCTGTATGCATTTTTTGAAACTGGTCGGGGGTCAAATTTGAATAGAAGGATGCACATTGAAGAATTGATGTTTAAATCTTGCTTCTTCCACAAAGGCTCAGTGCAAGGTCATTCTGTAATAGCCTACAAAATAAATAAAGATTAGCTATTACACCACAAATTATAAAAAGATAACCTTGCTTCTAAGCTGAAGCTTAAAGATTGTAATGTTCTCACTAACAGCTCACAATAAAAATAAATAAATAAAACAGGACTTCCAAAACAGATTTGTTTAAATGAATGGTTTACTACCAAAATTCGTATGGTACTTCTTTCAAAGTTATACTTGGCGAACTCAGACTGTTAGGAACGAAACATGCATCAGGAGAATACTGACAAAGTCTAGAGATACACGAAAAAAAGACTATTATGCAATTTTCTGTTCATTACCAATAAAGTACCACTACTTTTCCCCCCCCATCTTAAGTAAGGCAAAATGCTTCTGTTAGAATAAAGGAGAAAATAAGACTCAAACTGTTGCAGAAGCTGGAAAAAGCCTGATCAAAGACACTCCCAAACCTGTAAGTAAAGTATACTTTAGGCCAACCTATTATCAAAGTCCAGGAGAAAGTATTATTGTTTACCATCAGGAAAAACATGCGGTACAGACAAAAATATACTGGACCAGAGTGTACATTTTGATGAATTGTTTCCAGCACTTGTGGTATGTTTAAAATTCTGGCCACGCTCAGATGGCATGACAGATGTGCTTTCTATTTCAAAACCATGTAACAGCTTTCAAATATTTTGTGTTGCCCCAATTAAAATTTTTCTCGTAATAAAACTGCAGCCTGATTTTTACTTTTTGTGGCCGCTAAAACAATTATCAGAATGTTACCAACCAACCACACATAACCATGTTTTATTGCTACTGAGAGCTTTTTTTCCATGAGTTATCAAGGTAGGCAAAGAGGGGAGGGGGACAGGCAGAATTCAACACCACAACTCTAAGGGCATCTAAGCACGCCAATGACTGAAGCAACTTCTGTACAAAAAGTAAGATTTTTAACTATACTTCCAGATATGTAAAAAGTGTCCTTCTTGATCTTTAATTTCCACATCATTTACCTTAAGAGATACCTGGAAACGGATGATCTTGACTACATTTCATATTACCAGAGCTACAAGTGCAGCATTTATACTGATTTTTTTAATTAATAGCTTGCCAGTAGCTGCTGGCTCCTGTTAAGTCACAGTTCAGCATGACTAGTTAACTAGCCCGCTGCTGCTGTCATGGCACCAGTAGTTCAGTCTTGTAATCTCATATTCTGCAAAGAGACTCTTCTGTTGCAGGAAATGAAAGAACTCCAGAAAAGGTGCAACACTCCTGACACCTTGCTGAGGCACAAGAAATTAGTGCAAGGGAGTGTGTGTGCGCATACCTCTGTCTCACAAAGTATTTCAAATTCTGTTCTGTGACAAAAGGAAAACAATTAAATCACACTATCAGCTTTCTTCACCTCTAACAAGTCAATCCCAAAATAACTAGTTTGGAAATTAATCATAAATTGAAGATGCAGACTTGAATTTTGGATAACTGATTTACCAGCCAGGTTTTTAAAAAGATCCATAGCCAGCTTCATTTAGAAAATCCAATCAGTTTTAAGAAGGTGTTATTACCCTTCTCAGACACCTATTGTTGAATGTTCAGTAGACGGCAATTATACTGGTTTTGTACAACCGAACTACCAGTTCTGGAAGACTTGGACCTTCTACATACAGATCTTGTTAACTTTTCACAAAACTCAGGATCTTATACCCCAGCTGCTTTATGTCACTAAGCATAAATAACACTGACCTGTTCACGCTTTAAACTCCAACTCTTAAAAGAAACTGAAGCAAAACAAAGTTACAGTCACAGTTCAAACCACAGAGCACAAATTTCCTAGAGCAACAGACAACTTATGAACTACAACACAGTGCCATTTCCAGATAATATAACACAACTCTAGGTATTTCTGAAACCCTTTATACTCATTTTTTTGCTTTAAATTGCTGATGTCGTCCAGATAAGCAGGCAGTATCTATATGCCATACCCTACCTCAGTTTCTTTATTCAGGATACCATTTCTTCTACCAGAAGAGATTTAAATTGCAGATCTTCCTATTCATGATTTCTCTTCTGGAACATTACGTCATTCTTTATTCTGCACCAGCTACCTTTATTTTAACCTTGTCTTGTCTCAGTCCAGAATCTTCTTGTCTTGCTTTATGTCCTTCTCTCACCTCCAGACCTACTCTGCCTCTAAATACTTGCTTTGTCATTGGAATTTTATTTTTTCCATTTGGTAATTTTTCTGTCCCCAGAAGAACACGGAAGACGGGTTTCTTCACGACTCAGGTTCTGCAGCATGCTTATTGTGCAGACACGACATAGTCATGAAGATTATTCACTTCTATTCATTCTACAGCACCTTCCAAAGAGGTCCCCAGCAAACACTTGACAATCCAACCAGCCCAGCGGATGAACTACCCGTTGGCTAACTGTAGGAACCTGGGCTATCATCAAGTCTGGCAGATTTCCCCTGTTAGAAGACTGGGCTCCCAAATAATCCTCTCAAGGACGCACAATCCTGCATAACGTAAGCCTCCAGCAAGGTTGGGGCATATAACAGTTGCCCCTCTTTCCCAAACGATGCAAATCTCACAGCGGTAATTGTTTATGTAACTTAGTGCACAGGCTACACAGAAACCAAACAGGAGTTCCCCGCACCCCCCTTCAAAAAGTGAATCTTTTTGCCAAAGTCATTACTGATGAAAGACTCAAATTAGGACAGATGAGACCTTTCAACCCCCGCTCCCAACATTACAGTTAGAACACTGCAATAAATGTCAAACTAAGAGCAAAGGTTTATTTTAGCTGACTGATTGCTGCTGTTCTGTTCCTCAGGCAATCTTCTCACAGACAGCTCCACGAGTAAATGGAAACAGCACTCCGTCCTTGACAACAACTTGACTGAACATAAAATTGGGAGCGGGAGGAATGTCAATGAACAACTGTGCTGCACCAGGCTCAACGCTGGGCGAGACGTCCTCCTTCCCGGTCCAGGGTCTGTAGATGGGGAGCTCTGCAGAGAACTGCTCCCCCCTCTCCCCGGCCCCCAGTATCCCAGCCAGAGTTGCAGGCACACTGTAAAGATGCAAACAAGGTGCCGCACCAAAAAGGAAAAGCAATGAGCTCTCTGTTAACAGACATATCTAACATCAGCCGTTAGGAAAGCTAAACCTGGTAAGAGCATTTTGAAGAGGCACTCTTTCATGTTTGTCACGTTTTTGAACATGTAAACTCTAAAATAATCAGATCTACTACCGCTAGTTGTACTTCTACCAAAAAAAGCAAGTTTATCACATGCTAGTGATTTCAATTATGCAGACTTCAATTTTACAGTTCAAATCTTTGTTTTATCTTATCTTTTTCTTTTGTCTCCAATCTGCAGCCTACAGGGGAAGGAAACTTTCTGTCCCTGAACCGGAAAGCCACCAGAGCCAAGCATTAGCTAGTGACTCACGTGACACATTGATGATGGCAAAAGGATCTGAATTAGTAATGGAAAAGCCTTTGCAAAAGAAGCAGCAGCACAAGACTGATCCTAACCGTGGCTCTAAGAATTCATGTTGCAAAATCCTCCTTGGAAGCCCACAAAAAAAATGGACAGATGATGTTTGTTAAAATAAAGGACAGATAATCTCAAAGAGCTTTAGTTTGTCTTTAAGTAGTGTACCATAAAGCTATATAAAAAAATAAATGTAGATTGAGCAATTTCTTGCCTGTTTGTTGAGCACCTTGTTATAAAAATAACATAGTGACTTACAATTCAGTTTAATAAGCTGTTCCATTGTAATTACAAGTTTTTATGTCCTTTGGAAAGTAAAGGGCTACAGCTTCTGCTATCAAAGTTATATTACTGGCTGCCCATCAGAAATGAACTTATGTCCATAAAACACATTAAATAAAATGCATTAACAGAGTGGTTCATAGCGCAAACAATACACTAGAATAATAGTGTACATTATTGTCCACTGGTCCCTACTTCACAAAGACAGACATATGATAGCTTCATTCTTTTCACCTTTTCCTCAGTGTAAGCATCAAGATTGACATTTATAAATATTAAGCCATGCCAGACTATTTCAGAAACAACACTCTGAGCTCAGAAGAGATTCCCTTCAAATCTTCCATTGAGAGGTACCCATTTACAGCATCAGCATGAATGTGGTAGGTAATCCTTAAACCTTTTTTTTTTTCTTTGCAAAGTGCAAAGAAACGCACTTGGTGAAAGCAGGGATATAAAATACAATTTTAATGGGCAACTGTCACTGACTACTCTTGCTGACTATGGAGATATGGCTCCCAGTATTCATTAGGTGTCCTGTCAGATAATTAAATGGATTACTCAATAAAAAACTGTTGACAATCACTCATAAGACTACTATTTTAATAAACCGATTTCAGTTTCCATTAGAGGATTTATTGAGCTCCCTTCAAATAATCAATTCTGTACAGCTGTTTGTGCACAGTTACTGGTCAACATAAAGCTTACACAAAAACTGCCAGTCAGAAAACAGCAGCAGAATGTTTGTAACGCTCACCACAATTATCTAGAGGAACAAATATTTTCAACACTTTGATGCCTTTCTAGAATCCATATTTGTTGTTATTTGGTGCTACTGCTTTGACAGAAGTATCTTTCTGTCACCCCATCAACTCTGCTTGATGTTATTACAGTTACATTTGTGCTTTTAGTAACTCCAAATATCAAAACAGTAATATTTATCTTGGGCTCCACCTGCCAGCCTTGAAACAAGCATAAGTGTTCATAGGTCCTATATAAACAGTCCAACCTTTTTTGTTATTCAGACAGAAGCATTTAAGCCAGCTAAAACAGAGCTACCCCTTAAAATAGCAGTGATACTTCACTGGCAAAGGAGGCAACCAATGTATTTTGGTACCTTCTTCGATTAAAGCTGACATTGCGTTTGCAACACCTGTTGTGGTTTTATGCCCAGGGCTGGATGTGAGCCTTAGTGTGTTGTTATTGAAGAATTTTCAGTCAGACTCAAATTTGGATATTCTGAAATTTGAGACAATTAACAAACATTAAGAGGGGAAAAAAAACCCTGAAGAGAGGCTGTCACAGACATGATAAGTACACAATCATTTAATCAAAAAATCTTCATACAAGTGTCATTCTTTCAAGCTCATAATCACATAAAAGAAGGTGCTGCAACTACGGGGATGAGACAAGCATATTGCACAGAGCTGCCATTCCAAAGCAGATGTGCTGAACTCCTAGCCTTCTTGTCGTTCAGCCAGTCTCCCACAAATCAAGGAGATGAAAAAGATGAGGTCAGCACAGATTTCCACACTTGCAACTTGATCTTACAGCAAGTCCAAAGCTTGATCAAAAGCTTTGACGACTTTCTAGCTCCATTTCAGCAGAAAATGTGTCTTCAGAACTACCCAGACACAGCAGGTGGCTTAGTTAAAATAAAGAAAAAGAAAAAAAGAGTTTGCATAAAAAAAGACTAAGCTGTGGCACAACACATGCCCTCTGGTTTTCTTTTCTGAATACAATACAAGCCAGAATATGCATTCCATGCAACATGACAAGGTCTGCAGAATGGCGGAAAAAAAACTTACTATAACGTGGAGACAGTGAAGACTTATTGCTCTCTGGAACAATTGCTTTTTATAAAGTCTAGTTTGATTATTCCTAGTCAATAAGATAACAGTTATCAAGGATGAAATGATAGCAACAATCTCCTATTTCTGTAACATGTTTCTAGTTTGCTGACTAACTTGTGCCTAATACACACAAACCAGCTTGACAAGAATTACAAACATCCTGTAATTAAGCATTCTGCTCCAAATGGCACTGCTGATTTGGAAACGACATTAAAGTAACTAACGTTCTTATTCTGCGCTACTGTACTCTGTTAGACAGTAGTGTGTTGTTTTGCTCGTTTTAACGATCTGTTAAAAGCCTGAGTGGATACGTGCCAGCATAAGGTAGCGTTTAGAGGGACTATCAAGAGACCAAAACATGATAGATTGTGTATGTTCTTTTCATAGGGTTCTACCATCATCTGGTTGATTAGAAGCAATCAGTTCACAATTTGGCATAAAACCATTTTACCCTTAAGAACTCCCAGTAGCAGCCTTTGAAAAATGAAGCCATTTGTTCTGTATTTTGTTTTCGCAAATGAAGCATCATAAATAACATCTGTCAGTTACCACAGCGATCTCCATTGCTTCTCAACTGATTCAAAACTGTTGTTTAGGTGCAGTCTAAGAGACAGCTAAAGATCATTAGTCACTGGATTCTGATAGTTTTATGTACCACAGCAACAACTTGTGGTCAGTGGAATCTAAAACTATTTTACTGTTTCTTTTGAATTCGTCCAAAGGAAACCGAGAACTACACTCCTCAAATGCCCATAAAAGAATAAAATTGGATGCATTTTCTTTCAGTAGTGGAATGAGCTGGGTTTTTTTTTTTATACTGAACTTTAAAATCATGGAAAATAAGAGATACTTGATTAGTTTTTAAAAGTAATCCACTTTTTTTTCCCCCAGAAAAGTGTATCACAGCTGCATTTTCAAAACCATTTTACTGATTTGCTTTTGCACTTGCTTTGTGTAGTAATACTAATCATTAAAGATAAAGATGAGAGGGAACAGATGGATCCATAATCTGATGCCTTTCAGGTTCCTTTGTATAAAGATGATTTGTAACTAACCTAGGGTTTGTAACCCTACCAAGGTGAAGAGTCAGTCTTCACTGCAAGAGACAGCAATGCAAAGCAAAACACTTATGAAAACACAGAAACTAACATGTAAGGTACATGCCATTCCTAAGTTTAATGAGCTAATTTTATTTTTAGCTCCTCAATTTCTCTCTGGCATCTTACTAGATTAAGTCCACTGTACAGCTCCCAAGGGAAACAAAGGCCAGTAAACACCACCTTTCACAAAACCAAGTTTTAAAAACATTTTCAAGGGATGGAGTAAGAGAGCCTTTCCCCCAGTTTCTCAAGTGTGCTAGCTTCTCTTCTGCCACAGACCTGCAGACCCAGAGTATTTTGCTAGAGGTCTTTTAGGCAAAGACTGTTATTTTCAGCTTTCACAATTCTTAGGTTTTCTTCAGTGAGGAACCAGCTAGGAATCCTTTTTTGGGCAAGAAAATGTATTTTCCATTTCTTATTCATAGAAAGTCAATGTTACAAGTAGTTGGAGGAAATACTTAGTGGAAGAATCATATATACTTGCTCTGTTCTAATGCTCTTCCCTAGAGACGTTCTTCTAGACTCTCCCAGAGAGAGAATACCCATCGATATGGACCTTTCACCTAACCCAGAATGGCTGGTCTTATATTCTCAAGCTTAACTTCCTATGACAGAAGGGCTGCAATCATCGCTTTTATATAAGTGTGTTTTTATTCCCACTCTTCCCACCTCATCTACAGTAACTCTGAGCTTACTGCCTCCCCTGAACAAAACTTAGAGGGGCCATGGGGTGACAGACAACCTGCAGACTTGGGAGGAGGAAGGGACCACGAAAAAACACAAACCCACAGCAGTTAAGCAGATGAAGGAAGTCCTGCAAATATCCTTACTTAAGAAAAAACACATTCATTTCCTTCAAGATAGCAGATACAAAATGAACACTGCAACACAGGAAGAGCTTTTTGCTTTGAGTTCAAATAATCCTTCTAGGAGACATAAGGCAAGGACAACAGAATTTTGTTAGTTCTGCTGTTAAAGTTACTTATTTAATTGTAATTTTAATGTGCTCTTTAAAAAAAATGCCCATAAAAGTAATTTGGCTGCTCATTATCAGCCTTCAGCAGGTTCACTTGGAATTGCTCTCACAAGAGCAACACCAGTGGCCGAGCCCACCTACTTTACTGCAGGTTGGTTATATGTCCGGCCCTTTCCACTTTCAACATCATAGTTGCTGTGACGGTAAACACCCTATTACTGAGTCTGGAACAAGTGTTAAGTAGTTAATAAGAGAGGTGTGTAACTGCACCGAAGCATTGCCAAACATACCAGAACAGTTACAGAGAAAAATACTAGCCCACCCTTTAGCCACTTCATTTAATATATTAACTGAGTATTTCTAATGAAAATAGATTGCAAGTTGGCTTCAGTTAGACCTGAGATACTTGAATCTCTGCATAGCCAGGATCAATTCATTCAAACTGCTGCTAAGAGCTATGGGAAACCTGAAAACAACTCAACTAAAAAAAGTTATTGAATTTAACTGAAGAAAAGTCAAGTTTGTTACATATTTTGGCTTTTAAAAACAGCACGATACACAGTGAAGAGTGAGCTAGTAATCAAATGTGTCTCAGAGCAGCCTGTGCCCCGTTGGCCTCATACAATCACAAAACAAATCTCTCTCAAAAAAACCCAACCAACCAACTGCGTTTTCAATCTCTACAAACTGAAACATCAGTAGTTTTCAATGTCTTTCTGCCACTATTTCTTGACAAACTGCTATCAAAGGGTCACCATACATTAAAACGATTGCTTATCAAACTGTTGTACATGACACAAGTACCACCTAGCCACCACCAGCACAAGAATGAAAAAAGAACGAAATGCCATCACATAACCAGAGAAAACAAGCGTCGGTTGACACTTTAAAATATTGCAGTAGTTGCTGTTGGATAAATTTAGGGCAAAAAGTCTATTGCGCAAAAGGCACTCCGGAGCAGCATNGGGGGGGGGGGGGCACGACACAGCCCTAAAGGGGGGACGCACAAACGACCGGCCCTAAAAGGCGGGGACGGGAAGGGACAGGAGCCCTAAAATGACGACGACCGGCCCTAAAGGGAGGGGGGGGCAGCCCCGGTGGGAGAAGAGCCCTGGAAGGGGGGGTGGGGGGTGTGCAGCGCCGCGGGCTCTGGCTCCCCACTCGTGACAGCTGAGGCGACTCAAGGCCATTTCTGACCCCGGCCCCCACCTCTCCCACCCAAGCGCGAAGTAGGAGAGGCGCCGGACTGAGGTGACTGGGCCACAACCCCGATGGAGAAGGGGCCCGAGCCGCAGGACCCCGCCGGCCCCTCAGGGGACGAGCCCGCCGCGCGCCGCGCTC
>RSEF01000007.1:9336504-9346661 GCA_003993805.1 Himantopus leucocephalus | reverse complement strand
CCTCAGCACGATCACATTGGTCTGCGTCTGAGTCCCACCGCACCCAACAGTTGACTGTATTGGAAGCCGAAGTAAGCCTAACTGGGAACTAGTGGCAAAAGCATCCTATTGTGACTGGCCCAGAGGTCCATGAGTCCTTGGCATAGACTACCTCAGGGGAGGGTACTTGAAGGACCCAAAAGGGTACCAGTGGACTTATGGCATAGCTGCCTTGGAGATGGAGGAAATTAAACAGCTGTCTACCTTGCCTGGTCTCTTGGAGGACCCTTCTGTTTTGGGGTTGCTGAGGGTCGAAGAACAACAGGTGCCAATCACTAACGCAATGGTACATCGGCGGCAATATCGCACTAACCGAGACTCCCTGATTCCCATCCATAAGCTGATTCGTCAAGTAGAGACTCAAGGAGTGATCAGCAAGACCCACTCACCCTTTAACAGTCCCATATGGCCAGTGCGAATATCTAATGGAAAGTGGAGGCTAACAGTGGACTATTGTGGCCTGAATGAAGTCATGCTGCTGCTGAGTGCTGCCATGCTGGACACGCTAGAACTTCAATATGAACTGGAGTCAAAGGCAGTCAAATCATATGGAACAATTGACATTGCTAATGCATTCTTCTTAATCCCTTTGGCAGCAAAGTGTAGGCCACAGTTTGCTTTCACTTGGAGGGGCGCCCAGTACACCTGGAATCAACTGCCCTAGGGGTGGAAACACAGGCTTGCTATTTGCCATGGACTGATCCAGACTGCACTGGAACAGGGTGAAGCTCCAGAATATTTGTAATACATTAAAAACATCATCACATGGGGCAACACAGCAGAAAATGTTTTTGAGAAAGGGAACAATATAGTTCGAATCCTTCTGAGAGCTGGTTATTCCATAAAACAAAGTAAGGTCAAAGAACTCATACAGGAGATCCAGTTTTTAGGAATAAAATGGCAAGATAGACGCTGTCAGATCCCAGTGGATGCGATCAACAAAATAGCAGCTATGTCTTCACCAACTAGTAAAAAGGAAACACAGGCTTTCTTTGGCATTGTGGGTTTTTGGAGGATGCACATCCCAGATTACAGTCTGTTTGTGAGCCCTCTATATCAAGTGACCTGGAAAAAGAACTATTTCAAATGGGGCCCTGAGCAACGACAAACCTTTGAACAAATTAAGCAGAAAATAGTTCATGCAGTATCCCTGGGGCCAGTCCAGGCAGGACCAGTTGTTAAAAATGTGCTCTACACTGCAGCCGGGGAGAACAGCCCTACCTTGAGCCCCTGGCAGAAGGCACCAGGGGAGTCTCAAGGCTGACCCCTAGGTTATTGGAGTTGGGGATACAGAGGATCTGAGGCCTGCTATACTCCAACTGAAAAAGAGATATTGGTAGCATAGGAAGGGGTTCGAACTGCTTTGGAAGAGGTTGGTACTGAAGCACAGCTCCTCTTAGCACCTCAACTGCCGGTGCTGGGCTGGAGGTTCAAAGAAAGGGTCTCCACCACACATCATGCAACTGATGCTACATGGAGTAAGTGGATTGTACTGATCATACAGAGAACTTGAATGGGAAATCCCTCACCCAGGAATTCTGGAAGTGATCATGGACCGGCCAGAAGGCAAATATTTTGGAATATCACCAGAGAAGGGGGTGATGCGTGCGGAAGAGGCCCCACCATATAAACTACTAGAAAATGAGAAGAAACATGCCCTGTTCACCGATGGGTCCTGCTGGATTGTGGGAAAGCATCAGAAGAGGAAGGCTGCTGTGTGGAGTCCTACCTGATGAGTTGCAGAAGGTGCTGAAGGATAAGGTGAGTCGAGCCAGATTGCAGAGGTGAAAGCTATGCAGCTTTCATTGCCGAATGAGTAAAATGGCCAGTAGTTTATCTCTATACTGATTCATGGATGGTGGCAAATGCTCTGTGGGGGTGGTTACAGCATTGGAAGCAGAGCAACTGGCAGCACAGAGGTAAACCCATCTGGACTGCTGAACTGTGGCAAGATATTGCTGCCTGGATAGAGACTCTGGTTGTGAAAGTAGTCATGAAGATGTCCATGTACCCAAGAGTCAGACCACTGAGGAACATCAAAACAACCAGCAGGTGGATCGGGGTGCTAAGATTGAAGTGGATCTGGACTGGCAATGGGTGAATTATTCATAGTTTGCTGGGTCCATGACACCTCAGGCCATCAAGGAAGAGATGCAACATATAGACAAGCTTGTGACTGAGGGGTGGACTTGGCCATGGACACTATTACACAGGTTATCCATGAATGTGAAACATGTACCGCAATCGAGCAAGCCAAGCGGTTAAAGCCTCTTTGGTATGGAGAATGATCGCTAAAATATAGATATGGGGAGGCCTGGCAGATTGATTATATTACACTTCCACAAACCCACCAAGGCAAATGCCATGTGCTCACAATGGTGCAAGTAACCACTGGGTGCTTCCCCTGGCACCCTATGCCCCATGCCACCACCCAGAACACTATTCTGGGCCTTGAAAAGCAAGTCTTATGGCAACATGACACCCCAGAGAGAACTGCATGGGACAACGGGACTCATTTCTGAAACAGCCTCATAGACACCTGGGCCAAAGAGCATGGCATTGAGTGGGTATATCACATCCCCTATCATGCACCAGCTTCTGGGAAGATAGAACGATACAATGGACTATTAAAAACTACATCGAAAGGCATGGGTGGTAGGACCTTAAAAATTGGGATGCACGTTTAGCAAAAGCTACTTGGTTAGTCAACACCAGGGGAGCTGCCAATCGAACTGGCCCTGCCCAATCAAAACTTCCATGTACAGTAGAAGAGGATAGAGTCCCTGTAGTGCACGTGAAGAATACGTTAGGGAAGACAGTGTGGGTTAGTCCCGCCTCAGGCAAAGACAAACCCATCTGTGGGATTGCTTTCGCTCAAGGACCTGGGTGCACTTGGTGGGTGATGTGGAAGGATGGGGAGGTCCAATGTGTACCTCATGGGGATCTGATTTTGGGTGACACTAGCCTATGAACGAAATTGTATGACGTCAATTGTTAAATAACCCTTCCACTGTGTGTTATCATTACTATAATTGCTATCAATTGTACCACAGTAAGAATCACCCAAACTAATGACAGATGGACTTTGATGAAACTGAGTAAATTCCAGTGGTGATGGGATCAGAACTGACCTCAGCAGCTGGCACCCAGCAACTTCCTCGAGATCAGCATCTTCAACCTGCAGACCATGGGCATGAGCCACACCAGGTACACCAGCCATGAGCTCCAAATATAGCACGCGACAGTCCAGCACCACACACCACCTCACTTGCCCTGAGAGACTGTTCTAACAGGTGGAGCCCAAAGTCATGGATTAAATTAACTCAATGGACATTTTAGAGGGATTGCCCATAGACTAAGGGAATTATATCTGTATGTATAGATATGTACATATACATATAAAAATAAAAAGGAAAAGTGGGAGTAATTGGAAGCTGTAAGATCTGGGCATAATGTAGATGGTATAGAATAAGGGGCAGATAATGTGCTGGTGCTGGTGGGGATAGGGTTAATTTTCCCAAGGATCTGACGAAGGACACAGGTATTCCATAGCATGTGATGCCCATGCCCAGTCTATAGGGGGGAGCTAGCCAGGATAGGGTGTGGCAAGTTGCTGCTTGGGAGTGGGCTGGGGCTTCTGGGGTCTGGTTGGTAAGTGGTGGTACAGTAATCATGTTCGTACATTCCCCTGTCAGTGTTATTGATGTTGTCTTTCTTTTTCCTTTGCTGTTCTATTAAACTACCTTTATCTCAGCCCACAAGTTTTGCCTCTTTCTTCTGATTTTCCCCCATCCCACAGCTGGGGTGGGGGGGTTGAGCAAGCAGCCACGTGGTTCTTTGTTGCTGGCTGGGGCAAACCATGACAATGACACTACGTGGACAGAACAGCAAAAAACTAAAAAGTGGATGACATTCACTGCTATTGCTAAATAATCCATAAATGTTTTCTCCTGATAAAAGATTAGCAGAAAACCTAGCAATTTGGACAATTCTGATGTAAAAATGCAAAATTATTTCCCCCTCCTATACATCAATAGATCCTTGGCACTGGCATTGTATGTCTATTAAAAAATATATGCAATGGTGTCGATCTTACTGTTTTAAGTGCTAGTGATACTTTTACCAGCCACTTGAAAACTACAATTGTAGTGCTGGATGTTGGACTTTTCTCTGATTCTGAAGGTTTGTTGTGGGTTTCAGGGTTTCCATTTTCTGTCATTCTGTTGTTTTGTTAAAGACCTCCTGGAGCCATAAAAACCTCTAGAAGTGTTAGATTGCTCCTTTGCAGATGAAAAAAACCCAGTACAGTAGGCTTGATTCTTAAACCATTTCCACAGCATTTAAATAGGAATAATTGCACTGACATCCTTGGAATTCCTCCTGATTTGCACAGCTGTGTGAGAGATGAACTCAGGGATTGTTTTGTTTCAGCCATTTTGTATGTCAACAACAGGAGCAGGGCTATGTAACTTAGAAAAACAACTCCTTAAAAGGAGAAAAATGTGAATCGAGTCTGTGATAGGCTAACCAGTTGTGAAAGAATGTGCGCCCTAAAGTACAAAACCAATGGGAAAAGGGGACAGGAGTTTGGGCAATCAGAGGAGAGTATAAATACATGAAGTTTTGTAACCTAATGTACTCTTTTTGAGATGCACCTGACTCAGCTGACTCGTTTATTTTGTTTTTGAATAAATTTTTATCTTTGCTTCGAAGACTTTGTCCTCTCTACATTTTTTTATCCGCAAGCGAGTGTTTTTCACAGCTGTGAATGTGAGAAGGACCCAGCCCAGCTTTTTAATTACTATTTCAAGGAACCATCCAATTTGCTCATGTAATCTTTTGAAATTGTCCTGGGGAGGCTTGATGAAAGTCACAATGAAGATCAAAGGAAGAGGCATGCCCTTATAATAAAGCAATGCCTTCGGATTGTGGTCAGCCAGCATTTAGAGTGCCATCTCCTGGACCTTCCTGATGCAGCATCCTCTCCAGGAAACCTGTCAGAAGAGATAGACGGGCTGATGAGAAACAGCATCTAAACTAATTCTGAGAGAGCAAACCTATAGTATATAAGGTGAAAACTCTCCTTGCTTCACTACCTGTCCACAGACACGTCCCCTACACAGACATCTCTGCTCTGTACCTGGGCCCAGATGTAGCATGCTGGTGGTGGGGATGTATGACCCCGTACTGCCTTCCTCTTTGTGATGTGGTAGATGGCCTCACCCATCTGGGCCAAAGCACTGGCTGCACAAGGAATTTGGATGGGCTGTCATTTGCAGCAGGTACCCGGTGTCTGCAGGAAAGCAGACACAGAGGACAGAGACAATGACTTGGATGGGAGCAAAATCTAATATTTGACTTCTGCTTTCATTAAAGCAGAGAACAAGTGCCCTGAATTCAGGTCACGCTGTCAAGTCTGAATATTAGCCTTTATCATTCTAGGTGTTTGTGCTTCTGTGACAAGGAGGCTGGTGCTGGGACAGTATAGTCTGTCTTTGCGAGTTGCATTTAAATATTAACCCAGAAAACCTGCTCTCACAGAGGCTCTGCAACAGTGGAGTTTTCAATGAAAGTGTCTTAGGTGCTGCAGGAAATATAAGGCTTGAAGATCCCTCTGGAGGCTGTGTAGTTTATTTCCCAGGGAATACCAATTCCACTTCAACATGTGTTTGTCTAACCCTTTTCTAGAAATCTCCAAGGAAGTGGCCAGCACTCTTCTTTTCTTTTTTCCTTTTTTTTCTTTCCCCCAAAGCTAAGGATTCCAATTCCCTTGTGTTTTCTGTATCACTTATCTCCCTGGTACCTCTTCTGTAGACTCAATCTAATTCTTCATCTTTCATGGTGTGCAGAGTTCAAGCCTTGAAATTATAATCCAGCTAAAACTGAGTAGAAAGGATAGTCCTGCCTCTGCTGTCTTACACACAACACTCCGTCTTCTTGTATTGCTGGCAATACAAGAACAACATTTGTGTACTATATTATTTTATTCTGTGTGGTAATGCTGAAAGTCCTGTCTACAGTCCTGCTCTAGACCTAGCTATTCTTCATTTCCTATTTGTGCATACACTCCTTCTTCCTTTGTGTAGGAGTGTTGCTATTAGGAATGCAGGAGCAAAGTACTGAAAGAAAGGCAACCCACCTGATGACATCAGCTCTGCCTCACATACAAGAAACTGCCATGCACTTGCTCTGCCTTGAGGGCAGAGACTCCTCCATCCACCACACCACTCCCTATTCTCACATAACATTCAGAGAGTAACTCAGCAAGAGGCTAACTGTCCTCTGCTGGTGGGTGCTGATTTCACAGCTTCCCAAATTATCTTTGCTCAGACAGCCCAAAGCAAATGGGGGCAAACTGCACATTCTATATAAAGGCCTGGAAGAGACACACATTCATAATGATAACAAATCTTGAGATCTTGAGATAATTACCAAGCACATGACAAATTAATTGCTAGATGACATCATGCATTTGGGTTCTCTATCATGCTCTGCAGTGAAAATATACTTGAACTGCTAACGCAGAGCAACGTCTTCCTTTTAGCCTGTTTCCTAGAAATTAATGCAACAAACTAATGAGCTGGGTACTACTTAGCATGGCAAGAGAGAACATAATCCATGCAATAACAAGAATTCCTAAAGCAGGATCAGAGTTGTTATAGTACTGAAGCATTATGGTACTGCAGTAGCCACAGTACCGTTATTATGGTAATTGACTGCTTTAGTTAACTATCAGATGTACCTTGTTCATTCCTAATTGCTTCCAAAACAGTAATTGAGTTCTTATTAGCAGTTTTCAGGGATCATGAAAAACCAGTTTCGGAGCTTTCATGTCGCTTCATTGACATGTAATCCAAATTTCTGAAATAGAAAAAGATGAAGCACTTACTTTCTTCTACTAATTATTTTCAGGCCAACTGGAAAACTGAATTTTTGAATTGAGATTTATAAGAAGAAATGGCACAGGGACAAAGCCCAGCACCTGCAATGCAGAAGAATACTCAACTGTTGAAAAAGTATTTTCTACACTTTTTTTGTGGTCCTGAAGGAGATTAAGTGGATTAACCTAAATCTGAAGAAAGCACTCCTGGGAGATGTCTCCATGCAGAAGTTGATGCTTAGAAACATAAAGTTGCAACACTTTGGTGACCTACAATAACATGAATCACTATTACTTATCCTAAACAGGAGGTAGTTAATCTCAATTTCAAACTCTGTAAGACAAAGCTGTACTACATGAAGAACAACTACAGGAGGAAACATTGTGGAGAGCCTGCTGCGAACCTTTTTCTTCCTACAGAAAAACCAAGCCCTTTGTCTGGATTGACAGAGTCTTTATGGGGAATTACTGTGTTGTAGCAGCTTATTCTAAACTATATTCGGCAATTCTTGTGGAAATACTGAACAACCTAAAAGGAATTGCACAGACCTACTGCCTTGGAGAACAATGACAATGCAAGTTTAATACTAACATTTATCCAAAATGTAAGTTCTGTTAAAATAGTGCAATAAGTATCTTGCATAGTTTTCTAAAGAAATAATTACACAGCAAAAGCATAGAAAACAAAAATCTTCATACCAGTAAAGTTTTCAGAATGTCACTGTGACTCATATCATCTTCTACAGCATAAATGGAGGGCTGGCCACCCCTGCAGGTAGTGGAACAGAAAAACTCTACAAATCATATAAAAGCATAAGTGTCTTTTGCAAAGAGAGAGAGAAAAAGCTGTTCTTATCCATGGTAGATAGAACAAAAAGTCACAGGTTTAATATTTTGAACTTCTATTAAACACTAGAAAAAAGTTCTTATTAGGAGTTGATGTAGGGTCCTTGAGAACAGGTTATACATAAATTTACATCCTCATTTTTGTCAGCATAAATGTAACTAGATTTGATCCTGACCAATACCATGGGATGATTTAGGTGACTACTCTGGGCCTATCCAGTCTTCTAGTTCTATAACATGAAAGGGCACTTGGTTTTGGTTCAGCCCCAAGGAACTTCTGAGGTTTTTGACAGTTGTTGCCATGTTCATTTTCACTCCCAGCTCTCTCCAGGGTGTAATGTTATGACAAGTGATTGCAGTGTGAGGAAGTGAAATGCACGACCATGTTTCACAAACTATCTCATGACAGAAAGCATAAACCTGCCAGAGCTATGTGGCACTGTGCTCCTGTGGTACTTGCTGTGCTATGCTCCTCTTCCTTGTATTAGCTGTAATTCTGCCTCAGCAAGATTTCCATGGAGTTGGCAAGGGGCAAGCCAGGTAGCATTTGGCATTGAGGAGCCCTGCAGTGAGGCAGTAGAGCCTAGAGAAGTGTCAGAATGGTGTTGGAGCCTAATTGCACCCGCAGAGCCCTTTCACATGCACAGCAAAACCAAGCACCTTGAGGAGCTGTTGGTGCAGTAGTTGAGTGTCAGATAGGTGCTGCACTGTTGTGAGAAATGATCAGCCAGTAGCATGGTGTCACAAGTGGCAAATATTTGGGTGTATGTGTGTAAGGGTGCGTGCGCGAAAGACAGTAATTGGTCTTTTGAATGCTCAGGCAGAAGCCTAAGAGTTGCTAGTTGCTAGTACAGACTGGTTGTAAATTTGGTAGCAACTAGACTACAGAAAAGACCCACATTCCAAGTTGTCCAATGAGAGACACAAAATCATAGAATCATAGAATGGTTAGAGTTGGAAAGCTTAAAGCTCATCTAGTTCCAACCCCACTGCCATGGGCAGGGACACTTCCCACTAGACTAGGTTTCTCAAAGCCCCATCCAACCTGGCCTTAAACATTTCCAGGGATGGGGCATCCACAACTTCCCTGGACAACCTGTTCTAGCATCTCAGTGCCCTCACAGTAAAGAATTTCTTCCTAATATCTAATCTAAATCTACACTCTTTCAGTTTAAAACCGTTATCCCTTGTCCTATTGCTACAGTCCCTGATATCAGACAGGACCACCAGTTACGGAGGCCTATCATACATTGTGCTCCTGCAGGTAGGCGATTTGAATTGGGAAAACCGGGTGCTGGGGTCTCCAGAAATAAGAGCTGTTGCTAAGAAAGAAATGCTCCCAAAAAGAGGTGGTCTTGAAAAGAAGATGGGGACTGGGAAAGGAAGAATGTAAAGAACCTGGCTGGAAGAAAGATCCTGAAAGGGGTGGAGGATCCTGGAGACCAGGGAGACAGTTGGAGACTAATGCTGGGAGATGAACAGGGACCTTGGCTGCTGATGCTACGGTTGGGTAATTGTGAGCAGTGGCAAACACAAACCAACAGGACTTTCTGCCTAAGCATCCGGGGCTAGTAGCAACCCCACTGCAGGGAGGGAAGTTGAGACCTCACAAATGTAATGCCAGGAGAGCAAATAACAAGCGTGTGAGATATCAAGAACAGTAAAAGCTCTAATCTCCGTGGTTTTTAAATAAACCCAATGTCCTGATTCTGGCAGGGATGGGGTTAATTTCCCCAAGGGCCCGGCAGGGGACACAGGTATTCCATACCATGTCAGCCATGCCTGGGCTATAGGGGGAAGCTGGCCAGGGGAGGGGGCAGGAAGTCGCTGCTCGGAGGGGGCGTGGACGGTCCGAATCCAGTTGGTGAGCTGCAGTGCTGTAATCGCGCTTGTATGTTCCTTTATCAGTGTTATTGTTATTGTTTTTCTCTTTCCTTTGCTGTTCTGTTAAACTGCCTTTATCTCAACCCACGAATTTTGCCTTTTTCTTCCGATTTTCCCCATGGCTGTGGGAGTTGAGTGAGTGGCCATGTGGTTCTTTGTTGTCTGCTGAGGCCAAACCATGACACCCCAGCATCCCGATCCACTACAGGTTGTCATTGACTCTGTCTCGTGTGTCACACATGACACCACAGCAGACCCACTGCACCTTTGCTAAGGGAAGTTCCCAGTTGCAATAAAGGAGGCCTGAAGTTATGCACTGCAGTCAAAGGCTTGACACTGGAGTAGGTGTCTTGCTGGCTACCCAATGCTCCCCTGCAGTTTAGGCTCTGCAGTGACAAATTCCAACCCCCTCCTTTTATTCCACCTTCCTGGGGGAATAAAAGTATTGTCATGGAAGAAATGATGCAAGAAAGTAGGCCCTAGAAATTAGACATTGTTAGCATGAGCG
>RSEF01000007.1:9278035-9289326 GCA_003993805.1 Himantopus leucocephalus | reverse complement strand
GGGAGCGTCCTTGTGCACAGGGACGGTCCTCGTGCAAAAACCCACGCGTGCGAGGGGCAGTCGTGCAAGGCGGGTGGTGGAGGAGTGCCTGGAGCACGAGGCAGTCCTCGTGCAAGACGGGCGTGTGCAGGGGCTTTGTGGGGCGGGCGGGGAAGGGGGGGGGGAGCCCCCATCCCCGGGAGAGCCCACGCACAAATGGCTTCCACCCGGGATGGGCCCTGGGGGCCACGCCTCGTGCAGGGGGGTGCCACTGGCGCAGTAAGTGCACATCACCACCCGACGGGCGGGATGGTGGTTACGCTGAGGCCGTTTTCCGTGTAGGCCGAGCGATTCGGCTTTTCTGTTGGGTTTTTTGGTGCGGGTTTTTTTTTTTTTTTNAAGGAAGCGAAGCCACGTGGTGCAGCCCGTGTGGAGTGTTCGGCGCAAAGCTCGCTGTGCTGTGCTGCGTCCCTGTGCTGTCGGGGACTGGAGCAAAAATCCCCTCCAAGTGCTCCTCCCTCCTGGACGGGAGGGATGGGAATTCCTGCCAGAGGGAGGAAACACAGAGGAAAACGCTAAAACAAAATCAAACCTTTATTCTCGATAAAGCAACAAGTTGCGCAACCCAATTTCTTGAGTTAACCACGGTTCAAGAAGGCGGCTTCAAAGCTTGCAACGGCTCCGACCCCGAGGCAGCCAAAGCCAAAAAAAAAAAGGCTTTGTGCTCGTTAAAAACCTCACAGGCTAATTGAGGATCCCAATCCATCGTCGCCAAGCATCCCGCCCCGGCGCTGTCAGGGGTTGCGCTGCCTGGCAGGGATGCTGGATTAGGAAATGGGGTACCAGGAGCAAGAAACACAACAGGTCGGAAATGGATGCAATGTGCAGCCAGAGATGGTGGCCACAGGTACCGTCATGGTGGCCATCTCGTGTTGAAACACCCCTGGGAAAAGCAGCTGAGCGAGAAATACATGGGGGAGGCAGGTCCTGTGCGCAGAAAGGCCCGGGCTATGTGAGCTGCTGCTCTTCCTACCCACTCCTTGTTTTTTCCTGGATTTAATCGGGACCCGATGATTAAATTTCCTCTTCCTGGTGTTGGCTCCTCCTGCGCCCAAACTTCCAGCGCCGCAGAAGGAGACGGGACTTTCGCCAGGGCGAGATGAAAGCAGGGACGCAGCTGGGGCAGCTGCGAGTCCTCGCGCGGCCAAACCCCATCCCGGGTGTCAGCCGGGGCTCCTCGGCCTCGGCCCACTCTTTCACCGGCTTCATTTAGTGAGCACCAATGAAACGAGCCGTATAACCACATCAAAGCACCCTTGGGAGCTCATTTCTCTTGCATTGTTTTGGGAGGTTTGGGGTTTATCAAAGGGAAGCTCCCTGCAGCTGGATAGCCTGGTTCTGTAATTGCAACGGGGCATTTTGATCTTGTTTTGCTGATGCAAACGGTTCAGGTGGCACCCATAGCTGCTGGGAACACCGGGGTCCAGCTGGGCTGGGTGCTGCTCTCACGCTGGCGGCAGGTGATGTGCGGATACGGGGGTGCTGCTCCCGTCTACACCTCAGCACCAAGCCTGGGACGCCCAGACCAAGGTGCTGCTGTCTCTCTGCTTCTGCATATGCTGTGCAAAACTGTCATTAACAGCATTATTTGAGCTGCTGATGTATCTCTTGCATCCTTAGTCTGATTTTGTATCTCTCTCATACTGTAAATCCAAAACGACTTGTCTCATTCAATGTTTTTATACAAGAAATACTAAAATAGTGAATCTCACTATCGAAACAGCCTCTGATGCCAACCAGCTGATGTTTCACAAATTTATTGGTCCTGCTTCGCTCTTAAATGAATTAGTCCATGTCAGGGGTAAATCACAGTCTTCTCCTGTCTCTGACAAAGTTTGAATCAACTTTTTTTTCTCTGCCTCCCAAACTCTGTGTTATTCTTACTCATTTTAATAATTTCCTAAATAGCTAAAGCTCTGAGAAGTGATGGTGGAGGTCTCTGCATCATCCCAGGCTGACACCTTGAGTGGCTTTGGGGACAAAAGTGCCTTTTCTGATGAGCTGGCTGCTGGGCTGAAGGAGGTTTATGTGCATCTAGTGTTTCAGCTCAGCAGCCTCGTGATCCCTCTGTGTTGAACCCACATCTCCCCAGGGGTAAAGCTGAACTTGAACTCCAAACTGTCGGCTTAATTGAAACTCAGCAATTCATGCACGACAACTGCTGCCCATCCTGGGAGCTGGGAGCGCTGCTTTCCCCGTGGTGAGGATGCACATTGGGTGCGTTGCTGGTGAGGAAGGTCTGGCCCAGCCTGGGGTAGAGGGATGATCCCGCATCTCATCCCCCTGTCTGTTTTACAACAAGTGGTTTGCAATATCCTGGAAGCTCAGATCAATAAGGGGCCGTGTGGTGGTTGGTCACAGGGCTGGTGCTGTATGTGTCAGGGACCAAAATCCATGGGTACGGACAAAGATGCTCCCATAGCATCTTTCCAGCGGGTGCTGGTGTGGGCTACCCCTGGGCTCCTGCCTCCCTGCCCTGCTCCTACCCCTCTCCTGCCTGCAGCTGCCTTCTGCTGCCACGTTCCCTCCGCTCCCACTGCGACCGCAGAGAGCTGGGAGAGAGCAGGGCACGGCGGCATGGTGGCAGAGCCATCCCACCTTTGGAAGTGTGCCATTCCCCTTTCCCCTTCCAGGAAGCGATACCGGTGAGCAATTAGACCCAGACAGGATGCCCTAACAAGCTCAGGCTTTTATACGGTGCTGGGAATTCATCTTGCAGGAATTCCATGTTAAAGTTCATTTCAAGACTTTCTCTGTCCGCTCGCCTACGGTGTTTCTGAAGCACTTGCACAGAACTGAATGGTAATTGTCTCTGTTTGCCTAAATAGTGCTTAGGAGAAGGGCTGGTCTGGGATGACATACCTGTGACTCAGATATGTGAGTGTATCTGGCTCTTTTGGAAAGACGAGGACTCTTCTTTGCTCTGATGCTACCTTTGAAATTGCAGAGAGATGCTGGACATCTGCTTGTCTTGGAGGAAAATACTGAAATGGGCTGCCCTGCAAATGAGCCCAGGTCCAATGAGCACCAAACCCAGCAGCACCAAACCCCTTGCCGGGGCTGAAAGCGCAGAAGGATGCTTTTGCAGGTGCAGTGGTGGCTCAACCGCTAGCTCCTGAAACCTTGCAGATGGGAGTGCTCCCAAAACTAAGCCTAATAAAATCTGCTTCCCAAACGTAATCTAATAAAATCCTGGCCCTCAGTGGGAGTGTCCAAGCTCTCGCTGCAGCTTGGGTTTGTTGCAGCCTGTTGCTACGCGCTGGAGGGAGCGCTTTTTCCATGATCCTCCAATTTTGGTAGGAGTCCAGCAAATCCTTTTGCCCGTATCATGCTATAGATTGCTTTCCAGAGCTGGGGCAGAGAGTGCTTCGCTGCCAAGGTACTTTTAATAAAGCTTCATTAGTACAGCAAGCCCGGCAAACTCCCTGGGGTGAGGTCTTCCAGGCCAATCTTCCCCTTGCCGTGAATTAATTACAGCCATGATGGTTAATGACAAAGGATAGTGATAGCTGGCGGTTTTTGATGTCCCTCTTGGTTTGTGCCATACCAAGACAAGTCTTGTCCTATGGAAGTGGGTGGCAGAGCTATTGCTGCCTTCCCGGCAAGCAGCGGCTCTTTATTTAGTTGGGTCCCTTGGCAGGGAGCAAGGCAGGCTCCAGAGCATCGCTGACACAGGTGGCACTTCCAGGTGTTTGAACTCTGGTTGGTCAGGGTACTTGGGTTTTATGACTAGGGTAAAGTAAATAAATGATTCAGACAAGATTTATTTTGCATGTATAACTTTCTCATTTCAAAACCAATTACCCACAGAAGTTTCTAATAAGTAACTCTCAGTGCATTTGGAACACACAAAAAAAGCATCGTCTTCATTCTGCCAGACTCCCCAAATGGATTTTTCTGCTTAGTTTTCTGAATTAGATTATGCTGGGCTGTAATAAAAGCAGGGCAGATTTACGCCTCCAACACCCATCTCCTCCTCAAATGTGCATTTGCCCGATATGTTTTTGTATCTGGAGTCTGGAGGATTTTTTTCCATTCCTTCCTCAGCCACGTGCTGCAAACGTGACGCAAGGTCTCCACTCATTGCAATGGCTAAAGGCAAAAGCAGCAATTGCTTATGCTATATTTGCAAACCTGGCCTCTGCTTTTGCTTTTCTTTGGGACTCCCAGCACAGCATGCCCCAACTGGGGTAACCACTGCACTGCAGCAGGTGAGTTCCACCTCCCTTCATAAATTTGGGGCCATGTTGGTGCCAAAGGGGAAGAAAAGTTGAGGGATGGGGGGGGCTGGAACTCACCCATGACCGCTGTGCAAACTGCTCAGCCCTCATGTATGGTGTTTGTAAGGTGACGGTAAATGCCTGGCCACGTAACGATCGCTTCCTACTAATAACAGGGACTAGTTTTTTCAAGCCTGATGAGGAAGTGCGCAAAGCAAATGACAGGGCTTCTGGAGCGGCTTTTAATTTCTTTGGCTGCCTGACATCGACTGAATGAATGAATGAACAAAGGAAAGCAGAGAGGCAGAGGTGAGAGATAAGAGATGCCCGGAGACCAGCCTTGCACATTCTCTGGTCCTCAAGGTAAAATCTAGAGCATCCTTCCACCCCGCTGCCACTGCCTTCCATTTTGCAGCAGCCTTACACACCGTTCCTGCCCCCGTTGCATCCCCCAGCCATGCCACCACGCATTAAATGGTGCAGCTTCTACCCACTGCTCACTCTGCCCAGTGGGGGGGGATGGGCGGTGGAGTTTGCTTTGAGGAGCTTTGCACCATGCATGCTTCTGCAGCCTCCCTCCTCCTGGAAAACTACTCTGTATGGCAAAATCCTTTATTTTAACCCAAATCTTTTATTTTAACCAACCATTTCCTGTAAATAGCACTCTTCATTTTTCCTTGTTGCCCTTTCACTACAAGCCAATCAATCCTCTGTCCATAATACCTCCCACCCTGGCTGGCTAAACTAAAATGCCGATTGCAACGGCGAGACCTGTGACCCACGAGTTAATGCTGCGGTTTCCCATAGAGAGTTTCTCTTCCTCCCCGAGTCCGATTGCACAAAATAAACCAGCTTTTGTTTGCGATGGAGATTCTCCTGGCAACAGAATGACGGAAGCTGCAAAAAAATGCCAAGGCTCAATGACAGCTCTATCTAAAACTAACCACCAAGATGAGTCTGTTTTATCATCATTAAGGAAGAAAGCACCAAGCTGATGGGATAGGGGAAATCACTACTGTTTATGATAGCTTCATAGATGGACAAATACCCCTGCCTAGCAGAAAAGGTGTGCAAAAGGGCACGATTATCGATGCATTGCCATGAACCTTGAAACGAGTTTGAGAGATGAGAGGTGGGTTCCAACCTACACCCTCCACCCCCAGTGAACTGACAAGTTCAGTTGGGTTGTGGGATTTGGCAGGACTGCTGCAGTCAGTGAAGAGTCTCCAGCAGATTTCTGTGGGTCTCGATCAGGCCCAGAGCTTGCAGAAGGGAGTTTGAGGAGCATAAAGCCCTGTTTTGTAGCCAAGGAGGACTTTGGTATTTAGTGCAGTGTTCTCCTGGGCTGCCTTTCCATGTCCCTCGGAGGCTCAAAGCGGCCCTTTCTCCACCAGTTTTGGCTGCTGACTCCCAGATTTCCCCCTGTATGTCTAAAGATCTTCTCTAGGGCAAAGACACAGGGACCAGCAGCCATTTGATAGTGCTGCGGAGTGACACACCCATCATTTATTTCCTTCCATCAAATCGCTGCCAGACCCCTTCCACCTTTCGGGCAGCACCGTGATAAAGCACAGGATAGTTTCCTAATTTTAATTGTGTAAGACACAGTATTTTCCCATGTTCAGTGACAGGCGGTCTTGTTTATGGCATTTGCTGAGCTCCTGTATTAATCAATGTGGTTAATTGAATTGATGACTGCACCGGCTTGTGTCCGAAGCTGTTTCACATCATTAGCTGCACTTAAAGTGGTGATCTGTCAGAAGAGCTGCTTGCAGTCTTCTCCACCTTGATGCAAGCAGTGGGAGATCCTGGGTCTCCCCACCGTACACCAGCAGTGGCTTAGGGACAGGGAACACTTGCTACACTGGAACTTGGAACATGCTACATTGCAGCCATCAGCCTCATTTCTAGTGCATGCAAACAGCTAAATCAGATTTGAACCCAAGGGCTGAATGCACATGATACAAATACAGGGCAAACTGAAAAGAAGCAGCATTTTCTGCAAATTCATGCCAGGGACACTGGGTGCAAGTGTCCCAGGATAAAAGGGGAGGATAAAAGTATCAACACCTTTGGCTATCTGCTATAGCCCTTGCAAAAGGGCTCAGGACTCAAAAGATAAGGGGAAAATAATAATTCCCAGGCCTTTAGAGGCACAGGAAAATGGGAGTGAAGAATTAGCCCAGAAACCCAGAAGAGCAGAGAGCCATCAATCATTCAGTAAGGAGGGCTGAAGTGATACCTGCCAGAGCATGTGCCCCATCAGCAGTGTAACAGCAGCAGGCAGAGGACATGTGGTGATGATTTATGGCAATGTTATCTTCCCAAAGCAAACACCAGGTGCTGAGGACCGGGCAGCACAACCAGCACAGTTCTTTCCCCGCTTTTCTTATGGTTGATGGACACTATTTTTTTCATCGCTTATGCAGGAGGGACATCCCTTCTTCTCATCCTCCTTTCTCTACCTGCGGTCCCTGGGTCTTATTTACCAAAAACCATCCAGACCCTGGCAATTAGCATTTTCTGCTGGGTGGCTTTGCTTGGGCCGAAGCCTCTGTGACCGAATTTCCACAGCTTATATGTCAGATGAGGATGCATCATCCCCATGTTGCCTGATCAGCAAAGCCAGGAAACAGTGCTAAAATTTGCCAGTGTGCCTGTCATTCAGGTTATTTTCAGTGGTTGCTCGCCCAGCTTGAGATGCTGGTCATCTGTGTTGCATCTCCTGGATGATCTCCTGGATGTAAGGGCTGTGAAGATAGTGACTATACTAATTAGTAATTAATTAGTAATTAATTACTAATTAATATGAAGGCAGCTGCTCCATCAAGAGATGCTCTCTCCCACAAACTCCTTTCAGCCTCCTGTTCAAACCAGTGATGCAAAATCCATTCCCAATGGTGTTTGCTAGCCCCTGCACGACTCATACCATCCCCTTGGATTTCCTTCAGAGCATTGGGCCGGATGGGGCTGCATTTTTTCACCTGATTTTCAAGGGAGGTTAGAAGCTTTTCCTCTCATCCCAAAGATTTGGAGCTGAAAAATCCCTCTAGGAATAAACTTGCATCCATCCTAAGTGTGTTATAACCCAGGTCGGAGAAAGCTTGAAGTCTGTATCACCTGAAGATCTGCATTTTTGCTCCAGATATCAAGCCCTTTATCTACCTGCTGTGTTGGTTTTAGGTTTCTAGCCGAGGTGATGAACCTCCTAAGTTTCCTCAGCAAAGCTGTCTCCAAAGGGGTGCCTCCAACCACCCTGACACCCAGGCGCTTGCACTGGGGCCAAGGGACTGCAAAGTTTTCCCTTGCAGTCCCTTAGTTTCCCTTAGTTCACTAAAATTAGGAAAGTTTCACATGGGACATGTGGCTTTTCACCCTTCTCTTCTTCTTCAGAGTGCTGAGTGATATTTAACCATCAGGCAGGAGAAGGGTCTTGATTTTGCTCCTCCTCTGACATGCAAAAACCCAGAGTATGACCCAGGCATGGCCCTGTGTGGTCCCATCCTGGAGATGCTGAGCACAGCCAGGACCCAGAGGGCACCCAGGACTTTTCTTAACTCTGGCAACTCTATAGTTAAAGAAACATCCCTGCTGACACCCTCAACCAAGCTCTCTCTCCCCAGGGGCTCCTGCCCTGCAGCCTCTTTCCCCCACCTTCTCCTCCCTGGCTTCTTTGCTACCTTAACAGGTCTGTCCCCCCAGCTACCCAAAACTGCCTTTAAAATAAAGCTGGGGACATTTGTTGCTGGGGAAGAGGAAGGAAAGGAGTGATGCTGATGTGTGATGGACCAGCTTGGAGCTCCTTTGTTAGCCCCCAGCACCCTGGCTGGGTTTTAAATCCATAACCACGTGCAAACCCTCTCCTACTTGCACAAGGCATCCTCTGTCCCCTTCCCTGGAGCAGCCCCCAAGAACGACAACGGGGCGGCTGGGACAGACGGTGTTTTGCAATGGTCACCGCTACTGGGTGCGCGGGTGCCTGTCCTAGGGGTTATTACACACTGACAAGGGCAAACAGCAACATGAGTCAGTTATATCATTATAAAACGATGTTAAATGTCAGATGTGTGCCATGACGCCAGGTACTTTTCTGCAGAGCCCTCCACACATTGCACTGTTTGTGGCTCTTTTAACAAAGAAGGTCTTGTAAAAAGCACTGCCTGGATGAGATTTAAGCCATCAGAGATAACCGCTTGGCTGTTTCTTGTTTGGACCTCAATACCTCCTCTTGCATGGTAAAACACACTTCCTTTCTGTACTGCCGGATTTGCTTTTCAATGCTTCATTATTTTTCAAGGTCACAGCGTATTGAGCAGTTTGCTCAACTGCCCTGGAAAGAAACGAAGTCACAAGAATTTTTTTTTGTTTAATAAATGCATGCACTGAGCCTGAATCGCTTTCTTATAAGCATGTAAAGGAGAATGGAAAGCACTCGGATCTACATTTTTTTTTTTTGCACTCTGTCTTTTATAAATCCATTATTCACACTTCTTTTCTACGGTGAAGAAATGCCCAGTTCTCTTCTTTTCCAGCTGGCAAGCTCTGGGCTCTCATTTAGTTCCCAGTGCCATGGGATTATTTGCATGGATTTTAAGAAACCATACCCTTCACTGCAATAATGGTGGCAATCAGGCAATGCCAGCCCAAAAGCTGAGCTTCCCCCTTAGTATACATCGGAGGAATCACCACCAGCATGAATGGCATTATTCCCATTTAAAAAGCGGAAAAAATGGGGCGGGAGGTTCTTAAAGCAGATGCAGGCAGCATCGATCGGGCTGGTTATGTCCTGGTGGGCATCGGGTGGAAATGACTCGGGACTCGTGTGGTCTGTTCATGCCGTGGTCCACATGGGGATGGGTGTCACAGGCAAGCAGCAGACGGGAGAAGCAGGGCTTTGGGGCAAAATGTTGGTCTCTTTGAAGCCAATGGTGAAATTCCCATTGGCTTCGACTGCCAGACTTAGCACAAAGACTTTGCAGACCTGCTGACGGTCAGGCCCATAGCAGGAACCTGTCTGGTGGCGTCCCGTTGCCAGCTTGTTTGCAATATTAATTAGGGCCATGAGTCTCCAATGTTTTCAAGCTCTGTGGCTCCAATTCGCCATGTAGGAAGGAGCAGGGTTGCAAAGTGAATCCCCCTGTGCAACAGTCCAAAACAGGTCCTGCATTATTTTTGCCTCTGCTAAGTTTGAGACCCATCTTGGATGATGCTGAGGCTCCCATTGCTCAAAAAGCATCCATCAGAGCAGCTTTCTGTGGGACATGGTGTTTCACAGGGTGCAGAAACCTTCCCCGTGGACATGCCATTTCTGTCGAGACTCTGGCTGCAAAGCAAGACAGCTGGGCTAACCGGTTTTCCACCAGCAAATTTTTGGCAGACCTCCTGACATGAAGCCAAGGGCAAGCACTTCTTGGGTGCTGGCATCTCACAGGGCCTGAAAGCCTGCCAGCTGCATCCCCCAGACATCCCTGTGAACCCATTTGCAGTCTTCCAAAGGTGAAGTTTATGCAATTCTTCCCCTTGGCGCTCATAACTCATGGCTATTCAACCGCTACAAGCTTTCACTGCTCCTCTCTCCTCATGCTTGCAGAACACGAGGTCCAAGCCACCACAGTGGCTGGCGGGCTGCCCTCCTCCCTGAGGAGCCTCCGAGGCTAATTGCAACCAAATCCAAAATAAGCATGGCAATTCCGAGGATAAAAATATGTCCTGGCAAAATTTTATATTGAATAACATCTGGGTTGAGAAGAAAGAACCTGTAAATGTCTCAGCAAGGAAAAAATTGCATGAGATGCTGATACCTTATTAAACATCAGAAAGCCCACATCGAGAGAGACATAAAAGTCCCTAATGTGAGAAAAGCATCCATTAGACCAGGCAGCCGGCCTTGGCTGTTGAAGAAGTCAGGCTTTGGTAGCTCTTCTGTGCTCATCCAGCTAGCAAGTGTGCAACACTCACCTTTCCCGATGGCGGTAGAAATGTGTTGTGCCATCAATGGCATTTCCCCTTTTGATAAAAATACATCAACCCATCCTCAGTGCCCACAGTGAGAAATTCCTGGGGCTGACAGCTCCCCGATGGGGCCTTAGCGTCAGAAATAAATTCTCTGCTGTGATAAACATCCCAAATCCATTGCTGGATGAGTTTTTAGAGACTTTGAGAAATAGAACAAGCAAGTAAACAAGCAGGGATTTCCCCCTGTGCCTGCAGAGCGTCTCCAATGCAGCGGAAAGCACAATCAATAATTGAGTGAGAAGGCAAGCCGCTCTGAGCTTTCACAAAGCACAGCCTGAGCATCCAATATTTATTTTCAGGCCTTAAATAATGTATCTGAAAATGCTTCTAACTGGATATTTTAAGGAAAACAAATTTATGTCATGAAAAGTTAATTGGCAAGAGCATCTCTGCAGGAAAATCAATAGCAGCCACAAAAAATACCCCTCAGCTCCTCAACACATTGGTCCTGTTCCTCCTCGTAAGTTAGGGTACAATTCTATAATTTCTAATTAAGGAATCATTCGCTATCAATTAGCCCGTATAAGTAGATTTCACTCACTCCTCAGGCTAAATCACTTAAGCCCTGGCATTTCCTTCTTGCTGCTGCAATACCGGCCACCAGCGAGGCAGTGTGGGGATGGGTTGGCCAGTCCTGGTTCTGCTACTGATTTCGTATGGGAGCTTGGCGGAATGGGTTCACCCCCATGTGTTCGTTCACTCAGCAGATGTGTAGCAGACCAGCAGCTACTGTAGGCAAATAGGAAAAAAATCACCGTGGTGGGATGGGATGAAGGTGGTGGAATATTGCATGGCATGGAGTATGCCCAGAGCAGTGGTCAGAGGTGGCTCTCAGAGGGGTCCTGGGGCTCTGACAAGTGAAATTACTGCAGTTAAGGACAACATGAGCAGGAAATGAAGGCAACAAAGCTGCTCCGCTGCCAGCTCCTGTGCTGGTGTATCCCACTGCTGCACCCCAAAACAGCAGTCTTAGTCACTTGGGTCTTTTTAGTCTAGAGAAAAGACGACTGAGGGGGG
>RSEF01000007.1:9244923-9262799 GCA_003993805.1 Himantopus leucocephalus | reverse complement strand
TATGAGTACCTCTGCTTAAAACTTGCTCATTCTGCCTTTTAAATATAGCCTTTGGTGTTCTCTACATGCTACTACCAACTCAGTTACTGGAGACATTCAGTATGCTTATTATTTAGTTGAGATGGGTTTTGATCTTTTGTGGACACTAGTATATACTGTCAAAGTATTTATGAGTTATGAGAGATTCCACCTATGCAATGAAAGGTCAGCTATGCAAAGTTCCTCACAACCTTTCAAAAGTATGCTAATAAAAAATTAAGTGTATCAGTAACCCCAAGGTCAAATAATCAATAAAGAAGCGTCAAAATTCAATATTGTAATTTTTAAAGAGCTGCATGTCTTCATCACAGTTGTGAGGAAGGAAAAGATGCAGTCAGAGTGTTCATTGCTTTGTGAGCATTGAGTGAAGCTGAGGACAGTGCAGTTGGTTTTAACTGGTATAATTTATTCTGGTTAAAGTGATTGCAAGATGGGACCTGAGGGATCTTTCTCTCTAAGTGAAAGAAGACCTCTTCTAGGTAAGGTCAAATTGTGTCTGGTCTTTCTGAAGCAGCAGCCCATATGGCAACACCAGAGAGTCCTGACAATTGCTTTTGGCTCTACAAGAGCTTTTTTTGCCTATTTGGTCTCTGAATCCTTGTCTGGTCTCAGAACACTCTAAGACCATCACATCGAAATTTAATATTTACCGTCTAATTTAAATGGTCAGAGGTGTTAAGTAGATTTATTTTATATTTATATTTATATTTATATTTATATTTATATTTATATTTATATTTATTTATTTTTTATATATAGTATTATATTTATATTTATTTACATTATCTTTAAGTTTCAGTCCAGAGTAGTTTGCCCCAAGTTCAGTATTACTTTCCCCCTAAATAGTGTCAGAGGCGGTACAGAACAAATGTAGTTGAATCTAGTGCAAGCCCTGCTTTTGTAAGTATATTTTAAAGAAAAAAAATATGGCTCTAGTGTAAGCAAAATACTTTTTATGTCTTTGACAGAAAAATAACTTTTGGAATGATAGATTATTTGTGCTAGAGAGCCAGATGTTAAGCATTTGTTAGTTTCTTGTTGGATTCAAAATACAGAGATGTGCAGATCTCTGTTGCCAACAGTTAGTGATGGCCGCAACAGATTAAGAAAAGTGGTATCAGTCCCACCTGTCACCTGAAGGGGACTTGAAGGGCAAGTTACTTCGCAAGCGTTGCCAACACACATTCCTGAAACACAGGGGTGTTTATCTGCAGGAGCTTGCAAGCTACTTCATTCCCTTCTAGATGAACACTCATTGGACCTCAAGGTTTGAGACTTTTAAACCCCCTCCCTGCAGCCCACATATATATATATGTATTTGCAAAGCAGGGACATGCACAGAGATACTGACACATTTAAATGTTGGACATTTTCCTCACAGTAACATTAAAATTTGATTTTGGCTAATATTTCTTAATCCCAGGTAGGAAGAGGTAGATGTATAAATAGGAACATGATTTTCATGGCAAAGAGCAAGTGGAGTCATTGACCACAAAACTTGCTGAGATGATAGAAAAAATTAATGGAGGAAAAAAATACCTTCAGTTTGATGTCTTTATTGAAGTCACATCTCTCTCGCTTTCCCTGAGAGGTTACCTATGACCAGTTAGTGAAAGATATTGCTAACTTTACCCTGATTTCAATTTGCATTACATCAATAAAAGAGTAAACAAAATGGAACGTAACTGGAGAAAGCAAAACAAAGAGAAACTGCAACAGGTCTAGAGTGATACATCCCATCCTGTCTTCCCAGCAGATTGGTAGGATCATTTGTTCTGTCATAGCTGTAGCCCATGATAAGATTGTTGCATATGATGTTACTGTTTATCTTTAATAAAGGTGCCTTCCCAGCTGTCCTGGATAATTCTTATTCCTCGCTCTTCTCTCCAGAGAAGCTTGTAACACTCTCCAATTGCTCCCATTTTCTTTTCCCCTTGGCTCAGTAAACACACTGTTTCTAAGTGCAGTCTCCAGTTCTTCTTCTGTCCCATCCTTGATCCCCTCCAATTATCTTTCTGTCTCTCACACACTGCTGAAACAGCTCCTGACAAAAATCTCTCATGAATAACTTGTTTTAGCCAAAGCCCAGAACTGCAACTTCTCTAATTGACTCCCGAGTATCCCACAGTCCCTGCATCAGCTCAGCACTGGGAGGGAGCATGAATGGTTTACAATTACCTGCAGCCCTTCCTTCTCTTAGAGAGTCTGCATGAAGCCTCACCCGAGATAATTGTAGGCTGCCAACTTACACTGTAGGTCTGCACAGCTCTGTTCATTCATCGCTGCTTTGGTGTGTGTAAGTTTAAGGGAGAGTGGCTTTATGGGGAGCTGAGAAAGACCTTGTTACTCCATGAGAAATGCATAGACTTTGTCAAACCCTTGGTCTTCATCAAGCTGTGGGTTTGTTTATTTTTATTTTACAGAAGGAAAGTAACGTGTTACATGAGAGTTTGGCCGGAGTTGGTGCCTGGGTGTTGGTTTGGTTTAGAAAGCTGGGGAAGAAAAAGAAAATAGATGAGAAAATCAGGATACCTAGGTGTTTGGAGAGCAGAGATTCAGGAGCAGTAATTTACTGCTGCATTGACTGACTCTATGTGAGAGGGCTCTCAAGGACAGACAAATAGTGAACTGCCTACCACTGTGTGTTTTGTATTCAAATGGTTTCATTTTGGCATACAGCAATGAGAATATGGCTGGGCAAAGAGAAAGAGAATTGACTGTGACTAAGAAAGAAAATCAGACTGAAGATTGAAAAATGCTAAAGCAGTGAGAACGTGATTGTAAAAGACCAACCCCCCTGAGAGGCAACTAATTCATGGCCATAGCCTCCTGCAAGATGCTATTCTTTGCAGAGTTTAATTTGCAAATCATCTTTCTTCCTCTGCTGATGTCCTGCAGTGTAACCCCCAGCCCCATCAATAAAAGATGCGGTAATGAGTCACACATTCATTGCAGTCATCACATCCGCAATAAAACATCAGTCCTCTGACAGTTTACAAGATACAAATCATATCAGCATGCAGTTAAGGTTGAGACTACATAGGAGTAATTTAGAAAAAAAAAAAAAGACATTAGATGGTGTAATTGTCTCTAAACCAAGTATTAGACACTGATAAAATTCAGCTGTCAGTTTATAAGTAAAAGACACGTGGGCACGCCAAGATTGGGAATGTTGGCTCTGCCCTGCTCCAACAACAAGCCGCAGATGCATTGAGTGTAAACTGAGGAGTTAATAGCGCTGCGTTCAGGTACAGGTCCTTTAGGCTTGAAATGAAACAGCTGGGCCTTCATTCAACAGATTTCCAAGAAGCAGGTTACTGTTCAGGTCTGAAGCAAACTAATAATGACTTTTAATAAACCTTTCCTGTGTCCTACTTGTTACCTTTGACATGCAAAGATTAAACTCTCATTTGTAAACTGATACGCAAACAGAGCTGTGAAAGCACTTTCCCTATAGACATCTTAAAGATGATTTATGCCATTTTTGTCTGCGTGTCATGCAGTAGAGAGAGACTACTTTGCTATTTATTTTATTTATGCCGTTTTGTTTCTGAGAGGAGAAGGACAAAATGCATTCATCAGAATTTCTTATGCAAGCTCCCTGCAGGCCTCAAAGTATTCTGAAAGGAATCAACATGCAAAACGAGATAATTATTTCAGTTCAGTATTAAAAGGCTTTGTATTTTTTCTGTCTATAAAAATGCTGTTAGACTGATCAAACTTTTTAAAATGCTAAGTATTGAAAAATAAAAGGGTGTATTTATCAGGAGATGAATAGCTTAAGTACACATTGTGGGTACCTGTTAATATATCTTCTGGAAAAAACAAAGTGATGAAGTGATGTATACGTAGAAGAGCCTGTCATTATTTTTGGGTTTCCTGAATTAAGACTGTTGTTTCTTCTGCTCAAAATGAGTATTGCTTTGAATGCTAAAACAGTAACAGACGTGTCATAACCACATGCACAGATGTCAGTACCAGCGGACACAGAAACAGTTTTGCTTTTCATTTCTCGTGTCTCGTATACACACGGAAGAAGGAATGGCAGGAGCGTACCTCCAGCGCAGAGGTACCACAGGTAGCTCTTAATCAGTCTTTGTCAGCTCCAGACTAAAACACCTACATTTAGGTATAGACATGCAGTTTTTTACATGTGAACCAAGGGCATGGTTCAGTTGCCCAAGCACAGGTGAGATGCCCTAGTTATCCTGCTGGCCTCTGGTGGCTGCCCCGAGGGGAGGGGGTCTCTGGCAGGTTCCATGCCTGCTGTATTTCCCAGCCCCCCCAGGGAGTTCTCAATAGCATGGCTTCGCAAAAGGGATGTGCTTGGACAGCTGACTCGAGCTCCGGGTGTCCACCGACTCAAACAGCTGCTTCAAATCCTTGCTCATATGAATACATTTACATGCAAATGCCTAAATTTAAGTGGCTTCATCTTAAACTGAACCATACCTACAGTCTGGCTGTAGGTGAGCTAACTTGACAAAGCTGCTTGGGTAGCCAGGCATGGAGATTGTTGTATCTCACTACACTCAGTGATACACACACACGCTCGGAAACATCTGTCTTCATTTTGTTCTGTATCACATTTGATTTTCGTCCTAGTGTTAGGCAGCTCCCTGCTCTGCAGATAGTCCCCCTGAAATCAGTAAGATTTCTTGCAGGATGAGGTCCCCCTCCAGGTTCAGAAAGATTTCTGACCTGCTTCATGGGAAATACCGTCTGTGTGGGGGAATTAGGCTAGTTTGGAAAAAGCCGTAGTTGGTACAGAAATGTAAATATTTAGCAAGCATTTCCACATATTTATGTTCTACCCACTTTCATTGATGAATTAGGACCTACTGTGAGCCCAGGCCTCTTGTTGCCAGCCAAGGCAGGGGCTCTTCTGGTTTTGAGCTTATGCTTGTGTTCAAGCAAATTTGATAATCAGGTTCAGGATAACCTTTCAAAGTATGACCTCATCCCTGTTTTAAGGGAATCTGTGCTGAACTGAAGTTTGAGAACAGAATGACATAAAATTAGTAGGTTTATTGGTTTGCTGAAAACCTGTGATTTGATTCAGAGGTAACCTTAGTTTGAAAGACATTGGATTCCAACTTCATAAAACACAGTTGTGATATTTTGTATACCCTATTTGATTACTGGGTGCTAATAATAATCTGGCATGAAATAATCTGAGACTATTAAACATTCTTTTTCCTTCATGAGCTGCAGCCATTTTATTTCTATTGTTTGCTATGTTAATAATTTCATTAAAAATAGGAGAAAGCCTAACCTACTGGGTAGTACTGGTGCTTTCTGGTTTTACTTTCTTCTGAACCAGGCTGTGTTTTAGGCTGTATGGAATGTGGGAGAGCTTTATATTTGCTTCCGGACTTGTAGCAGTAATGAGTTTATCCACTTCTGAAAGGAGGTAGTCAGCAAGTTGCCTATATACTCTGCTCTTCAGTTAGAATCACTAACATAGAAGAGCTGGATTAGTAATTCCTTGTAAGATGGAAATAGCTATCTGTCTTTTGGAAAGTAAATATCTGTCTCAGCGAGGAAAATAAGGGGGTTATTGTGTTTTCATGAGTTATGAATTAGAGCATCCCTGGAGTTTTCTTTCAGGCCGGAGTAGATTGTGCGCTGTCTCTTGCACGCAGCTGCACGTGATGCCAAACCCTGGCTCAGCTGGGGGAATGAAACTGAGCCAGTCACTTGCTCACAATGTGTAGTGCAGGCAAATTTCTAATTCTTAAACACTAGCATGATTCAAACCNACAGCTGCACGTGATGCCAAACCCTGGCTCAGCTGGGGGAATGAGACTGAGCCAGTCACTTGCTCACAATGTGTACTGCAGGCAAATTTCTAATTCTTAAACACTAGCATGATTCAAACCTAACTGGGTTTCTGTTCTGGGTGTGAAATGTTAGCTAAAAAAAAATATAAACTGCATCCTGCTGTCACCAAATGATGACCACATTTATTTTTAAATCAGGCTTTGTAATCCGTCCTCACTGCACTCACCTAATAGTTTTCCAATAGGAATATTTGTACTCCAGTTCACTGATAGTCTTATCTTGATGCCTCATTATTTTATTATTTCTTTACTGGGAAACTTTATAAAAGCAACACAGATTTTGCTGCTGACTTCAGTGGAGCCTGATCTTTACTCTGTTTACCAGCTGATACAAGATTTCAGCTTTCATGGCTTTTCATGTGGAAAAACATGGTTAATATGAATGACTATGAATCAGTTGTGGGAACTGATAGTACAGTGTAGGAGAACATGCTTCCTGCTGTGTAGGACAATCTTATTTTACCTCAGACACCTATGCATTTCTGAACTGAATCTTATTCAATCACTGTAAGAATGCAAAATTGTCAGATCAGCTATGAATATTTTCCACTATCCTAATTATCTGTGTAGCTCTTCACAGTTTCCTGGACGGAGCACAGATAGAGGCTCAACAAGTACCTAAGCAACGTGGAAGGAATAATGCGTTGATCCCAAAATAAACATATCCTTTTGCTAGTTTCTCAATATTCATGTTTTGGATTACATTTACTTCAAATCAATCTGGAGAAGGCAGACCTGGTTGTATATGGAGCTATATATCCTACACAATGCTTAGTTTGAATCATAGTTATAAGAAGGTTTCAAATTCTCTTTTCAAGTCTGTCAAAAGTGTCAAATTTCTGGTAACTCACAAGTCTGGGGAATGCTTTTTCTTACTAATGAGTGAACCTAAGGAATTCGTGGTTTACAGGAGCCTTGGAAAGTTCAAATACTCATCACATAATGTCTGATGACCACTCATCTTTTCCCATTCATTACTTCCAGTATGGGGAAAGCACATACTGAACTTTCCCCATCCGCGTCAAAACCATGAGTCGAACCCCTCACAGCACCCCCATGTCAGAGTAGAAATGCTGTCTCTGTACAGCATTTCCAAGCTAACTGGCCATCAGCAGTAACTTTTTTTGTTGTGCCATTTTAAAGTTTTCCTCAGCTGATTATATGAAACAATTAATAAAATAAGAAAGCTATCCTGTTTCTGCAGTTGTACTTCAGTACCAACTCCTGCTGACATTCGTACTGTGTCTCCCACTAAAGCCAGCGGTGAGATCTGGCAACTGTAGTTGACAGGTAAACACTGGCATTTACTGATAAATGTGCATTTGTTAGAAGGTCTCTGTGTCATCCCATGTAGGCACATTGAAAGCTGAAGGTAAGTATCTCGCTGCATGCTGACTTTTGTTCAGGCTTGAATAACCTCATCTAATATATTGAAATTAGTTTTCTTGAAGCATATTTATTACCTGCTTCCCCCCCCCCCCGATATTTTTGCTTGGCAAATATCCAGATCTTTTTGTGTGCATACATTGTGAAGCCAAATTTGCCATATTTTCACATTCATATGATTTTGTCCTATTAGCTCAAATTCATTAGTGCTTTTTGGTAGCAGATTGTGTAGGAAATAAAGTTCAAATTCCTGGACAGAATTGAACACGCTAAAAAAGCTAACAAATTACCTGGTTTAATTCATCATAATTTATCTTTTTACCTTGGACAAAGCAAGGAGGTAGAAGATTGTCCCTGTCAGTGTGTTACTGTGCTGAAGGAAGGATTTGCTGTTAGCTGTGGCTATCAGGAGGTGACAGCTTGGACTGGAGACCATGTCCTGGGAAAGCACTAGGTGCTGAGCTCCTGAAATGGTCACCAGCAGTTGGTTGGAATAGTGATGACCTCTGTGCAGAGGATGGGGATTCTGAACAACCCCAGACAGCGGAGATGGGCAAACATCCTGCTGATCCAGACTGTCCTCTGCCTCAAAAAAGTGCCTTTCTCCTCTGGGGACTCCTTGAACAAAACTCCTGAAAGTAAGTGCCTGTGCTCATTTTTATTCTGAGTAGAGTAAGGGGTCACGGCTGTATAATGCCACCAGAGGAAGCATCTTTCCTCCTCCCCAGTGGTAAGCTCAGTGTTCAGTGCAGTCATCTGTGACGTGATGGACAGAAGTTCAATCCCCTCTTCTCTCTGATGGGAATTCAAAGCCGCATCTTCTGTATTTAAGGAAAGCACCCACATAGCCCACTGGCTGTACCAGTCCCTGCTGCAAAAACATTTTATACCTCTTGTATTCAGACTGTTCATTGTAATACCAAATTGTGCCTAAACAAGCCTCAGAGTAGGACAAGTGCTCTGTTTAACTCTCGCTTGGTGATCGCTTCATTTCTCTTTGCTCGTGCTTCCAAAGGAGGAGCAGGTAAAGTTGTCTGTCTTCTGGAACGGCTTCTACGTTAGTGATGAGCAAGGAGCGGGGAATGGAAGCTTGAACCTGTTTACGTCATTGAATAAATTATTTTTTTTTCCACATCCTAGACGAATGCTTTGGTTACTGGGGTTAAATTGGAGGGAATTTGTGTAGCATCTGCACTGACCATCACAAAATGGGCATTTTTGGTGCATTCCTGTTAGTTCAAATCCATCAGAGACAGAGGGAGAAGAACCCAAAGAACATAGGAAATGTCCTGCCAGATTTGATGGTGGTCATGGGGCCCTGGGCTTGGGCTGGGAGCCTGGTCTCCCACAGTCCCCTCTCCTCAGGTTCCTGTATGTCCAGAGTGGCCGTGTTAGGGATGTTAGAGTGTACCTCTGCTTTCAAGGTCCATTTCTGTGTCTGATTTTTTCTTTTGAACATGCCAATACTGTCTGCCTCCACCAGCCCCTGTGGCGACACCTTGCAGAAGTCCTCTACCAACTGCATTATGTGAGTTCCTTGAGTGCAGGCTGGGGCCGAGCACTGCTTCGATGGAGCCCTGCCCTGCTGTGACAAGTCACTGTGCCTGTGAGCCCGTGTGGACACGGAGGCATTGGGCTCTTGGGGGCTTTGGTTTCAGCAGGTAAAGTACGGGCGGAGAGTCACTGTCTGCAAGGCGAGGTGACAGCCATGGGATGGCAGCTGGGATTGCAGCTTTGCTGCTGGGAGTCTGATTTCCACCTCAGGACTTGATGTCTCTCGGAGTTTCTCCCCGCTCCTTCTACTCTCTTGAAGCGCGATGCCATATTTCCAACTCTTCTTTCGGCACGGAGACAATTAAAGACTCCAAATGCAGCTGATGAATAAAGCCTTGGGTTTTTCTAGTATGGACCATCACGTGAGGGAGAGAGGAGAAGAAGTAGCTGTAATCAATACATTGCTAATTAGGCCTTGCTCCCTGTTCAGCCTCATGCGGCTGTCTCATACTGCCCTGTGTGCTTACAGGCAAGCAGGAGGGAGAATTTAACTTAAACATTTGATTAACTCACTATTCTTTTCTTTCTGACTGAAATGGAATCAGCATGCAAATGCTGTTTTGTATTCTGTTTTTTTTGCACTGACAGCGCAGCTACACAAAAAATATTATGACCTGCTGCTGCCAAATGCAACTGAATGAATTATTCTGAAGCACTCCTGAGCCTGTCTTTGTCACAGTCTCCTATTTCAGTCCCTGTCATGCACTGTGCCTATCATTCATTATAGTTGATGGGTTGAGGGCAGAAAGGTGTCTCTTGCCTTGTTCTCTGGAGAATTTCTTCTTGGCTGTCTCACCTTCAATCACTGCTAATAGCTCTGCTGGCACAAATTCAGAAAGGGGCTGTGAGAAGACAATGAAAATATTTCACAGGGTGTTTTATATTTTAATAGCTAGTTTTAAAAAAATGAATTTGCTGGAGCAGACCAAAATGAAGATTGCTTAGAGAGAATTTCTCTTACAAGCCTTTTAATTTAATTTTTTATTGTTATTAATCTTTAAGCCCTTTGCATTCTTGTTACTTTTTTTTCCATATGAACTGCCATAAGGATTGGGTTGTACTTTGATTAACTAATGACGATTTATCTGATGAATTCATTAGGATGATTTACTGTTCAGCGAGTACTGTGTTGGAGGAAAGAACAAAATAGCACTGGAGCTTTAGTCCTGTACATCTGTAGGATGCTTCTCCAAATTTTCAACGGCTGCCACTACCAGGATTTTAACCACATTGTGGCTGAGGTTGTGGCAGGTGTTCTGTCACTGCTCTGATGTCCTGCCAAGGTCATAGTAGAAGAGTGCAACAGAGCTCACCGTCTTGGCAGGAGCACAGTGGATAACCCGAGTGAGAGTAGAAATGGTGTGCTGTTCTTAAGGTTTTTAGATTTTACTTACTATCGCTTGCTTGTGTAAAAGGGGATTCCCAATCTGACTTTCTGACCTCTCTGTGCCACTGTCTGAAAAGACAGAACTGATAGTCTAGTCCAGCTATTTGAGAAATACGATAGTGTGGCAATAATCTTAAATATTTCAGTGAGTATTTTTTCAAACAACTGTAATTAAGTACGTGAGGTAACAGATGCATTTAGGCATCCTTAGGCAAGTATATTCTTTTGTTTATTTTTATCCTTGTTAGGTTACAGTCAACTATACAAATAAATATCAAGTAATCAAGTGTCAATAAACAGAGAGAGCTTTTTACATCAGTAGCTTGAATTACTATTTGTGTTTATGTTGCTCTCATTTCTATAAGCATGCAGGAAATGTGCTTTTTGATAACAAGTGATGAGGAGGTTATAACACATTCCTGGGACAAAGGCAGACAGCTCTGTTGTTGTCAGTATAACCTGTGATTTTGTTTGATTTTTGCAGTTATATGCTGTTGTTTTTTTCAGGAGCAGTAAATTGTAATTGTGCAAAAACTGGACTAGAAGGACGCTATTGAAACACTAGAGCGAGACCGAGAGAAGCAGGGTCTGTAGTGGGCTCTGTTGCAGGAACTCTTTGGCAAGGTGGGCAAATCCTCTTGCAAGACTCTTGCAAGATACATCTTTTAGGTGCATGGGACAGCAAACAGGTAGAAGACTGTCATTCCTCCTTCCCCTCTCTTTTCATAGTCTCAACTCTGGATGCACGTGGCTCAGTGTGACAGTCTTCTCAGTATCAGAAGGCACAATGAAAATAAATTACGGATCTGTGCATACTTTCCAGAGTGGTACGTAAAACATAAATCTGGTTTGAAGAAAGTTTTGGTAACTAATTAATTGCTAAAGATGATTTTTAAGATGACATCAATGACTTAAGTAACAATCTCTATTTCAGTATTTGTTGTGTTTTCTTACAATTTAATTGCTTTGAAACAAATGAGACACTGTATGTTGAAGCTTTTTTAAATCCGCTGATTGAAGTGTTACCTTTTCACACTTCATTTTTTTTTTTACTGGATTACAAGATTAGGATTTGTTTGGAAAGAAAATAGGGCATTTTTATGCTAGACTTGATGAAATCATTGTCTGCAACTGTCAAGACAAAAATGACTTGAAGACAGATCATCTTGTTATAGGAGGCTTGCTTCAGCAGTCTGGAACTTACAACCAATTTAGTTATGTCAAGGCATTAAACCTCCTTTTCAGTCAAGACAAGGTGTGAAGTAGTAAATTAAATATGTTTTATCCAATTTTAATGATGACTATTTTTTAATTAGTTGCAGAAACAAGCAGTAAAAAAATTATGTTAAACATTACCATTGAGGAGTTTACAGATTAAAATATTCACTTCATGACTAATGGAAATGCTAACTGAACATTTGTCCCTCTTGTCATTACTTTCCAACGGAACTACTAATGCTGCAGTTATTTTGCCAGCATGTCGCTGAAATCTATTCTCCAGGAGCACACCTGGCGAGCTCCGGTGGCTCATGGGCTTTTTGCTCCTGGAGCTGCAGCAGCCCAAAGCAACCCCCTGACACGCACAAGGCATGGGCAGGACCTCCTCAGCACCCTCTCTACAACCCTGGTCCTGTGCTGTGCTGCTTGCTGATGGAGATGCTCCTGCCATATGTGCCAGGAGGTCTGACTTGCTGCTCTGTATGTGTCACCCCAGCAAACGGATGGGTTACTGAGGTTTTACCCACATGCGATGAATGTTGTGTTGATGGCATGTGTTGCAGTTTCTTTGGGGTACTTGCGAATGAAAACAAAAGGGAAGGGGTGCAGATTTAAATTTGCCTGTCATAAGTGAAACACAGGAACCCCAGAATACAGATTTGATGAGTAAAAACTATGCATGTTAATTATCCTCCTGTTTGAGCCATAGTAGAAAAGCTAGCAAAGGTCTTTCAAAATGTATTTTTATTTTGACTTCAAAAAATACCAATCTTTGAATACCCGTTTAGACACAGTCCTCAAGAGACCATGAAAATATGAGGCAGCTCTTCTAAATAACTACATTTTAACAGGGTGTAGAATACAATTCTTTCCTTGCTTACTTTGTGTGAATGAAACCCCATCTCTGTTACATCCAGCTGACACAGAAAACAAGCCCACTCTGATTAGTACAGGAAAATGTGGATTCTGCCTGTATCAACAATGGGAGTGGTGCCTGAGTCTATGTTTATCTAGACTTAGCATTCATTAAACTGTTTTATCTTGTCATGTGAACTTATCTAAGAGAATTTCACTCAGAGCGAGATAGGCAGAGGTTACAATCTCTGGAAAGCACCAGGCCATCACTTCTAGCATCTTCCACACCCCTCACCCCACATTCTAATCTCACTAATGGTATCGTGACTGTTCCAGCACTTACGGAGCTCGTAACTGGAAGGCTGCACAGAGACAAACGCATATGTCCAGGCATGGGCACTGCTACTTTTATTCCGGTTCCATTGGAAGGGGCTCAAAATGAGTTATTCTTGTCCTCTTCCATTAAGCATTCCTCTGCTTAGTAGCATAAATGTAATTAAGATTGTGGGCCTCATGACTCTTTTTAACAGAATTAGATCTCATGACTCACTTGGGCATTATCTGAAGAAAGTCTCCCTGTACAAAATGACTCAATCACTAAGATTGCTATCTGGCAGCATGCCGAGATATTAGGACTCAAAGAGCTAGCACTTAATCTGATTTAGGGACATCTTTAATATTTTCTGAACACACACACACACACACGCCTATTCCAAACCCCTTTTCCTCCAAAAAAAGAAGTTAAGAATTTATTTTAGGCACACTCTGCACTCTGAGATGTCTTCCAACATTATTGATCCTTTTAAAGTAATTGCATTTAATTCTGAAACATTTTGCAAAATTTCAGGTGAAAAAATGGCGCATACAAATCAGGACAAAGTTCAGGGCAGTGAGAAGGTCACTGAGCATTGGAGGCTGAGACTACCGTCAGTTTCATCGGTTTAATAATTTTTCCTTTTTTTCCTCTCTTGATCTCAAGATTGAGTAAAAGAATTGAGTCAGACTAAATATCCGTTATTCAATCTCCACCACCATATTCAGTCACTAATGCTTAGGAAAATGTGATGGGAAACAGCAAGCTTTCTTCCAGTATGCTCTTCCAGATTCTGAGCGTAGATAGTAGGGGGACTTCTTGGCCTGAAGGTTGTTTATATTTAAAATCTCCCAGTGGATTAATCTTCCCTCAACAGATTCAAGCATTTTTGAACCCACTTTAGGCTTCTATGGCATTCAAAGTACACTTATGTACTGTGGAAAAAGGTAACCAATCTTTTGGTTTGACACCTCCTGTCTGAATATTTAATGAGTATTTCATAGTTCTTTTGTTGCAAGCAATAGGAAATAATTGTTTGCTATTCATTTTTCCATGCTTTTCATGACTTTTTGGCCCATCTGGCCCCCTCCTCCCAGAGATCCATGTTTCAGTCTGAAGAATTGTAGCGTATCTAGCCCATCTCTTGAAGGTGAACAACCAACATGTCATCCAAGACTCCAAAGACCTGCAGCCTATAGCTGCTGCAGAAACCTTGGATTGTCCAGACAGGAGCTTGTCTTCCAGTGAGAGGAGAAATAAAAACTGATAACTCCTGCTATGACTATATTCCTAAAATCAGTCATTTATATGTGTCCTGAGATGATACTTGCATACAAAAGGCCTAATTTTCAAGCATGCTGATTTGTTACCAAAAGCCAATGGAATAAAGAGGAAGCGCAGGTTCTTCTTGTACCTCTCCAGAGGCGTCTGATATGACTTTGTCTGTCCCATTGTAGATATCCAGGCTTAGAAATGCTGGCCAAGATTTTAAGTGTGTTCTTCCTGTTAGAATTATTGCCACATTTTATTATTTCTCTTCTGATTGCCAGAAAGCTGATACTTCCTCCCTGTAAAAGGAAGAGGGAATAATTAATAATTAAATTAGCACAATGAATCATTATCAAAATAGTTTCTATCAAGTATAAAATTTCTCATGGCAATAAATGCTGAGCAATGTCATTCTTTATACTTGTTTTAGCCTGACAGAGGCAAACTCATCTTCACTTATGATAAGTCACTAAACGCCATACATTGTTAAAATCAGAAAGGTGAACTTTCATTTGTCTAAAATGAATTTGTGTGATATGACACAGAACTTTATGGAACCTCAATGGATACAAAAGAATACAGCAATACCTATTTAGTGATTATGCAAGATCCTTTTAATGGCTGAAAGAGTTTTGCCATGCACTGGTGCTGAAACTACATCATAGTCTAGAAAGATATTAAATACTTGGCAAAACTTTCTAGAAAAGCTGTTTTCTTAGCGTTTAATGTAAGCAACAACTGAGCGTGTGCAACTTTAATACATCAGTTCAAGAAAACACTGGCTGCTACCCATTATGGCTACTCTAGAATATATGTGTGACGGAGGTGCTGCACCAACAAACACTCACCTACAGCGTGTGAACAGACCCACCTGGAATAATAGACTCTGCCGACACACGGAGATGTTAGGCCTGCGCTTACCCACTGCTGAAATAGGGCCAACGTGACAAGTTTTTTGTGCTTGGAGTAAACACCAAGAAAGTTTAAAACAGTAGTAACTGTTAAATTCTGGCTTAACAGAAGGGCCTGGTCTGTTGTTCGAGTCAATGAGTGAAAAATCTGCCCCCTCTGAAATAAAGGGGCACTTCGCCATTGACTTCAATGGCTCCAGGGTAGAATATGTGGCCTGTAGAATTACTTGCCTGGAGATAAGGCCCATAATATTCAAAATATTTCAGAAAAAAATTGTGGCATTATTATTTCTGATTTATAAAGAGGAAAACTAGAGGCACCAAGGTAAAAGACCGATAATTCCCAGACCGAGCCATGAGCTTTCCTGGCTCCCTGGATGGAGAGGCACAGGCGTGGTTGTTCAGAAAAGTGTGTAAAGTAAGACGCAAATATAAAATATTTGGAAACTCCACCACCTGGCACCGAAAGTAGGAGGAGTCAGTTGTCTAACACAGTGTAATTTGTTTTTCCCCTTTGTGAATCTACAAAATACTTTAGATAACTGTGAATGCGCAGCCTAATCAGTCAAAACTTTTGATTGCTTTAAACACAGCAGTCTTCTGAACACCCTGAAAGGATTGCACTGAGTGGTTTAAATGATTACTAATGCATTTACAATGCCCTTCCCCACAAGTTATGGTTAGGTTTGTTTCCAACCCCTATTTTGACTTAAATACTTTCTTTGCAGGGCCCATAACAACTGTGTTAATACTGATATTTTTTAGAGCAAGTGTTTAGTTTTCTGAACCAATCGGGCTAACATAATGAAACCAGGCGGAAGCTGTGCATATGAACAAGCATCTTTCCATAGACCTTTGACAAAATTTTCTGTATTGTTCTTTACCAAAGGGGTGGAAGGTGGGAAATGTCAAAATCCTACTATTGGAATTCTGGGCCTCCAAGGTATAACTCTGTCCTTGGGCCAGTCTTGGTGTAGCAAAGTTTCCCCTGAACTATGCTGAGTGCTAGTGCAGCTGCTCCATCTATTCTTTCCGCTCTGCCGCCAGTAAAGCAATACAGTGAAAATATTGTGTGCTTTCAGGTAAGTGGAAGGGATAGAGCAAAAAAAAAAAAAAAAAAAAAAAAAAAAGGAAATATATCTTTCAATTACCAGGACTGATTCCCTTTTAAATAAATGGAATACAAAACAAAATTCCCTCACGGTCATGCTCTCTCACATGTCTTCTCTCATTTTGACTCCCTGAAACGCTTATGAATTTTACTTTCTTTTTTTCCTGTACAATAAGTGGTCTTTACTGGAGAAATGAGTCTGGTGCCTCTACAAAAGCTGAACTTTCCTTATCTGAGCAATGTCCATTCAATCTGACAGATACACTGCTTTATTAAATTACTTAGAGACACTGACAAAGCCCATAACTATGAATCTTAATCTTAAGGAGCTCAGTTCTAATTTGTACAATGGCTTCCACTAGATTAGCACAGAGAAAAGATAAAGTAAAAAGCTGCCTCTGTGTGCCACCCAGACAGTGCACAGCAAAGCCCAAAATCAATAAAGGCAGCGGAAAGTCTGCTGCTCTCCTTTAGGCATTTACTCATGGAGTGAAGGCATTTATATCAAGTTAACTGGGTTCCAGAGCAGGCTTTATTTTATATGGGATTTTCCCTTTCAAGGAAGAGCAATTTCATTGTGGAAGCAATAGTTTTCTTCTTCGTCTTAGCAGAAAAAAGATATAACACGTTTATAAATATAATAATAAATTCTTGTGACTTATTTTGGATCCTTCATAAGGGCAATTCTACTAGCAGAGAAAGGGAATACATGGTTTTCAGCTGTTGGTCAGCCAGAACACACCCCTACCTGTGTGGGAATTTCAAGACATATTTTTCATCAGGGTATTCATACACTGTATTTTGTGGAGACCAAAAGCTAGAAATGTCATTCTAGGTGGTTGCAGTCTCATATAAACAAGGACATTTGGATATTTTTTGAAATGCGATGCAAGGTGTGTGACTGTAGAGTCATAGAGTCATTCACAGGGAAGGCACTTTTGTAGTTACTGCATCTGCTAGGTCGGTTAATGTGCGCAGTACACCTTCAGGCTCATCAGCTGGGGTCCCTCCCTACTCATTTTAGATGCATAGCTTTTTATTTATCTCTTCACTACCTGAGGAAGCTCTGACTACTCTAAATGGAAAGAAACAAACATCTTCAGAGAACACTCCCTTTCATACAAGGCAAGTAACTATAGTATGTGTGATAAGCCACCATTTCCTGGTGCCTCTTTCCCATTACTTAAAGCATAAGGAGCTGAAGATGACTCACTTAGACTTACACAGGTGACGTTTAGGTGAGATAAATCATGTCTTTTAGATATCAGAAGATTACAAAAGCCAGATGTTTGCCTCACGCAGTTCTAGTCCAAATCTACAGGGTAAATTATTACAGCTCCTACACAGGAAAAAAAGTCAGTCACTTCCAAAGCAAGTCCCATATGGGATGTTTAACAAAATAGCCAGCATGGGCATGTAACTCTGATGTTCCTCTCTTTCCCCTGGCTCCCAATTAAATGTCCAGTCTAGAAAAGTGTTGTCACAATATTTAAAGATTTCTGCAGAACTAGGTGGTGGTGTGTGGCATGTCCCACAATAGATGGAGCAATTCAAATCTTGACCACTGTGAGACACGTAATGCCTTATGATATATGGCCTCCTACTAGCAGAGAAAAAAAAGGCTTTGTCTCCTTTTCTTATCAGGACATCACATCCTTCATTAGTGCTGGCTGTGGAGCTGCAGTCGTTCACTATGCATTTCTGGAGCAAAATGCTCAGTAATGAGAAACAGGCATTTTGGTTTTAGATAGAATCATAGAAAAATTTGAGTTGGAAGAAACTTCTGGAAGTCAGCTAGTCCAACCTCTTGCTGGGCACTGCTCACCTCTGAGAAAAGCCTGAGGAGACGTCTCTAAGAGGAGATGAGTCCTGTGATTCTGTTTCTTTCCACTGACTGTGGAAGGAGAGAAGCTCAAATGTAGATATTGATGCTCCATACATATGTAGGCGGTACTGAGGAGCAGGGTAGAAAGCCAGAGCAGTTCCTTAG
>RSEF01000007.1:9226493-9244823 GCA_003993805.1 Himantopus leucocephalus | reverse complement strand
GCATACGATGATCTGCCTCAGTTCCTTAGGACGAATCACTGTTACCTCCCCCAGCACGGAAGCCAGAGGGTTGACATGTGCTCGCAAAGAGCTGCCTTAGTGGTGTGTTATTATGAGGCAGCGCATCTACGCTGTGGATGTTATGTTNAGTGACTTCTTCAGGGGTTTCCACCTTTCAGTAAGAGTGGAGTGCTTAAACACTCAAATCAGTGCCATTGTCTCTCTTTTCTACCCTGCAGCCTATACCTGCNAGTGACTTCTTCAGGGGTTTCCACCTTTCAGTAAGAGTGGAGTGATAGTCTGTGCTTAAACACTCAAATCAGTGCCATCGTCTCTCTTTTCTACCCTGCAGCCTATACCTGTGCATACGATGATCTGCCTCAGTTCCTTAGGACGAATCACTGTTACCTCCCCCAGCACGGAAGCCAGAGGGTTGACATGTGCTCGCAAAGAGCTGCCTTAGTGGTGTGTTATTATGAGGCAGCGCATCTGCGCTGTGGATGTTATGTTCGTCACTGTTGTTGCTTTATTTGATGATTCTTTTGACTTAGATGATACAAATGACACTGGGGAGTGCCTATCAGTTTGCTCTAGGGAAAAGTAAACAATTTACTTGACTTTTCTGATTATCCTAGAGACTTTTTTTTAAGATTACACTCTTTTTAGTATGCCACACCTTGGTTATTTTTCTACTTTCAAAGAGCAAATTTCAAGGAGAGAATCTCATCTATCTTGCCCTGAATCTGCCAGAATACTGTAGACGGCTGTGCTACCTGGTGTTCATAGGTCCAGATCGAACCATTGATTTTTTACATGGAACTCCCTATTGCCCTGAACAAACTGTACTGAGGAAAAGCTAATGGCATAGCTATGGCCCTTAAAGATGAACAAGACCTGGTTTATCTGACATTTTATTTTGTCTTACAATTTCTGATTAAAACAATTCTCTGGTAGTATGCATGTCTTTCTTTACCTTGCTTTCATCCTTTTTGTAGTGAAGTAGTTGAGAGAATGTCTCAACTTTATAGTACACAGAGAATGAGTTACTGCTGTTCTCATGTACGACAGATTAATAAATGAAAAAAATTACTTAATGAATTTTTTTTCTGTGTCAGCTCAAACCTTTGACACTTGCAATTACTACAGCACCTTTGAGAAAGAAACTCGTGCTGGAACCTGCGTCATTTTGGAGAGAGATCATAAACAGCTGCTCCCGTATCACTGTGCAAAAATGATGCAGTGTACTCTTAACTACTGGTGATTTCTCAAAGTTAAGCAAGGATGATGATGTTGGCTGGCTGAATCCTATGCTTGATGTACAAAAGGGGTTCCTGCAATTCCTGCTCTGATTTGTAAAAAAAATGACCTCTAGAAGAAAAGGAAGGATGTGTGCCAAGGGTGAAGCTATATGCTTTACCTTTAGAACAGCTGGTGGTCCTAACAACTGGGCTGTACTCCGGATGATAAATCTTATCTCCTGCTCTGTAGGGTGATGGGTAGACTTAACCCTCTTTCTCACACACACAATGGCAATTTTCTAGTACTGTCTGAATGGAGGCGTGATAGCAACATAAGACTACTGAAGGCCAAAGCTATCATGTATCAGAGAGGTAAGACTGTGTAGAATGACAAAATAATCATAAAAATATGCAAACCTCCTTTTCACTCCAAATGCAAATCTATACTAACTGCCAGGAGGGCAGAAATACAAGACAAAGAAAATGTATATTAATAATTTACTTTATATATAGGATTTCAAAATAGAGAGCTGTCAACCATGAATGAACTATTCATTCCCTTGGAAAAGAGAAAGCTTGCAATGTGTTTTCTGCTTTCCCAGCAGCTTATTACAATAACTTGTACACTGCCCCTGTAAGGTTTTGCTGCAGAGATTTCAAATTTTGTACCCAAAAAATGACAGACGCCTAAAATTAAGGTCAGGGAATGTTTTCTTAGGAATCTATAAATGGTTTTCTTACTATGTGTGATACTGGGAGTCCTTTACACTGTTTAATCATAATAATTTCCTTCTATTTGCCAGTATTCTAATGATTTCTGCATTCCATCTTTGTTCTAACCTCCCTGCCACTGCAATGATTCATTTCCCTATTTTATTTACTTAAAACATTTCTATAACTTTTCATATTTTTCCTCAGGCCATTTGTGAATATTTATGCAAAACTTGGGCAGAGGGGAAAGAAAATGTTTTGAATACTTTCAGCTCGGGGAAAGGGAATAAAATGCAGAACCATGCTGGTTCTTGATGGACTAGCTGATTTCATTCCATGGTTTATAGTAGTGTGCTGTGATTCTGCTGTATAGTACAGAGAATATTCTTCCAGCAGAAAAAAAAAGGGTCTCATGATTTATCCCTTAGCGGCATTGAACATCTGCTGAGGTTTCTTTTGTTCCCTCTATTTTTCTTTTTGCAAGCCCATGAAAGAAGCAGCTTGCTTGCTTTACAGGCTTGGAGCCTGTTTTCTCCCTTCAGGAAAGAACCATGTATTTCTGCATCAGCACGCTGAATCATTGCCATGTTTGTTGTAGATGCCCCTAATTAAATTCCAGGATAACCCAACAGAGGCTGGCTTGCCCCATGGACAAATGTGCAGGACAGTAGACTGAAAGAACAGTTTTCCAAGGGCTGATCGCTTTTGGGCTGGTCACTTTTGGGCTGCCCTTCAATGGGCAGCATGGTTAGCTGTGCGAGTCTGGGTGAAAGGTGGCAATCACTTGTTGCTTCTAGAGCTGAACTATTTGATTTACTAAACTAATTTTCAAGCTCCCTGTGTACTACCTGAGTACAGCAGTAAAAATTACAAAGGCAGATTAGCTGACTTTGAATTTGCCTGTATACATTTCCTGCTTTAGACTTGTGGAAGTCTCATTGGGACCTCTGCCTGGGACCAGAGACATTAAAATTGTCCTTCTTGAACAATCAGCTTTGAAATTCTGTACACACTTTATAAACACACATTTGGAAAAATACAATAAAGAACAGGGGAGCTCAATAATCTCATCCTGTATCCATTGCACTATCTAGAAGGTTTCCATTGTTTTTAAAGAAGATGGAATTGAGCTGCCGGTTTGAAACTGGCATTTTCTCCTTTAAACAAAGAGGAAGGAGATTATAGGTTCTGAAGATAAAAAGCTATTTCTGAATGAGGGATTGCTATAGGTAGTTATGTGTGCGGGGTGGAAGTACTGGGAATTTAAAGTGTTCTGTTGTCAGAAGTGACTGAATGGGACGGTCTGTGCAGAGTAAAAGCAAAAGGGTGTGTTATCTCCTGCGTTGGTCCTCTCTATTGTGCACTGAACATCATGACGCTGGTTTGGTTTATAGGTAGATTTCAGTCTCTTCCTGCAAATAATCTCTGTAAATGTGCTTTGTCTTATCAAATGAAAACTCAGCAGTGACAGAAAAATGCCCTTACTAGCCTGCAAGGTGAACAACACTATTAAACCCTCTTATTTCAGATACTGTTCCCAAACTACCAAATTTTGCAGATTAGTTCTATTGCAATTTGGGCTCAAGATAAGAGGTCTGGCAAGAATAACTGGAAAAGACATTCCTAATGAGGAAAGAGAAAACACTGGTAGGGTTATTTCTATGTTTCTCCTTTGACTAAGATCCAGCACCTTTATCTCACAGGAGACTACATATACATTTTGAGTAAGTTAAAGCCATTCATACTCAATAACTGTATCAATCAACTGGGAGAAAGTTAGAAAATCATTGCTTCTAAAATTTGCAGATGACCTCAAGCTATTGGATGAGTAAATAAAGACAAGAACAGGCTAGTCATACAGAGTGAGGTGGATTATTTTGTAAAGTGGGTTGATCTGAGTTGTGGGCTTTTGAAGACAGCTGAATTCAAGAATGTGGATTTTGAAACAAAGACTCTAGATATGGCTTTTGAGATAGGATACTATAATGTTGTGACATCAAAAAGATCTTAAGAGAAATGTATACAACTAGCAGGACAGGCATTTCCATTGAGATAGCTGAAGAGCTAATGTGACCTGTGGAGATATAAGCAAAGGCACAGGTAGGAGGAGAAGCAGGGCTGTCTGTGTGACTGCTAGCAAGGCCATCTTTGGAACACGTCAGCTCTGGGGTGCCCATTTTGAGAATCCTGCTGAAAAATTGAAAAGGTTTTAAAAGAGTCTAAGCTGTAGTCTGGAAAACAGGTAGAAACTTTAACAAAATTATCTCAAATTACTCAAGTTGCAGATGTGCTTTCCTCATTGCCTACAGATACCTACATGTAGGAGAAGCTTCAGAAAACCAACAGCTCTTCAATGCAACAACAGAAAATATAATAAGAGCTCAAGACTGGGATCTTTGCTAGGCAAATCAGGATTTTAAACAAGGTGCAGATATTTTAAATGGTGAATATGGCCTATCTCCTGGAGCAATTCAAAGTAGATGTGGTGTATTCCCATTGCTAGAAGTTTAAGAAACCTGGCTGGATGTGTTTCTGAAATACGTCATTCAGATTCAGCCAAAGTTCAGAGCTAATATGGAAAACATTAGGTGAAGTTCTAGTTCCAGGGGTTAGACTAAAAGATTAATGGTTCCTTCTGGCTCAAAGATTGATGAGCCTTTAAGAAAGTCCTGTGTTAGTGAAAAGGGATGCTGTCAGCATCATTGACTGTGCTGAAAGTGGTAATATCACAACACTGGTTAGTATTTCAGTATTATTAGACCTTTTAGCCAAGGAATCTGTACAGATTCAGATGTGTGACTGGGGACAGGAAACTCTCCCCTTTTTCAGTCCCAGCCACCCCTCTATCTGATTTGGATGGTGAGACGGGCCATAGGAACTTCCTGACGGGAACTTGACCCCATGGTGGAGCAGGACGACAGCAGGACTCTGTCCGTCTCCATCAGTGGCCTGAAGCAGGGGACTTGCTGCGTCAGCAGCTGTCCCCCTCACCCACCTGTATGTTCCCCGTATGACCCTGCTTATTCACCAGCTCTGCTCTGATAGTTTGCTGTGGAGAAGATTGCTGCCACTTGAGGCCGGGAAGGGGTAAAGGAGCAAACTGTAGTGAAAAGACTGTGCAGAGAGCTTAGTCCAGCTCTGGTGAGAGGGAGTAAGGAGGAGGCACAGGTGGAAGCACAAGGGGACCAGACAGCCAAGGGCTGGGCTAGTCTGTGCAGCATTCCTGAAGCTAGTATGAAAAACAGTTTGTTTAGCAACTCATAACTTTGTTAGTATTCATTCATTGTGATGGAGTGACAAGACCCAACAAAAGGAGTTGGAACATTCCTAAGAACTAACAATACATGCAGGTAGGTGCATGCATATCAAATAGTCTTCCTGGAAGGAGGAAGACCTTTAATTCAGGTTTGAATGAGTTGTGGTGCTTTCAGGAAGACTCTTCTTGGATGCAGCACTCAAAACTTCTCTGTTGGGTCAGCAGACAGCCTGCTAACCTGGCTCAAGGTCCTAGCTCTGAGCTTGGCCCAGCTAAGAAGATCTGAACTGGGCCAGGGACCTAGGATCTCAGCTAGGGGAACAGCTTTACCAGAACTAATGCAGAAGGATTGTAAGGATACTGACAGTAGTCCCAAGCTCATTTGTGCTCAGAAAGTAATCTCCCATTGTGCTTGCACCAAGTAGCAGAGTTATAGGAACTTCTTGTTCCCGGCATTGGGTTTCATCTCAGAGTGAAAGCCAGTGTCTATTGCCCACGAGTGGGGAGGGTTGCCTCCATACTATGCCATTACTGTGGAAAGGCTCTTTCCTAAGTTTTATAGAGTCCAGTAAACACACAGACAAGCTTTTCTGAACTTAGTCAAAGATCTGTAAACATCAAAACTCACTCAAAGTTTGTAAATATATCTCAGTATAGAGTCTGGATGCCTTAAATCAAAGAGCTTCCCAGTAAAGCAGAACAGAGCAATTATGTTCATATCCAGGAACAAATTATGTTCACCTTGTAATTTGGTTTTGATGCTATGTTTTGCAGTTACCTCCTTTGGCTCTGAGTCATTATTTGTAGTGGAAATACTGACACATGTAATGGCTCATAACAGCATATGGAAAGCAGTACAAAACTTTCCACTCTTCCCTCTACCTCTGGTCACAAGGACTCACTCACTTGTCTTTTAGCAGCAGAAAAACATTAAACTGCATATAGCCATAGCATATTTGTGTACACCTGGGAAATGCTGAAAAAGCTTCTTCTCATATAAGTGATTGTGATTTTTAGCTGAATGTCATATATGTGGAGCATTAGAAAGGAAGAAAAACTTCTGAACACTGAGGCTTACCAGGGGTGTTTTTCTGATGTCCTTAGAGGTTTTGTGTAACTTATTCCACCCGCTCTGTGAATTCTTTCTCTAACTTCTAAGCAATTAATGCGGATTGGTTCCAGAGATGACTCTAGGGATCTCATTGGAGCGCCATATATGTTTTTCTCTGCAATCTGAAAACCTGGAAGAATGGATAACTCTTCCTAGTACTTTCTTGTAAAGCAGATAAGGGCAAAAGAAATGGATTCGATGGAAAAGCCCAAGAACTGCCTTTAAAAAAGGTCTTGTTCCAAACTAAGCCAAAGCCATTCTACTGCCTCTGTAGGCAGCACCAACTTAAAAACTGGACAAAACTGCAACAAATGGGAACTAAGCACAGCTTTGTTCCAAATTTAGAGGAGTTGCCTTCCTTCACTCCCAAGTTGTAGATGCAGAGTTAAAACAATGACTTGTTTTATTTTGTATTGCCAGATTTCAAGGTGAAGCTGAGCCCAGTTATCTATGTTAAAAATATAAATCCATATATTGTCAGTAATATAATAAATTCCCATTATTGAATTATAGTAGTCTATATTAGTTTTGTATTTCAATATCCTCACTTTCTCAAATCAGAAGGTGCTTACTTTCAGACAGCTGATTTTAATCTGTATGTTGCTCAGCATCAAACAGAATTAGACTAAAGTAAAGGCTTGCACTATTTATCAGCAACCTGCTAAGAAACAGAAAATAAAACCCCTCTCTAAACTTACATAATCTCCAAAAAGCAATGGTGTTTTCCAAGATTTTTGTGACTGTACATGGAATGTAGTCCCTTGTGCTGAGATTTATGTAGGTAGAGTTCTGTAAAAACAACGAAAATACTGAGTCCTGAAAACATTCTAATTATATGTATTAACATGTAAAATTCTATCTATGGCCCTGACAGCTAGGAGCAATACTTGAAGCTATATCCATAAAAGTACTTCCGACTTACTGCTAAGGAAGACTATTGCAGTGCAGCATACTTTTTTGCTGAGTAGAGTGAAACTGAGAAGGCATTTAGATCCTGAAAATCCTGTTCCACTACCAAGCGTGCAGGCGTTTTGAGCTGCCACGGCTGCTGCGCTGCCTGGCTGTTCTCCTTCTGCACATCTGCATGACTGTCTGGGCTCAGCCGGACAGAGACTTCGCAGGAGACCAGCTAGGAGCTGGAAGAGTCACTCTTCTGTCTATATTCATCCACAGGGCTTGATGTGATAAACCTTCTTATTAAACTCATAGAGTGTTCCCAAAGGCTTTTGGTAAAATGCAGCTATGACTACTTTTTTTTTTTGTTTAAATATACAAGAAGTAGGTATGGTGTTCCTTTTTAATTAACTTGCCAGTGATTGGACCATTTGCCAAGAAATGGGAGGATTTCTGCCTTTGAGCAATTCCCCTTCAGGCCTGAGAAGGTTCAGACCTACGTGTCCGATCTCCTAGGAGAAGCTATAATTATAAGATCAAGCTAGGTCATGGCATCATCAACTCTTCACCTCTTGGAAAAAGGCCACTTTGCTGAAAACCCTCTGCAAGATCCACTGGGTGAACAGAAAGAGGCCTCTGTGGTTGGTGTCTAGGACAACCACCAGACTGGACAGATACTTAGCTCCCAGGCTTGGATAAAATAGGAAAGAGTGAGGACTTGAATTTGGGGGGGAATCTGGCCAACGTTACAGCTTGCCTATATTTTGGGTTGATTCAGCAGGAACCACACCCTTTTTTAGTTTGTTTGCGTGATAATTTTTTACATGTCAATAGATTCAATACATAACATTTGTGCTTTGCAGTACAGAAGGACCTGTCTCACTTAACAGCTGGAGGAGAGAGTAAATGTAGGACTTCACAAGTGTATTTGCAAAAGAGGGCAAAAGGCCCAAAGGAGAAAACAACAGACCTTTGAGTTTGCATACCAATAATGCTTGCAGCCAACAACTGTGAAAAGGCATAGGAGTTTACAGAAGTTCTCTTTTTGACTGGTGATGAGAAAAATAATTATGAAAAGGCATAGATATTTGGTGGACTAATGATGGGAGAGTTCAGGCTTCCAGCTTCAAGGTACTTGGCTATCTCTGTACTAATAAATGGGATGTGCTCTGCACTGAGGCCAACTGATAAAGCAATACTTGAATTACACTGTTAAGTTCTCTCATTCTCTAAGACTGCTGTCACTGTTATTGCATGTGACAAAAAAGGGGAAGTTTGCAGAGGACTGTACAGACGCTGCACTGGGTGACAGTCAAGATCAGAAGAAAAAGTTGTTCCAATAATCAGTGCCGTGACAATGTGCATAGAAATTTTAGCAGTGAGGGTACACAGAAAAACCTATTGTGCATAAGCGGTTATCTGCAGTTGAGTTTGTGTCTGAGGATGAAATTATTGAGCAAAATGTTGGAAAGGGAGAAAAAGTGGCCAAAGTTTATGGGATCCTCATAAAAACATGAAGAGGGAAGGGGAACATCTTCTAAAGAACATGCTGAAAGATGATTGCAAGGGAAGGAAGAGAGAGAAGAGAGAGAGAGAGCAGAGCACATGCTAGTGGGAAGCACTTGAGAGATCATACTGCAGGCATCTGAAGGGATGAGGGAGGATGGAGATGGATCCTAAGCCAGGAGGGGAACTGCCAGAGGCACCGGTCATAGATCAATGGAAAGCCACTGAAGGGAGACAGGCTGGAGAGAGGAGAGGAGCACCAAGATGGTTATTATAGACTGTGCCCCCCAAAATTTAGCCATCAAAGGGAAAAAGGGAAAGAATAAAAAATGGACAAGCTGAAAGCTTAATAGAGGGGTAGGACTGAGTTATGTTTACACTTTAAGTAGAAGAAATCAGAAATGACTGAGAAATCAGAGACTAGTAAGGGGTGAGATAGGAGTGAGGTCAGATGGGAGAAATTTGGGACCTTGTCTATACAGAGAGGGAAATAGCAGGAAGAGGATGAAAGGACCTGAAGATCAGTCCAAAGGTAGAGATCTGTATCACTGAAAGTGTTGGTCCAGCTTCAACAAAACTAGTGGCATAAATTCATTTAGCTATTAAGATGGCAGAACCGAAGTTGCAGCAGAGGACTGGGATTTCTACAAGAAGGTGTAATGCGCAAGCAGGTGCTAGAGACATATTTGTTGGGTTTGATGGGTAAGGCATAACAGGGAAGGAACAGGACAAGAAGTTTGAGAATGGAGGCTAATGAAGCATGAAGAGCATCAAACACAGTATTAATACAAAGAGGGAAAGAAGGGCAGAGGAAAAAAGGCAGCTGGCTCTGCCAGTTGATGGGAAATCATGAGGGAGCAAATGGCTGATGCTGAAGGGATGACCAAGAGGAGAAGTTTAACCACAGTGAATTTAGAGAAGCAGCAGCGTTGCATGGAGGCCAACTCCAGTGAACAGCTTTCAGCTGGAGCACTGAATCTTGATGAAGTAAAGATCTGGGGAAACATACAGGGGAGGGGAATTAGATGGGGGAGTTGGAAATGCTAATGATTAATATGAGAAACTGGAATGACGGAAAGAGGGAGGGGGTAGCTGATCCCCAACAGACAGGCTGATGGTGCAGACTTCCTTTTGGAAAGGCTTCTTTAAATGTCAAGGCTGTAGCAAGCATCTTTTTTTATCCTCTAGGAACTTTACCCTAGAAGTCTTATTTAACACCATAATTATATCATTTTGTGCTCAGTTAGCTTTATAAGCCTCCAAGGAGGATCATGAGCATCCCTTCCACACAACCCTGCATTTCTCTTGCTGTTAATTTAATGCTTATGAAGAGCCCATAAATTTGTATTGATCTTCTTTTTTTTTTTTTTTTCTCCTTGCAGGCTTCAACCACATTAGTATATGGAACAGATGGGAGTCTTTAACTCATTAGAGGGAGCCAGTTTATTACTGACCCCATCAATCCTTTCTATTTTTACCTTGGAGACAGAAGTTTTTCTGTAAAGGGTGTAGTTATATGCACCTGCTGTTGTGCGTGTACCTAGATGACAAGTTCGGAAGTTACTGAGGCAGAACAAAAGGAAACAGGAGCGTGGCAGGGTGGATGAAGAGGAGACCTTTTGGCATGACACCAAGCAGAAAGCATAACTAGAGTGAATTTATAACTCTGCTGCAGTTACTTAAGGAAAAACAAGACTACACAAGCACAGCTTGGTATGCTTCAGAGTTTGACCTGTTCACGTTTAAAAACAAAATTAACTCAACTGATGCATACACCACCTCTTCTAAATTTAATCACTCTGGGACAATTAGAGTAATTTTGTGTTTTCTACTTTAGTGCTCCTCTGAAACTATAGCATCTGGATAGCTTTAAGGACTGATTTGGCTCAGTAAAACAGAAAAGAAAAATGTGTACTTCTGTGCTTAACAGCTTCCTTTCATCAGGGTTAGTTTCCCTTTTTTCTTTTGTTTTTCATTGCTGAGTCTGGCTTTCTGAAAGGTTAGTGTATTAACTAACAGGGAAAGCTTCACTTGAAAGATTGCCACACATAACGCACAAATAAACCACAAAAGAGTGAGGCATGAAAAACAATACGGCATTAATTTAGTAAAAAAACAGGTTTCTGTAATGACGGTAGCTTTATTTCTTGTAATTAGTACAGTGTACAATACAGCACTATTTGTTTTTTCTTAATTAAACTCTTGGAAAGACGGCTGAAATGTGGTGCAACTGCATATATTGAGCAAAACAATTATTGGATTTTACAACTTCATTTCAGATCAAGACCAGGGACTTCAAAACACTGAAAACAAATCCTATGACTGCTCATTTGAGCAGCAAGTAAAACTTGAATTGCGCTAATGTTATTGGAAGTGCATAAGAAAGTGTAATGAAAACAAAAACATGATTGCAGAATACATTTGGTTTTGTTTTAAACGTTTATATTCTCTCATAAAAACAGTAAGAAAAATGTAGGTATCATCCAAGATCGAAACAATTATTCTTATGAACTGGACAATAGATACTTTGTGTGGTTTTCTTCCCATATTTCTAGTTGGTAGGAACAGGACCATAAAACTAGATCTTCATTCTCTTAGAGATTTTGCCTCCTCCTATTACTTATCGCGTAATATGACACCAACATAATGTCTGTGGCAGCCAATTGTCATATCCCAGCCAGATGTTCCAGCCAGAGAATTGGCTTTTTAGTGACAAGCCATTAATTCCATTCCAGTAACTAATTGCAGTGCCTTAAGCTGCATCTCCAAAATAGATTTTTTACTTTTGCCCTCACAAAGAACTGTCATACCATTTCCTGAAAGTTCAGTTTGTTTCCTTTTAAGTAAATTTCCAAAGATAAATGAATGTAATTCCAGATTATAGCCTGAAGTAAAGCAAAAACTGCAAGATCAGATAACTTCCTATTCAAGTTTTCATAAAATAAATAAATGATGTAAGAAATTTCTGTAAACATTTTCTAAACACGTGGTTGATTAAAAAAAAATCTCTAAATCAGTGGCTTCAGACTTTCTAGTTGCTTAGTACAAAGGCCTTACAGAACATAAACATTTTACATATATTAGTTCCAGCTTCTTTCAAATTTGATTTATTACTTACACATTTGTTATTTATATTATTTTCTTTAAATAAAAGAAAGCAATAGGTGAAACATGAAAGTATTAATGATTTTAAAAATGGGTTTTGTAACTGGCCATTCCAAATCATATGTTTAAGTCCCCACAGGGGGAAAAAAACCCCAAAACTTAGTCGAAGGTTGAAGTGACTTACAGACAGCCTCATTTTTCTTTTTGCATCTGTCAGTAAACAAATAATGAATAAAACAAAGCATGATCAATGAGTATTGATTACATCATTAAGTTTTCCTGCTCTGATGTTTTTAAAGGGAAAGTGTTATTAAGAGTGACACTTGAAAACAATTACAGATTTCTTAAAACCTGGCATAATCAATCCACACATTGCCATGTACACCGTGCAGCTCAGACCACAAGCCTGAACCTCAGCTCATGTGTATCCCAATACATAAGTAACACTTGCCATGAGAGTCCTTGGTTTCCAGTGAAATAGTAGAAATGTTCTGGGACTTCTTGCAACTGTAAGATGTGGGCCAGGACAAAAGCCTTTGCCTACAAACACAGCTGAGCCTCGTCGCAAGTGAAAACTGCTTTCCAGAAGTGCCATGTCCATAGCTAGGAGGTTATTCTGTGGCCTTTCAGTACTTAAGGGGGCCTACAGGAAAGATGGGGACAAACTTTTTAACAGGGCCTGTTGTGATAGGACAAGGGGTAGTGGCTTTAAACTAAAAGAGGGTAGATTTAGACTAGATATCAGGAAGATATTTTTTACAATGAGGGTGGTGAAACACTGGAATAGGTTGCCCAGAGGGGCGGTAGATGCCCCATCCCTGGAAACACTCTAGGTCAGGTTGGACGGGGCTCTGAGCAACCTGATGTAGTTGAAGATGTCCCTGCTCATTGCAGGGGGGGTTGGACTAGATGGCCTTTAAAGGTCCGTTCCAACCCAAACTATTCTATGATTCTATGATTCTGTGATTCTGGGTGGGGATATTCTCCACTCCCTCTGTGGAAATGGACCCGCTGTATTTCAGTAATCAGCTGAGGGCAGAACGAGGTTAGGAGGAACAAATTACTTTGTAGTATGGAGACTAGTGCTGCAGGTTGGTAAGAAAAGCTGGAGTCCAGTCCTTGCTCTGGACATGGTTTGTGTATTTAGCAGGTGGCTATATGATGTAAAATCCTGATGCAGTTGTTGAGGTGTGGCTGGTATCCAGGATTTCCCCCTTTCTGAACAAGTGTCCTAGGGCTAGTGCAGAGCCAGAGTCTGGCCATAGCACAGAGGCACAGTTTCAACACAACACCTTCCTTGATAGTTGAGGTGATTTTGAACCACTTCAGGTGAATAAAGGGCTAGAACACAGGTCCCACAAATCTTAGGATTCAGTGAGTAAGCTGTATTTAAAAAAAAACCCAAACAATCAAACAAGGTAGAATTTGTGGTTTTTGGAGAAACCAGGACCGTTCTTGAAGAAGAAGTAGCCTCAACTCCATTGACTTCCAGAAAAATTTGAACCTTCCAGCATGTGTTAGGCATGTTTTGAACTGGTGGGCTGACAGGAGGAACGTGTAGGAATGCTTCAGATCTTGACCTTGGTGGGACCTAGGTCTGAGGTCTGAATCAGTCTACCAAAACGGGGTTAAGCCTGAACTGGGACTTCAGAAATCAGGGCCTCTATGGTAGAGGACAAAAGCAGGTATGTGGTTGTGAGAGCTGCACAGTTACACAGTTTCTAGTGCTACCAAGCAGAGGTTTCTGGACTGCATTTCTAGATGCTGGTGACCAAATTCCTCCTATTCCTGTAGCTCTGAGCCAGAGCTCCTGGCTGCATTTGGCTCTGAGCAGCCTGATCAAATGTGGGACAGAACCAGCAACTGAGTTTAAGGCCTTAGTTAACATTTTAGTGTACAAAAGCGAGTAAAATTCGGTCAAATACATGGTAGTTAGAGGAAACATCACTTTCTTCAGAAAAAAAAAAGACAAGTGAGAATTTCAGCTGAGAAAGGACTATAGAAGTTGATTCACACAGTTAAAATGTACCTGAATCAAAATCAAAGGCAAACTCCCCACTAGCTTCACTTAAGAGAGGAATTCAGCTTTTTTTTCCCCCTATACTTAATGTTCTGGCCGGAAGGTTGAATTCCCTTTGAGGTGATTTCAAACTTGTTTGTAGAGACAGATTGCTTATTTAAAATACAAAGCGGCATTATAAGGTTGATAAACCAACAGATGTAATTTCAAATGTTCATAATGTATATAATTTTTTAATCGTCTTCCTAAAAATATCTTACCAATGAGAAATCCCAGACTTTCCCCCAGGTAGTCTTTGAGGCCTGACATCAGAGGGTGAATATGTGTCTACGTGACCATACATATTATTCTGTCATGGGTTATCTTACAGCAATGAGTCTTTTATGATTTTAGATGCATATAGCCCTGCATAAAGTCTACAAAATAAAATAACACCATCACAATTATAATATCTTAACTAATAAGATTTTTTTTTATAAAATTCTGCCTGATTGTAGCTTTGGAGATTTACTTGATTTAGAAATTAAACTGAGTCCCAGATTCTTATATATTAAGATCCAAGAACCTGATGAATTGCTGCTGTCAGCTACATGCAAATTATGTCTTGAAGCAGAGCTTTTGCCTTCACTTCCCAGACAGCATGAAGTTAATGAGCCAAACATGAGGTCCTCTTATACAACCAAAATAGAAGGGAAAATAAAACTTTGAATTGGCAGTTGTTCAGAAATCTTGAGACTGCTTGTAAGTATGACCCAAAAATGAACAAAAGACAGAGGCTATTAACAAATGAGAATTTCTTATCAGTGGGAGGACTTTATGATGGTAGCAACTTAAGGCTGGTATTTGTGAGGGGTGGTGGGGTTTTGATTTAATTTGCCATCTATCTGTTCAAGTGACTAAAGTTTCCTGCAGCAACTCAAGCTACTTTGAAGGAGGCACAAGTGAAACTGCGAAATTGCTGCAATTGGTTTAACTTGGTTAGATATGTGGATGTTTCTATATATATCTGCTCTGTGACTGTGTCCTCTCAGAGCCCAGGAGCCCTACCTCGATTGCTTTACAGAATGGCATGTCTTTGTCACTATTTTGTCACGTCTGGGAGACACTGCGGGTGGGTCGTGGGGTGGAGCAGCAACTTGCTTTTCTTTCTCAGGGGCTGTTTTATGGAACTAAATATCTCTTTACAGATCTGCTGTCACTCTCTGTTTTCCTGATACAGAGCCTCCCAGCTATTAGCTGGCCATGGCCAGGACTTCTTACAAAAAGGTACTTGAAAAGGTATGTGGAACTGTTAAATAGCAAGTAAAACTCCAAAGCTTAGGAAGAAACTGCAAGACGCTTGTTTCACAAAGAATGTCAAAAAGCATGGCGTGGAAAGGACAAAACATTGCAAGGTCTACTGCAATGACAGCTCTGAGTGAAGAAGACCTTGAAGGTGGGACAGCTACAGGATCTACAAAAAGAAAATGACTGTCACAGAAGAGGAATGTGTGTGTCTCTGCTTCTGATACAGAAGTTTTGTTGGTATCTGTCCCTGTCGATTTTGAATTTCCCAAATGATGAGTTCAAATATTTATAGGAGAGCTTTAAAGAAAGAAGATTAATATAACTGAAGTTCGGATTTGGACTTTCAGTGGCAATGGAGAATGTATGGAGAGATGATAATTTTGTTTTAGTAAGCTTGATCATCAGTTGATGACTACTCAGTCAACAAGGAAGGACCATGGAGACACAGTAACATTCTCTGTTTTCAAATGTGATCTTTTCACATTAGGGTTGTGGACAGCTCTGGATGAAGTGGGAAATGGTTTATTGCTGGTGGTGTTTTCCATGCTGTCCATGGTCCAGGGATAAATAACTCTGATGTCAAGGCTGTCAGTTTGTTACCTGTCACACACAATAGATTACACTTGCTTGTTTGTTAATTCTATGTAAGTCTAGCTTCTGGAGTCACCCTCCTAAAACATAAACAGTTTTCCTTTAGGCTATGTTGTCCTTATAAATGATACAGCTACAGCCTTAATGGTTTTTGCAGCCGCTTCCTGTAAATTCTACACGTCATGTCTTATTTCCCTTGCTGAGTTTGGCAGTTCTAGTTATTGAATTAAAACTTTATATAACTATACTACTGCACCCTCAAAAAAAAAAAAAAAATCAGCAAAACCAAACCACCTTCTTCATTAACATCTCTCAAGATAAGGGCCAATTTAAATCAGCCTAGAGCCCTTGTGTTTTGACATTAATCATGAACTCAAGAAAGCCATGTGTATTAGCACTTTCTGCCACTTGAGATCTTATGTTTTGGTGGTGGTAAAACTCAGTGTTTTAGTAATTTCTTATCCCTGAACTAAGCCTCAAGCACAAAAATAATTGTGTGCCCTTGTAATTGGTTCTTCTTTACTAAAAAGACTAGAATCTGGTATACAAATGCCCATTTGCTAACCTGTAGCCATTGCAGATCAAACTTGTGCTGCTCAAGATTCCTGTATCATTATGGTGCAGGGAAGGCAGAGACAATTTCATCAGGGCAAGGAGATGGCATCTAGGTCTCCTCCCAGAATGGTCTGAAGGCACTCTGTCAAATAAGAAAATAACCATCCTACATGCCTGATCTTGACTGAGGGAAAAAATGGAGAATAAGCACAGGGAGAATTGCACGTAAGCATCCCACTGTAATGATTTTGGTGGAACTCTTCCAGGATATACCAAGGACAGAAAGGCCTTGTGTTCATGTGGAAAAAATGGGTTTTAATGCATCTGAAAATGCATATTGAAGTGCTCGGCGCTTTGGGTGGGATGCACTCTGCCTAACTTCAGGCATAAACAGCATAGGAATCTGCATCCTAAAACCGGATGTCATCTGACATCCAACAGTCAGCTGAGTCCCAGTTAGAAAGTCTACACCACATCTGCAAAGCAGCTGACATCAGTCTGCCTAGTGGTGGCCTTAGAAAAATAGCCCTTTTTAACTCAACAGGCAGCTCTTGGGGAACTTGGCCCACGTTCTGGTTTAGCATCCCCTCCCAAGAGAGAAAACACAAGTGGCTGGCCCAGCTCCACAAATGCCCCACTAACATCTGAGTTCCAGCACACTCCTCTGCTCATTATTCCTGTGTCATTTCCCTTTCTGGTGAAAAAAGGCCAAAGAACAGGGAAAGAGCCTGGGCCTTGTACGTTTTCCAGTCCCTGAAGGACTTCATGATTACTTTTGTTTTGGTTACAACAGCCACCTGTTAGATGACCTTGTCATCAAGACGACCTGCCCTGCCAGCAACATACTTGCTTCAGAGGAGGTAGCTTGCTGTCTGGGTCCATTACTTTCAAATAGTGCGGGATTTCAGTCAAGAGCCTACTAGGAGACAATTTATACTAAGGTGCATGGGAAAATGCACCAGAGAAGGCCATGCCTTCATCAAAAGTAATAAAATTTGGGCATCCAAAATGCACTTGACAGCTAGGGGAAAGTCCAAGCAGTTTCTAATTCTCATATGTTTTATAAATCAGAGACAGAATCCCCAATGGTCTGTACTTTGATGTATATAAAGCTTTTTTTTCGTACTGGGGATTTGAGTCTTTTGACGGAGGAACTGAGGGTCTATCTGCCATATGGTGTTTTTGTGTGGTCTTCTTCAAGCAGAAGAGACTGAGCTCTGGTCATATCCTGACCCAGCAAGACACTGCACATTCATGTTAGTTCAGCGTCAAGGCTAAGTTTATTTACCATTTCTCTTAGCAGGGCTATGACTGCTTGCTTACACTACATATCTTAGAATCACAGAATCACAGAATGGTTAGAGTTGGAAGGAACCTTAAAGATCATCTGTTTCCAACCCCCCTGCCATGGGCAGGGACAGGTTCCACTAGACCAGGTTGCTCAAAGCCCCATCCAACCTGACCTTGAACACTTCGAGGGATGGGGCATCCACAGCTTCTCTGGGCAACGCGTTCCAGTGCCTCACCACCCTCAGAGTGAAGAATTTCTTCTGAATACCTAATCTAAATCTACCCTCTTTCAGTTTAAAACCATTACCCCTTGTTCTATCACTACATTCCCTGATAGAAAGTCCCTCCCCATCTTTCCTGTAGGGCCCCTATAGGTACTAAAAGGCCACTATAAGGTATCTTCTCACTCACCGAATATTTCAGAGCCTTGTGTTTGAGTTCAAACACTTGTGGAAGGAGAAAATCATGGGAAGCAAAGAAAGGCAACAGCAAATTTTATATTTAAATAAAAACTGGGAAATAAATCTTTTAAAATGAGACTGTAATGATCTTATTGGTATACTATTGCTACTAAGCAACACATTATTCTGCCATAGCCATGTTCTAGAAAGCAACTTGTAGGAGGCTGTGTTATTTACTACCCCTACCTTTAACTGGACTTTCTAAGCTATGGAAGATATTATGACAATGTCCTGTACATGTTGAATTGATATTATCTTTTTGAGCAAAATTCCAGCTCTTCAAGGAGTTAGTCAATAGGACCCCC
>RSEF01000007.1:9166440-9218850 GCA_003993805.1 Himantopus leucocephalus | reverse complement strand
TCTAGACTAAAAAGACCCAAGTCCCTCAGCCTCTCCTCATAAGTGGAAGCTGAAAGATTATAGATGTGCAAGAAAGGGTTGAAATTCATGAGGGAAAACAATAATCCATCAAGGACTCAAATGGAAAGACACCATTTCTGTCTGAGAAAATCCTTGAGACACAGACTGCTGAAGGTTAGAAGCACATACTAGCAAAGTACTGCTACTAATATGACCTTTTCTCAGTTTTTTTCAAGGCATTTGGTACTGGCCTGAGTACTACCTTTAGGGATAGCACCATCCCACCTTTGATAGAGGTGTAATACCCCTCATGACCTTCCTTGGGAAATACGGAGCATCTAAGGGAAAAGAAAACAAGGAGAGAAAACAAGTGATCTCTGGGAGACTTCTCTCTGGGTGACAGAGAGGTCAAAAAAGAAGAAATATGGAAGTCCAACAGAGCATCCGCTGCTCCTGAGATGTCCAAGGATGTTGTTGTCCCATCTCCTGAGATGCGCAAGTTGTTGCTTAGATTCAGGACTGGCTCCGTGGGTGGAGACAACCTCAGGCAGCACCAGCATCCCCTGCAACCGCCCTCCCCCCACCTCCTTCCCAGTGCTCGGGCTGCTGGCAGGGATGTGGTACTGGGGATGGGATGACGTGTGAGAAGGAGCTTGTGCCTGGCTGAGCGTGGCTCTTGCTGTGGTCAAGTGCTCAACTATACTCTTTTCTCCAGAAATCAGATTTGGGCTTTGCACTAACAGTTTTCAAAAGCCTCGTCACATCGACTTCTATGCTTCATCTATAAATGTGTGACCCCTTTGTTTTCAGGAGTCATTTTAAAAGCCTGTTCGCATTTTGCCGTCTTCTCCAGCTCTCATCACCTACCAACTCCGCAGACCTATGACAAGCCATGCACGTAAAGTTTTTAATGATATTAATCTAAGTATGCTGAAACATGCAGTTTTCTTCCATGGAAAAGAATAAAACTTGAAGGACACACATTTTAGAGCCCCTGGTATATCCTGTGGCTTATTGCAGAATACAGGTCAACCCCTTGCATTGAGGGGTGGAAAGTAAAGTGAGGATGGCTATCAATTTACAAAGGGTAGCTAACCATAAAAATATTTTCTTTGTTTTCGAGAGGCAACTCTCTATAATGCAAGACTGACAACCTCTTCTATTTGAACACACTCGCTGCCAAGATAATAAATGCACAAGTGCTGATTTTTTCAGCAGGGCATTTTCATCCACTCTGAGGCACACGTTGAGTGACTTACTGGCTTTAACTCACTTTCCCAGCAAAGAGATTTTCCTCACTGCATGCAACGTTGCTTCGTCCCTCACAGAAGGTCAAGCTGTAAGCAAGCAGATAAGCTTGCTTTGCAGAGACTGGTTTTAAATGTATTAAACCATGGGATCACACCTCGATAACCCACTCTACAGACCATAAGATTATACCTAAACTCATTTTATAAGATGATTTATGATGTCAACTGCCCTTCTGTTCCATTTGATACCTTACACATGTATTTCGGCATTTAATTTCCCCCAGAGCACCTGCTGCTATCAGGAGGTGTGGGATCACAGATATGCATTTCAGCCGATACTCACAACCACCTCCAGAGCAGGGATCATCTCTTCTTGACTCTTTCTGCTCTATCACTTTGTCTCACGAGGCACCACAAATTAACACACCAGCTACAGACAGGTTTTGAACCTACCACTCAGGCAGTCAATTCCAATGTCTTCATCAGCACAACCACATTGTAATTTTATTACTTCCGCTGAGCATTTGTTATTCGGATTTCTCCTCCCCTTGCATGTTTCTAGCTTCTATTTTTTCCAATCCAATCAGCATTTTATTTGGTCTATGTGTTATAACAAATCTTCTCTTCATTTACATCATTCCTGCGCTCTCCAATGTTTGCAACTTCACCCACTTTAGGATTATGTCCAAATTTAACATCTTTACACATCCTGAATAAAAACTCTGTAAAAAATTAAAACAATTCACAGAGCTAAAAAAAAAAATAAATAAAGCAGGACCTGAAAACACCACAAATGCTGAAGTCGCTTATTAATCGTTAATAGATACCAGACCAAAATCACTTATATGTAACAGACCTGATATAATTCCAATAACGACAGCTAATTATAATTAAAAGCAGAGCAATACAACACAGTGAAGTGCAGAAAGGACCACGATGTCTTGACGACAAGCTGATCAAAAGCCTCTGAATAAATAACTGATTTTGAATCAGGTCTACATGAGGCAGTAACAGCAACTTCCCTCTTCCTACCCAGTGTATTCGGCACCAGCGTATTTGGCATTACTCCTAAAGCTCACTGGGTTCTCCTCCACACCAGAGCAGCCTTTTTGGGTGCACACCTATAAGACACGTGAAATGTAAGCCAGCCCTAGGGCATGCTTTGTTGTACACAATATTGGTATCAAGGTCAGTGTAGGAGGACTGGAAAAAATTAAAAATACTGTTTGCATGGGTTGCTTTTTTGTTATTTAATACCATACCCTAGGATTGAATGCCCTTGTCATCCCAGCTCTGGGACAGCTACCTGGGACTTGGTCAAAACTTGACAAAAGCAAGGAGCTTCAGAAAAACCCAGCACTGCCCAGCAGTCCATCGAAGTCCCTTAAAAAAAGAGGCTGTGTAAGCTCTTACACGCTGGCCTGCTGGGCAGAGAAAAAACTTTATCCACGTAGAATGACACCTCTTTCATGTTTCACCTCATGCTCTCGCCCACTTCCCTATTCCAGTTCAAATTTTCACAATTTTATGATTCAAAAACTAATGACACATAAATCACTGGCAGTGAATTTTTTCTGGAGTCTGGGGCCAGTTCTACTCTTAAAAGCACAGCAGAGAACGCAGTCTGAAACTACTGAATCTACTGAAGGAATCATAACTACCTGAAATAGCATGATCCTAGATTTGAAAATGAAGGAAACAGTCATCAATAATGCAATAATTGTGCATCACTAAGAAAGCAAGCATATAGGAATTTCTAAACGATGCATATTGTCCATGCATTTTGCGAAAACAAAATAGTCACAACATTTACTTATACTCTTAAACCCCACATTATCAAATCAGACCAGTATCTTATAATTTTAATGAAATCTAGAACAATGTTTTTGAGAGAGAAAGGGTCAAAGCCTTCAAATCCTCATAATAAACAGATGGAAAGTTGCAAAAGAGTCACAGGCAAGTATTTGAATATAGACAGGCATATAGCATCATTTAAAAAAGACCCAAGAGATGCAGTAGAAAGAAGGTAGTCGAACAATCATTATTGTAGTTTGACTGGGGAGAAACAGAAGCAAGCAAATAAGCAAGAATTTTTCTTCATTAAAAGAATTACTCCATTCTAGCTACTTTAAATTTCTGGTCTATGTCTGGTACGTTTGATACTTTCCCTAGTTCATTAATTATTTGATTTAAACTATTTCTCACCCAGATTTACTTGCCTAAGTAACTTACATGTACTTATTAACTAATTTGATTAGAGCACAATCCTTCAGATGACACTGATTTAACCACAGGTCTTGGATACATGCACTGTGAGTGTGTTGTTTATTTAGACCCTGGAAATATGGGGTGACTCAGCCTCACTTAATCTGTCCTTGACTTACATTATTCAGTTCTGTTAATGCCAACAGTTTCAGTTTGAAAAAGAGAACAATTTTCTTCTCTGCTAAAAATTGTTGTATCAAATAATATTTCTTAAAGCAGTAATTCTGACTTGAACTCCATCGCAGTCTTCCTAAGATGAGGAAAATGCGATTCAACCTTTCCTCAGCACAAACCATAATCCAAGCTGGCACTGTACTGGGCTCAGTGCTCTCTTACATGACATGATCAACGCTGAAAGCAACAGCAACAAAGCCTCCTCTCTGTCCAATAGAATACAAAGAATTCATGCAATTGTCTGAAGCCATACTTATGGCTTATGGATAAATCACCTAATACATATATTCACATAAATATATATATATATCACAGAATGGTGATTTTATACATATATATCGTGATTATATTTTTTTTATATATATATGCACACACACATCTACAGAAGCAGAAGGAACAGCAGAAATGCTGTTCAAGCTGACTCAATATGCATGACTTGGCTACTCTCTTGGTCATTAACTAAAGACATCAACAACACCCAAAGGGCTTCTCACCTGTGGCAAGTGTAACTGGAGCCCCTCACTGGGAATGGGCTGTCGAGATGGGGTCTGGTCCAGCTGCATGTTAAACAAGGATGCCAGGGCTGACTGAGCAGCCCGAGCTTTTGCCAGCTTTTTATTCCTTCCTGAGCCTTCAAAAGTCTGACCGTCCACTGCCACAGCCATGACAAAGTTTTTGGCGTGGCTCTCCCCACTCTCTGAGAGAAACTCGTACTTCAGCCCTGGTCGCAGCTCATTGAGGATCATGACAGGGTTCTTCCCGCTGGTGGAGGGGTAGGGTGATGGCGCAGGGAGAGGTGACTGGGAAAGGCTGCTGGCTACCGCAGATGATGGCAAACTGTAGTCCCCACTACAGCTAAAGGACCCATCCCCATTGGACCCTAGGTAAAAGGAAGCATCAGAAGGGACCGGCGTTTCGAACCCATTGAAAAGCGTGTCAGGGAAGTCTGCTTGGTCAGAGGTGAAGTCTGTGTTGACTGACAGAGTCCTCCCCATTGCCAGGTGGGCTTCTGAGGCGTTTGGAAACTGGACGAAAGATCGTAGAGCCTTCTCAGCAGCATGAAGCTTGGCTTTTTTTTTTGTTGGGCCAGACCCCTCAAATACCTGCCCGTTGACTTCGACTGCCATCACGAACATGGGGGCATGGACCGGCCCTGTCTGGGAGAGGAGTTTGTACTGTAATCCTGGCTTAATCTCATTAAGTTGCATCAGGGCATTCTTTGGCAGAACAGGGCCGGGCGTTTTCTTCCTCTTCTTTGGGCGAAATTTGGAGTGGCCATTGTTGCCCTCCTCCAAAGGACGCTTTCTGCTGCTGCTGCCACTGCCGTTGGAGAGCTGCGTCCCCTCCCCGGCGCCTTGCCCACTGCTGTCCTTGGGGGGAACGTTGTCCACATTGCGGTTTTCTTTAACATCAGTGCTGCTCGAACCTGCGGTGCCCAGAAAGAGTAACTTACAATGCCTTTGTTGCAGGATCTTGTAAATGCAAAATTTATAGATTCCTTTATCTCTCTTTGTAACTGGTTAAGTGATGTGTGCTCACAGGTTAAGTGTTTTGCAATATGATCAGAGATAATGATAATGCAATATAACCTCTCAATAATTCAAGTAGTAACCCATTCAAGAATGATTTTCAAACTACGCATTTGATACAATCATATAGCAATAAAGCACTGCAGCTCTTTTTTTTTTGGCATTTAAATCACACTAGAACAAAACTTTTACTCATAAGTTACGCTTGGCCTGAAAAATGCTTTAAACCAGAAATATAAGTAGCATACACCTATAAAACAAAGAACTACCATTACTAAAATAAAAATGGATGCTTAAGACGAGTACTAGGAGATGCGTATTTAATTATACCTTATGCTTATATGTGTTACCTTTTTTTTCTCAGTGATTTTAGTTGTTCAAATTGAGAAAATACATAAATAAAACCTGAGCCCTGAAAAATGAGGCAGTTCTTTGGTAGGCAGCTTGACCGAGGACTGTTTGAATGCTTTTCTCTTTAGCTATTCGATATTCTCCAAATTCAATTCTTTTCTATGCTTTTGCTAGACTTTCATTTCACCTCACCCCAATTTGCTCAGAAACTACAGCTGCTCACTGTGCCAGCATGACCAGAAGACTACTTTATATATTGCCACACAGCCTCCTACTAAGAAACCTTGTATTTGTCATTTATAAGCTATTTTCTAATTGCTTGCAAAGTAAGAAAACTGCTGTCAGAGTTACAAACCCCAAAATCATGATGAAGATCCTAAGACTATGCAAAATACAAGAGGTGTGGCAAAAGCTGTGCAATCACAATGATGACATTTTAATGGGGAGGGGGGAAGCATTGTAATATTAATTTAATGATTTATTTTATACAATAGAAAGTTGGGGTAATGATATGTCAGATGTATATTTAAAGAACTGTATTTGCTGTAACAGCAAAGACCTCATTTTTACCCTGATAAAGAAAATAAGGAGATTAATTATTTCTGCTTTATATTGGCATTTGTGAATGAACAGTCAAATTTAGTAGGTCAAGTATTTCTAACTCTTCTGTTCCAAAACTTCAAAGTATCTATGTTACATCTACACTGATACTAGGTGATAAATATTAATTGAAATGAGAGCAAATAAAGGTTTGTCACTCTTTCACAGACACAAATTTCAACCACATTTCTAGTCTTCCCTAGAAACCCCCTACCATGCACACATCACTTCGCCCAGGTTACAAAGCTGATGGAATGGTTACTAAATTTTCATTTATAACATCCTCCAGCAAAAGCTCGATAGGTTACTCCTTTCGGTGCTCGAAGAGAAAAAAAAGAAGAAAAAAAAACATCAAAAGAAAGAGCCAAAATAGAAATAGATTTTGTTAAATCACAGTAGTACAATAAAGAATTGTACAGTACTGAACATTAAATTCCAGTCAATTAAATTTGGTCAAGAATGAAACACTAAATGTTCTGAAGCATTTCATTGCTAGAAATCTGCTAAATTTAATAAAGTATCTCTTGTAACGTTCAGCCACAAGTTATATCGCCTGCAGAATGTGTGCTATAGGGCCATAACTGTCTGTACAGTGTTTATGTATATATATTCTTTTTTTATATATCTATGGTAAAGGAAACTAAGGACAACAGAGTGAATTTTTAAATCTTTCCTTACAGTGAGTTTCTTACCTGAAACTGTAATCTCCAAGAATTACATCTCATCTAAACCACTGTTTCTGGAACATAGCAAATTCCTGGTACCACTAGTAAGAGCAATCAACCAATATGACCTTTAGGCTAAACAGAAATAATTTAGTTAACACTAATTAACGGCCTCTGGCTTTATCTTTCTTTTTATAGGAAGACTACTACCAGTGCCTGTGGAAACCACAGAAGGAAAACAAAAGTTGAAGAGACTCCAGCTAAACACACACAAAAAAAGAATGTAAGTATGTTCTTTGACAGGTACTAACATACATGTAAGTATGGCAGCTGGAGGAACTCCTCAATCCATCTCATTACACAGGCAAGGGAAACGAAGCCCTGACAGAGAGGGACTACTTGTAGGAAGCAGGAAAGAAACTTGCACGCTTACCTTGTCTCAGTAAGAAAGAAGGGAAGAAAACTATTCCTCGCCTGAGAGCTACTAGGCTTGTTAGCTTTGGAGAACATACAGCGTGGAAGAAACTAGGAGACAAAGCAAGCAAGGAGCTAGCAGCTTGAGTCAAACCTGGAAACCACGAAAGAAGGCAAGTTTCTACATCGTGGAGGTGATCTAAATCTAAGTCTCACACATAATGGAAAGAAAAAGACTTTCCATGGGAATCAGAAGGACCCAGGTTTGTTTCAACCCACAGAGTCATTGGACTGCAAGAAAGAGCAACTGCTTCTCAGGCTGAGGTTGAAAATGTGCTTTCGGTCCTTTTCTTTAGCCTGTCCTGCTCAGCAGTGGTGAGGTCCCCTAATTATCTTAGGGCTGGAGAAGAGCTGACAAACTAGTCAAAAGTAAGATTAGCTATCACAACCTGTTAAAGTCAGAGAAGCCATCTCATTTAATTTTGTCCATATTCAGACATGGAGTAACTCCTCCAGCCCAGACTCTCCTCGCTGTTCAGAAACAGCTCTCCCTTTTCCAGGCATCTCACCTCATTAGAGAAGTTAAGAACGGCCTTACTACCTCATCCTTACCTTGCCCAGCTCCCTGCTGGCAACAGCGCCATGAGCAGACCCCAAGAGAGGGTATAAAACCAGAGCAAGGACACAGCACCACTTACCCAGGCCAGCCTCTCAGCCTACAGGGAGCCGCACCTCTGGGCTGTCCCAGACACTCTGGCAGGGAGCCACCTATGTTTTTTTCCCCCCCCAGGAATTTTTCCAACCGCTTTTCAAGAGCCCATAAACCCTTCGTATCCACAATGTCCTGAGCAACGCATTTCATAGTTTCGCAACGCATTGCAAAGTTTACACGTTGCATGAAAACATCTCCCATTGCTTTCTTTGAACCCCCTCAGTTAGTCTCACTAAGGCACCTGTTGTTTTTTATTTGCTATTTTTTTTCAATTTGATGATTCCAATATTAAACACCCTGTGCTGCTCATGATTTTACATATATCTCTAGTATTTCAACCTCGTTATCCCTCGTCTACACCACTGGGGTCTAACTGACCCTTGTCCTGAGGTCATCCTTTTCTCACAGCAGCAGACCCATAGCTGGATGCACTGTATACCCGCTTTTCTTGCTCTATTCTGCAGTCATTGTCATTCTGGTAATACGTTGGTTTAGAGACTGTAAGACTTTGGGATGTCTCTCACTTATTCCAAAGAGAATCTTCACCACCCCGAAAGCTCTGGCTGATTCAGGATCCCATCATAGCTCAAGCTGGGAGCATCGATACTCAAAAGGAGAAAAATTTTGTTGCTCGAAAGCAGAGGTCATGGCAGACGTGGACCACCACTCCATGCATGTTCTAAAACGCAGCTTAGATCATTTGAAAGTCTCGTGGTCTGATTTGGAAACCAGTATTAAGCCTTGTGCTGCCAGCATCACAGCTACAATAAGGCAGGAAAATGAGAACCGTGAGTGTTAAAACACTATTAGAAAGTACAAAGCACAGGACAGAGCTGGCAGTAGAAAAAAATTACCATCTAAAGTATAAAAAAAAAGTCTCTGCATTCAGTAATGGATGCTCTTCATTATCCCTTTTTCATTTTTAGTAAACTTTTTTATGTTAATGTCGTATGTCTTGCCTCAGAAAGATTACACAGTCTTGGTGGATCTCCTAACATACCCAAAAAATCAAGAGATTTAAAACCCGCTTAATCCTAGATTTTAAATACACTTTCAAGTCTATGCATTTTCCAGTCTCTATATAAGTTTTCAATGAATTAACGCTTTAGAGAGGCCTTTAAGGTTGGCTGTTGCGCATTCAAAACTTTAAAGTAGTGTTAATACAGATACAAACACTTGATAACAGGATCCTGTTTTCTTAAACATTAATACTACCCATGATTTAAGAAGACGACATTTTTCATAAGACTAGCTTATTTTCTAGTCACTAAAAATAGTTGGCAGCTGTGACTAGAGATTTCACTGACGTCTGCAGAAGCTGCCTTGGTAAAAATCATAGCTGACAGCATCACATGCCAACAACTTCAGTGGAAGAAAAGTCCTGCCCCTGCGATCTTGTTTGAGCGGCTTACAAACCCAAGAACACTCAAAGAAGGAAAGAGGCCTAGGAAATTTTCATGCCAGTAAAGAAAGAAATCTTTTTTCCGAGTGTGTTGGTTTATTTTTGGTTTTATTCCCTGTAATTAAAAAGGGTCTGTAATTAAGATGCTTTATCTATTGGGGAACTTCCATTACCTGCTTGCTGAGAGACAACACTCTCCCTGCTCTGTCTGATCTGGAGCACACTTAATTACATTTAGATGACCCTTAGCTGAACCGAAAGATGTTTCTAGCTACCTCTTACGCTGCTGCTCTCATTTTCTGGCCTGGGGAAATTCTAAATAAACCATTTTTTCATAAAAAACAGGCAGAAAACCACCCACGTGATCTCTTCTGAGCATCTTTTCAGAAAAATGGGGAAAAATTATCAAAGAGAAAGATCAGGACAGCCACATGATAGTATCCAAAGTGTTCTGCAAAATGACCCACTTCTCCCTTGCCTGTAAGGTAATCAATAAGGATAGGCAACAGTGTGAATTTACACCTAGTAAATTATTTATTTCTATTGTACTGATGCTTCCACTGGGCTCTCTGGATGCTGAGATAATACGTAGATGGGATTCCAGCACAGATTCCTGGGGCATTCAGAGTGCTGCAGACATAACCTCCACGCAAAGCAACAAAAAACAAAACAAATAAAAAACACTCCAAAAAAATAATATCTTTCCCTAAATCTTTTGTAACAGCTTCTCTATGTTCAACAGATAAAGGAGGAAGACCTTAAAAACTGAACTCTGAAATATTGTATTTTTTCAGGAACATTAATGTAATCTCATCACTGTCTTACATTTCAGCCAAACCAATACAATTTTAATTCTAGCTTCTGCAGAGCAATTTTAGTTATATAACTGCAAGCTACAAATACTGCATATAAATACTTCCTTTCCTGTAAGATACTTCCCCAAAAAGGAGTTACATAAAATAATAAAAAAAATAATAGGCAACTTCTGATATCACACCTTGCAATCTTAACAGATATAAAAATACGTAAAGATTAAAAAAAAAAAAAAATCTTTGCACAAATCAAGGGGAAGAACTTAAGAATTTGAACTTTAATTTCTCTCCCCCCAATCTGATGATTTAATGTTTCAAATTCATGATGTTTGTGTGGGCATACAGATGCAAGAAGGTCTTCTTGCACCTTCTATTAACTGGGCTTATCCAAGTAGACATGTTATCTGTACCTTCCTTTCATAAACACAGTACAGATGACATCTCAAAACATACTTCTGGGAGACAACTACAGTTGCATACAAATGCACGCCCCAAACCAATAGCAACCCCATGGAGCCAGCCTCCTCACAAGTCAAATGTTCAGTAAATGGTTTCCCATATTGATGCACTAACACACACACAAAAAAAAATGAAACACAGAAAAATTCAGTGTTTTGTTTAAGGACACTTACAGAATGCCCCTGTAAAGAGACGATTATTTTCTTCATCTCTGGAAGGCACCTTTTACTCATGCTCAGACATACTCCTTATTGAGATAAGGGGATGTTTTATCCAAAAAATTATGTGAATCATCCAATTACAGCTGTTACTTTTTTGAAGTCTTCCTCAGGGAGATCACTTTCAGAAATAGCTAAAGCATCCATCTGAAGTAACAACTTTTATACCAAGGAAAAGAAAGTGTTACCAAGCATATTCCAGTTGATTTCACTGTTTCAGTCAAAGAAAAAAAGATGCATTCTAGTCCAATTAATATTTGTTAATAGTCCAGTTAATATTTTGGGGGGTGGGGTGGAGTGGTGTTTGTTTATTTGGTTTTTATTTGTTTAACCCAATGATCTAGCTTCTTTATCTCCCAATAAAAATTTTCTGTAACTCTTTCAGACTGAACTACAACTCTTCCACTCTAAAGCCTCCTACACTGATGAGCTTTGTCAGCTTTGCCAGAGATGTGCCGTTTAGCCATTGTCACTTAGGGGAAAAATAAGCACATTTGTTATTATATCACATACAATTATTTACAGTCAGGCATAGCACATGAGCATAGTAGCAACAGAACATTTCTCTCATTCACAAAAAAAGATTGCTGAAAGGCCAATAATATTAAAAATATTTTTATAATGTTTTAATGACAACACTTTTCTTCACAGGTTAATTATACCACAGCGTTAGCAACCTTGCAGTACTTCGCCATTTATGCATCAAGATGATTATTATATTTGACTATTTTTGTGTTTAAACACACTTCAGTAATTCAGTAGCTCAGGGTTGGAACAATCAGCATTTAATCAGAATAATCAGCCAGGCAAGACCTGCAGGAGATCTTCTAGCTCCTCCTTTTGCTTTTCCTTCCTCCATTTCTGCTTTTTCTCATTATTTTATACACTTCAACTACATCGCCTTTGTCTCACCCCTCCCTTCTGACTGGTCTCCAACCCTCAGCATTGGCACTACCAATATTGTCCCTCTCTTCTTCATTGCTGGTTCAAAACAGCAAAATATTTTGTTTAATTAGTCAGTTGTTGGAAGAAAAATATGAGACACAAAGTATAACTAGACTAGCATATAACCATGTGTATTTAAAACAATGCAAAAGCTCTGATTCACTCTTCTATACCATATTTTAAAAGATACAAAGAAATAATTTTAATTTATGCTTCCAAAGTTTCTTCACAGTTGTCCCTGTGCTCATGAGAAAACGTCGCCTTTAGAAATGATTACATAGTTTATCACTGTGTAAATAAGCACATCTTACTCATGTTTTCTTCATCGTCTACATCCATTGTGAAATATTTTTGCTGGTTTCTTGGCTGGCAGAGACTGCTTCTGTCTGGAAAACAGAGAGTAGGATATTTAAGCTTTAAGGTACCAACATACAAGGTAAAGCATTAAATCTCCTTTAAAAGCAGCAGCCTAGGCAATGGTTTTGCTTTGGGCTGTCCACGGTTTTTGCTCAATTTTCACATAGTATTTCCCCAAAATTGCCTATTTCTGTAGCTCAGGTGCACTCTGCAGAACTGCAAATTCAACAAGGTTTGCAAGAATTTTGGGTTTGTGTGATGAACAACAATATTTTTATCTGAATGAGTATGTAAACTACTTTATCCCACTACCTTTTTTTTTTTTAACTCCAAAATAATATCAAATCCACTCTGCAGGTTACCACACAGACAATTGAAGCAGTCAAAACACTGAAGATGCAGTCTTTTTACCCAGCACAAAACTGATGAATGTCTGTTTGGTTTGGTTAAATCCTGACCCAAGATCCCTCGTAAAACTGAGATGATCATCAACGACTGAAAGATGTAGCCCTGTACCAGGCGAAGGACAAAGTGGGTAATGTAACCCTCTGTCCCTACATGTGGATTTTCTTATTAACTGACACATCCAGACAATATCACATATAGGTTATCTGGCTGAGGGGAAATAGATTCTATTAACCACAGGGACTTTCCTTTAATCAAGAGAGACTGATCTAAAGGTGAATATAAGCATCTGACATGCAAAATGTGTAATCTACTTAGCATGTAGTTTGAAAGAAGGCAATGCTGTTACCCGAATCAAAAGCACTAATTTAAGTGTGATGGGTTTTCTGGTTCGGTTTGGTTTTGGGGTTTTTATTATTCTCGTTTGTTTTTTCCTGACTAATCAAGTATAACATAATATCTGTTGCTTTCTAGGTAATAGCTCCAATCTCGTAGTGTCACAAGTGCTCCAACGGGGTTGGAGCACTGAACCCCAAAACCACGCAGGGACTTACACTTTTAACAAAGTATCCATTGTTACAGTGAGGAAAAGTAGTGGAGTATTAACAGGCTTCACATTCTTACATTGGGCTGGATCAAACCGTGGAAATTTGTCTTGTACTTGCCAAGCTGCTGAACTTTGTGCATCTGCCTCTTAGCTTTTCTGAAGCATTCATTAACAACTAAGCATTCTGCTATGTTCTGCATTGCAATTTTTTTTTTTAAATATAATTCATTTTCTGCTGATTCTTCACAGCAATTAAATGCTTGGAAAGTATCTGAAGAGAGTAAACATCTGTAAAATTTTATTCCTTCTGCTGACAATCAGATTAAATTAAGATTGAAGTCCTACTTTTAAGTGCACTTTTGATCCTACTCCAAAACTATTACAAATAGTTACCAGAAACCACAGGGTGAAACTTCAACCTTCTTTTGTTATTTCCAATACTACAATTATCTTCCAGCAGAATTTCAGTCTTACTCAGCTTACTTTGACCATCGACAGTATAAATTCTAATTATCTGTGGACATTTTACTTACACTGAACATATCTTAAAGTTAAGAATTGCACAGATACTTTTGGGTAGGCGTTCAGGATAGCAAGAACTTGGCAGAACAAGCAATACCCGATTCAGCCCAAGGCTGTGGTCACATACGCCAGATCAGATAAGGGAACCGATTCTCACCATTGGTGCACCGCTAGTGGTTCCAGTAAAAATACCTGGGTGCTGTGCCTGGGAAGAAGAGAGGCCCGATGATGTCCTAAAAGAATATGGCAGGAATGGTAATGCCTTATTGAAACCAAGGGCTGAGGCTGCAGCTGGAAGGGACGGGGAGATCAGGGTGGGAAGCAGAGGTCGTTTGTGCCTTCAAAAGCGTGGGAACACTGGAAGGTAGGTGGCATAAAAGACGCTGCTTGGTTTCATGCTGCTGTATGGGCTGGGACAATTTCCACCACTAAAGTATTTCCTCTATTATATTACATTTTGCCCTTCCCTCAGTGAGGACACGCATCTGTGTCTCTCATCCAGTTGCCAACGTCAAATATTTAGGAACTTCAATGCTTTGAGACTTCTTTAAGTGTCAGCACTGGCGGAAATCAGACAACAGAGTCAAAAGTTATTGAGAAGAGGAACCATATAAAACATGGTCGCTTGATAATGTTGACAACAAAATCAACAATCAACAACAAATGTAGCCACATGCTTGCTTCGTAACAATGAATTTGTTCCATCTCTCTTCCCACCACTTGTGAGAAAAATCTAGCTTTAATTCCACTCCACATTAAAACAAAAGGCAGAACTTTGCACCGATGTTGTTCTTAATGCATAGATTGTATACTATAGCGATTCAAATGCATAATATGTAATTACCTAGTTTTGCAAAAAGAAACTAGTCATTCTGCCCCTATTTATTATTTTAATAGACACTTCATGCAAAGCATGCAAAAATATGGTGCAAATCCAGAGTCCAGGTCTAAATGCCAAACATAATGAACTACATTGTTCCATTTTGTTCTTTTTTAAGTCAATTTGGTTTTATTTTTGCTAACATAAGAAGAAAAAAAAAACCACAAAAAAATTCCATCCAAGAATGAGAGATCTGTAGGGATACGATATGTAGGGATACTGAAAAAAAATAAATGCTCAACAGTAGTATAAACCACAGGGATGATGCACATGCAGTCCTTCTCCAGCACCACAGCTACAGAAGCAGCACTACTCACCCCTGTAGTCCAAACAGCCTGCCAAACCATCAATCTACTGATCAACATACTCAGACTTCATTGTTGATCTGCCAGGAGATGATTTCAGGACAGAATAACTGCATGATTTGCCCAGTGAAACTGTCACTTCAAAATCAGTTTTTTGTACAACTGCAACCACTGACACATAGGTGATTAAAACATAAATGTTAAATGTGTGTATCGGAAACACCAAGAAATTTGTAGTCTAAAAATACCAGATACTGAGAAATGAAGAATGATGTTAAAATATACATATAGATGCGTAAGTTTGCAACTTTGACATCCATGCTAAATATTGTTATTCAGTAATTTAAAACAATGAAATCTGTTTATCCTCAACTAAACAGATCCTCAGCACACTATTTACAATCTTTACAGCTTACTTTTCACAGCAGGAAAAGCAAAGCTAAGCAGCCCTTACTGAAAATGTAAAATGTGCCTTTAGCAATCATTACACTGATTAATGCTATGGCTCCAACAGTAGAATGAGAAAGAAATAGATCACTATGTTTGTCACCATTTCACACACTGTTTCAAAAACAAAGCCCACATGCCTGCAGATATCCTGAATTTCCTACCACCACCACAAAACATTTATGATTATCCCAGTTTGAGGCCCGAACAAGTGTCTTTGCTCAGGCAAGACTATTCTTTTTCACTCCCCAACCCTGTCTCGAGAAGACACCGATTTAAGTAACTAAGACGATTGTGGACAAACAGGGAGAAGAATCAGTGACAAAAGATGCAGAAACACACTTCTGAGCACAGTGAAGCTGTGACAGACAGCATAAACTCAAGCAGATAGTAAAAATATGACAAGACAGACAAGCAGTAAAACTCCCCACTAATTTTGTCACCAGCATTGCAGAATTTCAAGGGGCACAGAACTAAAATACTTGACTTACACATACTACTTCTCCTGAGATTCCCAGGAGCACCTAAAACAAATCACAGAATTTCCACAACTTCTTGTTTTTTCAAATCCAAAGACTATGTGCAAAATGACTACGTTAAGTCATCTTAAATGCATCATAACTTCAGGTAAATTGTGAGTTTGAGAGTGGCAATTTCTCTCCTGCACCTGTCATTGTTAACCTTGAGTACTACAACCTCTCCACTGGCCTGTAACAAATCCTGCTTTCCAGGTAACGTGTGCATACTCAAAGAGCTTCTTAGACCATCGCTTCCAGCCTGGGTACACATGTACATGCACTCATCCTCTACGCAGCAGGTTGATCTCCTTCCTTCATCCTTTTTGCTTCATAGAAAACTTGTGCAGCTCTTCATGCCCAGCCCAGCTCCATCACACTCTCATTCGGCAGCAAGACCAACTGGAACTTCATGCCACAAAGATGTCCCACCAGGCTTTAGAGTGAGCACTATCACACCAGGAATAAGCTCCCTGTAAGCACCCAGAAAGCTGTAACATCACCTTCTCAAATCCTACCCCAATGCTCTCTCTTGCTACAATGCCCAATGATCTTAGAAACTGCTATCCAGGAGCAGGCCTGTGAGCCCAGGTTGCATTGCTGACCTTGCAACACCATCTAACATACTATTTATCTTTCCCGTCGCAGCACTAAAACTGACAGGCTTCACAAACCTATTTTTTTTATTATTTAAATAAGTGTGCTAAACACATTTTGGAAGCATCAATTAAGATAAATAGACCGGAAGTAGGACAGTTGACAGAAGAGCTGTAAGACACGTAAGAGATGTGATGCTAGAGTAATAATATAATGCAGCCAAACGACACTAAGCTGTCTGTCCACATTTCCTAATGAAGTGTTTGCATCGTTTTAAGGTTTAACCATGTGTGTTTAAGAGTTAGGCTAAATATATTCTTGGCATATAATGAATGACCACATTTTTTCCTAATCCTTTCCTTATATAAAAAAATACACTTGAGAAAAATCAGCAGTGCTCAGCACTTCCCTCCAGCACCCAGGACTGCAACAATGGATCATCTTGATCTCCTTACTGACCTGCTCTTTTGCAGAAGTCACCTAGCACAGATCACAGGCTAGTAAGCCCAGCCAAGCCTGGCTGACTGCCTACCAAGCCTGTGTCTCCACCCTGTGCTTTCCCGTACTTTGGTTCCCCAGATGTTGTGCTGCAGGCACCGAAACTCACCCTGCATGGAGCAGAAAGGGTTCAGGAGAGTGTATTGGGTTGGATTGTGCCACCTACGTGATCCTACTGCTACATTTCAACTCAACAATACATGTTCCCACTGCATACAAAGCCGTGCATACACCATTTTCCCAGGCAGGGAAGAGCTCGAAAAAGAACTATTAACATACATATAATATTTTAGTATGCTAACAGATACGGATTCTTGGTTCACAAGCATCCATAGACCCTTTTCTTGGCAAACAACTGCTCAACTGATCTGGACTGAACTTGCCTGGAAGGAATACAGAGAAATTTTCCAAGCACCCAGGGATCAGGTTAGGAAAACTGTAGCCCAGATAGAGTTGAATCTGGCCAGGGGCATCAGGGGCAACAAGAAAGTCTTCTATAGGTATGTCAGTGACAAAAGGAAGACAAGGGAAAGTATGGGCCCACTCAGGAAGGAAACAGGAGACCTGGTCACCCAGGATATGGAGAAGGCTGAGGTACTCAATGACTTTTTTGCCTCAGTCTTCACTGGTAAGGGCTCTAGCCACACCACCCAAGTTGCAGAAAGCAAAGGCAGGGACCGGGACAATGAGGAACCACCCACTGTAGGAGAAGATCAGGTTCAAGACCAGCTGAGGAACCTGAAGGTGCACAAGTCCATGGGACCTGATGAGGTTCATCCATGGGACCTGATGAGATTCGTCCATGGGTCCCGAGGGAACTGGCGGATGAAGTTGCCAAGTCACAATCCATCACATTTGAGAAGTCATGGCAGTCTGGTGAAGTTCCCACTGACCAGTAAAGGGGAAATGTAACCCCCATTTTCAAAAAGGGAAAAAAGGAAAACCCAGGGAACTACAGGCCAGTCAGTCTCACCTCTGTGCCCACGGAGCAGATCCTCCTGGAAACTCCACTAAGGCACATAGAAAATAAGGAGATGATTGGTGACAGCCAACATGGCTTCACCAAGGGCAAATCGTGCCTGACAAATTTGGTGGCCTTTTATGACAGTGCTACAGCGTTGGGAGACAGGGGAGAGCAACTGACATCATCTACCTGGACTTGTGCAAATCATTTGAGACTGTCCCACACAACATCCTTGTCTCTAAATTAGAGAGACATGGATTTGACCAATGGACCACTCGGTGGATCAGGAACTGGCTGTATGGTTGCACTCAAAGAGTTGCAGTCAACGGCTCAATGTCCAAGTGGCAACCAGTGACGAGCGGTGTTCCTTAGGGGTCAGTACTGTCTAATGTCTTTGTCAGTGACATGGATGTTGGGATTGAGTGCACCCTCAGCAAGCTTGCTGCCAACACCACTAGTGGGAGATGTCCCTGCCTATGGCAGAGGAGTTCAAACTAGATGATCTTTAAGGTCCCCTCCAACGTAAACCATTCTGCGATTCTATGATTCTACTTGGCCCTACACTAAAACTGTCCTACCAAGGCTAAGATTTGACTTTGATGACTAAAGCAAGGTGTAAAGTACACTTGAAGTCTCTTTTAGAGCATCATGGGTGGGAAGCTATGCTGGGAAGCTATGTATTTTTCATTGCAACTCCCCTATCCCAAGCACATGACTACAGCAAGACGACAGTGTGCATCTTATAGAAGTAACACATAACCGATTTCCATTACAACTAACTTCAACAACCACCCTCTTAAAGTCAAAAATACTTTGAAGAGAATGAATTAGATGCTCTTATTAAGGAAGTCCAAATAACATCTACCTTTCCTAGCAAATAACATTCAAACAGTACATATAGCATGTAGTAGACAGTACTTAGCTGGGGCAGAGAGAATCTCAGCACAGTACACATATTAATTAGTCTCCTAATCTTCCAAACTTGCTCCCACAGTAGTATATGGATTTTAATTTTTTTATTTTTCACCTGGCTTTCAGAGGTACAGGATTAGGTAATTAAAAAAAAAATTTTTAAAGGCTTTCCATATGAAATAGGGCCTATGTATGCTTTCAGAAACTCAGGGTAGATTTTTTCAAAAAAGGACTCTGAACCCAGGCTGCTCACTACAGAAAAGAGCTTCCTCTCTTGCCAAGGCGTGCTTGATTACTTCTGAAATCATTAATAAGTCAGTTATCATTTCATTTTGAAGAAGGAACAGTGTTTTTGACTTCGTTGACCTTCAAAACTTTTACTCAAGCAGCTTTCATAACGCAGCAAAACTGCAATAATAAACTCATCCACTGTCTGTAAATAATCCATCTAGCAACAGATGTCCAGAAACCTTTCAGGTCCTACAGGCACAAAGTCTCCACACTGTTTCAGCATCAAAGTTTTCATAATTGTCAGCGGCATCTGAGCAAGGAAAGGACAGCTTCCAAAAGGACTCCACTGAAGCCATGTATTCACCTCGGACAGCAGATGCAAGTAAACTCTCAAGTTTTATTCTTACAAACCTGCTCTGAGATACGTAACACAACTGGAGCAATCCTCTTTTGAGACCACTGGAAAACCTTTAATTTTGGGGGAAAAAAAAAAGGTAAGAATAAAGGAAAAAGCCTAATTGCTGCTCAGAGATTTACAGAGCTTTCAAAAATAACAATAAGGAATAATTGACATAAATATTAGTTAACTGCTTTGGGTCAGTGCATATACAGCATTTTATATGTGGGATAGGACTGTGGAGAAAGCCTGCTCCTTGGCTCCACAAACTGTTTTGTCTCAGGTATACTGCTAAAATAAATTCAGGTTTCAACTGTACTATGTTGGTGTAGTAGAGGGGATTTTTGCTTTTAACATGGAGCAACAAGCCATAGTCCAGCTGTTAGTTACATACACTCACTGAAGACAAGTAATTCTGCATAGCACCACACCCTGCAATATTTAGACTACAAGCAGTACTACAAAAAGCTTTCCTCTCCTAAATACATTACATGCCAGCCATGCCAAACAGGAAAATGACATCTAAACGTCCAATTTAAGTGGAGTCACAGAAAAGTACAGTATATTTACACTTTTAACTCTCTCCTGGTTTTGAGTCTCTATTTCCCATAGAGTACTTCCAAAGACAGGAAGAACACCAGAAGTACTTCAAAATGTAAAAGCAAATACTGTTGTGTTAGCTAGTATTTCCCCAAGAGACTACTTGAAAGATTTTTAACTACACGTTAGCTATAGTGTGGTGTGCACACTACATGAGTACGAAGAGAGACAAAACTTGCCTGTCTTTTGTTTGAATATTCTGTGTATACGCTGCACACAAAAACAGTTGTGAAGGATGCTTCTAACAGCTATCTTGGTTTATCCTCATCATTGAGGAAAAAACTAGATATAGCTTGAAAGTAAAATTTAATGGCTACCCAGTGTTCTATGTTAACAGAGAACGGCATATAAGCAAGAAAAATAACCTGACAGACGAAACAAAACTATTATTAGAAGGGAGAAGTCAGAAAGCCGCAGCTTTAGAGAAGTTTCATATTTGTTAAAAAGTACTCTCCTTCCAAAGTTTGAAAGCTAAGTGAAATAAAATGTTGGGAGACGTTGAAGGATTCTGTTCAAAATACTTCTTTTACTCTATAAATCCAAACAGAAAACATTTAGCAATGAAGGCTCAAACCTCATCTGAAAACACCTACATTTATGAACCCCCCTCAGTACTTTGTTTTGACTGTACAGCAATTAAAACACTACCTTTACGCTCTGATCGTTTCTTCCGCCTCCGTTTACAGCGTCGCTGGACTATGCTGAAGAGGGTCCCCATGCCAAGAGCCATAGCTAGAAGAGATGCCACGCACACACCTACAGTCCACCACCACCGCCAGCCCAGCTCGCCAGCCTGCTGCAACCTCTCGTCTCCTCCTAACGAGCAGCGATGTATCCTGAAAGGAGGGTTACCGCTGCATTTCCTTGCACTGCCTTCACCCAGCCAAGGCCAGTTCCTCTAACTGCAGGATGCACCGATGCACAGTCCAATGAACAAAGATGAACAAACGCTGCAGCTCGTCCCTACCCACCACAAGAGGCACATGTGACAATTAACCCTTCAGCAAGCAAAAGGGGCAAGGAAGGACAGTTTTCTTAAAAGGACAACATCGAAGACATCCTCGCTACTGGGAGGGGAAAGGCAAATTTATTTTTGTTATTAAAAAAGGAGGGCAACTCTTTGGTGTGGCTTCAGCCTTATACTTATCTCAGAAACAAGGAGAGACATAAGCAAGGAAACATTTATACATCCTAATGCATGAAACCAAGACACCTTCAGCATCCTTTGTAATTGTTTCTCATGTTCTTAGTTATGTATTTCACACATTGCCTAGAAATGCACAAAATATATTTGTGAATAGCAGGAATACACAAATATGCAAATCTCAAAGAGCAATGTTTTAGTCGGACATTTTCCATACGAGGGTTTGTATGCCGGGTCTTACCGAGAGACTTCCCAATGTCAACATTAACTGTAGCATTTTCCAGCCTTTTTATAAACAAAAAAGCAACATGTGACATTATGGGATAATGTGATACTATCCTGTTTCCCCACTTTGAGCAACCAACCAAACACATGTTCATCCTGTGGATTAGCAGCACGGACTGAGGGTTGCAGCTATCCTTTAATCTGCCTGCAGATTAAACCTTGCGGGACAAAAAACGTCTTCCAGCAGGGAATGTTTGCAGCTGTAAGCTCCGCAGGTTTCTTCAGTGTGTTAGTAGAGTAAGGAGACTTCTCTGACAAGTCACCTCCACCTGTTCTCAGACCTTCATTTCTCAGTGTATCAGGCCTTGGCTCTTTGGAAGACAGCACATAATCAAATCTGGATAAAATCTGCTAGATGACTTACATAGACCATCATATTTGGACAACTAGCCAGGCTGACATTTTTGGAAAAACATTGCCACTGCCATTTTAAATTAGCAGTACTTCACTAACCAAAGCCAACACACTCAAACTGGGATTGGGTTGACCTGCTAACATGAAGCCCTACCCCTCCACCTCCTGCTCCCTCTGCTGGCACTTGTTCTGATCCTAGGTACCAGCTTTCTCCATCTCCAGTCTGTGACGGAAAACTACTGAGACTGAGTTAACTTGTTGACTGAAAAGTATTTCTGCAGGAAGCCTAAGTGCTAAGGGCTGCAAACTTCCCTGCTTACTACAGCAGAGCTGAAGTTCTACTTCAGCATCGATGTTAATGGACACTACTTCACTAAGGGTGAAGAAACATCAACAGGACCATTCGTGCCCAGTTTACACAATTTAAAAAGAAGAACTTGCCATGGTGGAATGAGCCATGAATGCCATGGTTATACTACCACATGTTCACCACCATCAAGAAGCCCAGGAAGAAATGAGTCCCATCATCATCTAAGACCAAGTCCCCAACCACTCTTCCCTGGGGCAACAAGGTGTGATATTCCTATGCAGCAGACATAAGGTCAGGTGTTTTCTTATACTTCCAGCATCTCTCCTTTGTTTACTAAATACTGCCTGCTTGGGCTCACAGACCAGAGGCACACTCTGGATTAACATAGCAATATTTCTCCCTTCTTGGAAACGAGAAATAGCCACATTTAAAAGTGACGATAGTCTGACATCAGGCCCTTCAATGCCACATCCTGATGGGCCCACACAGTCACCGCAAGATTAAGGCAGACATCAAGAAAACCCCAGTGAAGCCCACCATTCCAGTGTCAGCACAGGCACTAACTGTGCACAGGCAGAGCACTTTCCCATCTGACCAGACCCAATTTAAGTCTGAAGTTCGTGGTTCTGTGCCTCACTAATTAACAGTTTCAGGTGAAGTTTGACATTTAAATCCACATTAAGCTGTGCATGATGGGGAAAGGACAAGGAGGGTGAGGTATCTGCATCTACATGGCCTTGAAGGAAAAGCACCACTGATACACAGAGAGAAAAAGGGAAAAAACACTCCTTAGGGGAACAGGAATTCATTTTGTTCCTTTGAGCAAACAGCATACTTTGTGAAAAGCAGCCTGTGAAACTGCTGAGCTCTTTACCATAATTATTCCAGCTGTTGAAACTTTCACCACCTTGTTCTTACCACAGGTGAGAAAGATGCACATAACAATGTGTATTTCTCCTTCCCTTTCAGAGAAGAGTTGCTGCATTAGGTATTGAAAGTTCAAAAGCAATTTTGCCTTCAACAATTATTTTATCTGCCCTAACCTGCCAGAGTTTTGGTTCACAGGACTTGGTGTAAAGACTGAAAAAAGACTCCTCCGGCTCACCCCTGTAGCTCTCCTCTCCAAAGCAGCTCCTACTTTACTGACCACTGCTCCCCAAAGCAAAATGCCTCTAGGGTATGAGAATCAGGAAGAAAACCTGAGATAATTTTAGCTTGAAAAATGACAGCTTTCAATAAAGAAATAAATTCTCTAAACCCTGACTACTAAGGAATGTACACTATGCACTCAGGAGAGAAACTGAGTGACCCACTGCATTTGGTTGCAGTTGGCACATTAATGACAGTTTTAGGAAATAAAATTATGTAATAGGTAATATGCATGAGATTCAATATTCAATATCCAAAAATATATTGCAAAGTCTGCATGATTAGAACAAAGCAGGTTAAAAGCTGAATGCAAGGAGAGAGATGTGACATACCAGAACAAAAATGCAGCATTCAGTTTTAATGTGTACCTTGGAAGCAGTAAATCCCATTAACATCTTGTATTTCACAGATTCAACGCCTACAAAGGCATCAAGGAGAAACTGGACTCCGTCCCTCCAAAGAAAAAGCAATTCCCAGGGGGAATTCGGTTACATACCTACACATCTTGAATACTTCCATCTCACCTGCATCACTGAGTTAGGAACAGAGAGACATTAAACTAAGGTGTCCTCCACCAAAACCCCAGAGGTAAACTAACCCAAGTGAGACCAGAGACTACACATCAAGACTGAAAGAAAAGTTCACTAGCTTCTCAGTTCTCTCCTCTACCACCTAGATCACCAGAACAAAGTCAGACTACGTTTCTGTGGATTTATGGCTTGTGATAGACGGGTTTTGTGGCTAAGTGTTTGCGAGTTCCATGTGAAGACCCTGGCGATGTGGCATCTACAGTCCTTTCCCATCTAGGTTGCCTAGCACCAAGAGGCTTAAGGCCAAGCGGCAGCCCTTCTGCCAGACACAGCACTTAGCAAGTGTCTCCTTCACTTGGCACTCTTCACAAAACTCATAGGAATAATCTATCATATCGTTAGGTACGCACCAGACTCACTCCAAATCAGCTAAGTTGGAAAGCTGCTGGGGAAAGGAGAAAGAGAACAAAAAGAGTTTGAGCACAGAACACAAAAGAAACTCACTACTAATTTATTTTTTAAAAAATATATTGCATGAAAATCTCTATGCACCAAAAACACCGTTGCAAATCTCATTTACGTACAGATTTGTCTGCTATTATCAGCTTACGTTATACAGTCTTTGAAGAAATAGTTGCACACCATATTTTGTAAGCACACTTAGGGCTTTTTTTTCCCCACATGCAATTCATGTACTTTTGAAGCACGAGGATAGCATCACAGGCCAACAGCAAGTTTTCCTTCAAGTCTCGTGTACTGCAGCAAGAATGAATATGTTAGCAGCAACCACTAGAATTTGTCTAGGCTACAGCCTGAGCATTTGCTCGGCCCAGCAAATCTCAAAACACAAAGCTGCTGGGTGCACACCAGGAACCCCAAGAGCTCTGATACCATATACCTCAGCTTGCAGGTCAACTCCTCAGGTGATTAAATCCACTCCAACAGCACCATCTACTGTTACACTATATAAATAATTGATTTTACATCTCTTCTCCCTTGACCAAGGAAATCTACAGCCCATCTCCAAATTAGAAATAACTTATGATGTTTGCAGATATATTCTACAGTAAACTACTTTGTAACCTATATTTATTAAAAAGTTTTGTTTTAGGTACCACCACCTATCCTTCTTACTGGCTTACTTTGAGGACCGAACATCTAATTTTTAACATACATTATTTCTGAAGGACTCCTCAAATACTCATGGCTTCCAGAAATGTATTTAAGATATGCTTCCAAGGAAAAAGTGGTAACCATTCAGAGAAGAAAACTGGGCAGTCTAGATCTCCCAGTAACATCAGTATTTTCATCATCATTTAGAAGATAATAGAAGCAGGTACAGAGTGGTGCTAAGGAAATAATAGTCAATTGGAAGAAAAATCTAAAATAGTTTTGAAGGAGATCTCAAAGTCTCAAAGATCTTGAAGTTACTTTATAAAAAGAAAAAAAAGTCATGCAAGGTGGGGTGATGTTTGGTGTTAGGAGACAGACGTAAATTGGACATACTTCTTCCTTTCCTACCACAATCAGTTACCAAGCTTGGCTCAAACACTCAGCCATCTCAAGTCCTACATGCCAGCTTTGCATATTTATTTTATTAATATGGATTGGATACAAATTTGCAGTCAGAAGGCTAAGTATTTTTTTGTAACATGTACATTGACTTGATACCATTAGATATTTCTTAACAATATTTTCCCTATTTTCAAACTGTACTGATCCAATATCTTTTGAAGGGACTTAGTGTACAAACATAAATAAAAGTTATTTTCAGCTTTCTTATTTCATATATAATTCTTTAAATGCGTTACGACGAATTCTGTCCTCCCAGTTATGATCTGAATGCATCAATCAGAAAACAAAGAATCTCACTATATATTTGCAAATACAGTCTGCTTACCTTTTTAACTTTTAGAGACACATGCTGATTCTGCAATCTGCAAAAAGAGGAAACACAGTTAGTATTTTTTTCTTTTACAAATTTATGTGCGTTACAAATGTCAACTCCTGACTTTAAAAGGGACAAATTTCTGATTCTCTAAGAATAAATAGTATATACTGCATATACACAGCCACAGAGCCAACTGCCTTGTAACCCCAGCAAAGGGAGGGGGAGAAACAATTCTGGACATTCCTGGTTGGGAAAAAAATAAAAAAGTTTTAAAAAAATCAAGACTGAAGCTGTTTAGTACTTGGGGCCAGGAGAAACATACCAAAGGTACAAGCAGCCGTCTAGCAGAACCCAATCTGCAGCCTCTGCATCTTCTAGCAGAAAGGGTCAACCGAAAATTTGGCGAATCATAGCTTAAAACTAAAATAAACTGTGTTATCACAGCCAATTTATCCTGCAACCAATTTTAAAGTTGTCTTCTTGTTAGATTTTTTTTTTAATTTAGATGTTAAATTTTATTTTTAGTGGTTGATTTTAAACCATATAATCAACATCTCAACCCCCTTTTCAAACACTGGTTTCCTGATACTACTGGCATAAGCTTGCATTCTCCTGAACCACCTGCAAAACTGGAAAATCCCTCAACTACCAGCAGCAGGGTAGGAAAGAAATGGTAGATGTAGGGTAAGAAAGGTACAGGCTAACAGGAAGGCCTAACGCTGCAAGAAATTTTCTTTTATTTCCAGAAATACATATAAACTGCACAGCTGTTCAATCAGTAACAGATGGTTTTATTTTTACCGATAACCTGCCAGTTATAAGAAAATATTTATGTGACTCTATCAATGTGAAGAAAGACTATTCTAAAATGGTTCAGCAAATCACAGAAGCTATTTCCAAAGCAACAGAGTATTTCAGTCAAGTGGCTACGTTCTGCAAAAACACACACGCAGTCCAGCAGTTGATCAGAGTGGGGACACCACCTGTATCTGTCAAGAATTTTGATACTGGCACATTGAAAAGACAAAAATTCTCTGCTGTTACACTGCCCACAAGAGGGTGCTGGCACCCTACAAAAACTTTTACTAAATTTAAGTTATACATAATGCACAGCACAGCTATGGACAATACAAACTGATGGATGCTTAAACAGTTTTAGTCAAGTTTGACAAGAAGCAACCTGGCACTATATTTAAAGTCCATATACTAGAAGATTGCATTAATTCAATCTTGGTTTTTTTCAGACATTTCCCAACATTTCATGGTGGCATATTCCAATAATCCAGGAAAATATGCCAATGATATACTGGTTTTAGCATGAAGTAGTAAAAATGCCGAGAAAGCTCAATGCAGTGTCAACTGAAGTCAGCTTCCCATGCCGCAATGGACTATACTCACGCCCACCAAATGGGGATACAGTATTTATAGTGTGATGATTTACCATTTCCTTCAATATTTTCCCAACCTAGTAGCCCCATAACCACAACAAAAACTCTTCCAAACCCTTGGAATATGAGCTATAAACTATGCGTGATGTGAAATTCCAGTATTTGAGGCAACATCCACCAAAAAAAAATATTTTTTTTTTTAAATGAGTTTTTGATAATTCATATTCTACATGAGCATTGCTTTAAATAAAGTTATAATTAATCCTGAGACAACACATTGCTAGTAATTTTTAACTAAGTTTTTACATCTGTATAACCTCGAGGTCTTTTAGACATTGTATTCCTTATACGCAATATTACCCTAGTCAGTAATTCCCTGAGTTTCAAATAAAGAAACACAATTCATGAGACTTGGGACTTAAAATAAGTTTACCGCTAAGTGCAAAAAAATCCTTATATATTGACAGCTGCAGACAGTTTTACGGGGTAAGAACTAGCCCATAGGCACAATGCATAAGAAACAGTTCTACAGTATTACTTAAAAACATATTTACAGTGAAAATCCAAACATTTATTTTCTAACTCTTAGATTTCTAGCTCGCAAACTGCAGCGCTCCAAGTCCGTATTGAAGGAGGTGAATGGCAGCTGGCAGGGCAGACAGGATGGGCGCTGCCAGCTTGTCCAGACAGGGCTGGGTGCTGCTTCTGCAGAACACAGCCACACTGGACCAAAGTACCTTTGCCCACCCCCAAGACATTACACTCATCTGCTCAACACCAGGAAAAAATGCATATTTTAATTTGTTTTAAAAATCCACTTATATTTTAATCTCATTCAAACTGGGCACACCATGCCATTTGCACTGGGTTTTTGCAGTGGGCAGAGCCATGGGTGCAGACACCTGCGCAGGGCTCTGAGGGCGTTTGCTCAGCAGAGGATCACTCTGCCCTGAGGTTTTGTGGCTCCTGCACCAACATCAGCAGAAGAAAAGGCCCCTGTGAGCCAGCCTCCAGCCCAGAACCCATGGTTCACCAGTAACCCCCTCCACTGGCAAGCACGGGCTGATGAAGCAAGCTCTGTTGCTGAAGGACCATGGGCAGTAAAGACTGGCAGAGGAAAAAAAGAGACTTGTAACACCTTAAGCCAGTAAAGATGCTAAATGGGAAAGAAAGGGAAATACCACTATGTTATAAAAACCAGGAAAAAACCTCTCTTCTCCAACATGTCCTACCTGGCCCTGCCTGGTGGCAGATGGATACTTCAGGGATTGTTCAAGTCCAAACATGCTTCCCCCCCACCTTTTGGAGGAAGCAAACACTTTGCTTGCCACGAGGGGCTCCTCTAGGAGCTCGGCACGTCCCCGCAGCATCTCCACATTGTTAATTCCCCAAAATTCAATAAACCAATTCTTAGTCCCTTAGGAATGTCAGGAAACAGGCCCCAAAGACAGATATGCACATTGCCTTGTTGGCATTTGCTTCCCTCGTGAAACTACAATTGTCATTTTAATACAGGTTTATCCTGCTGCCACAGACAGGAATAAAATAAAGAGTTGAAAAGCAAGCCTGAGAAGAGTTCTTTTTCATCACATGGCTCAAATAACAACTAAAAATCAAAAGAAAGGGAAATCAAGTGACTTCTGAACAGCTTCATGTCTAAAAATGACTAGTGAGTTTATTTACCAGTAACAGTTCGGAAACACACCCAACAGGATTTTTCTCAGGGCAGAAAAGGATACTTGAAAGCCATTTGAAGAACATGTCATGCTGGACATTTAGGACTTCCTGAAAATACTAACTTTTTAAAGCTCAACTGAAAACGTTTCAAGGCAATGACAATCGAATCAGAGATATCATAACTAACTTCATTACATAGACTGCACCTCACATGTATAAAGCAGCATCTCTAGTTTCTCAGAGGTAATCTGCTGGCCCTTTGAAAATTTTCTTAGGAAAAAGGCACTGAGAAGTGCATCCAGCTACAATTTTGAGGTCTTCATTGGTCAACAAACAGTCTTAAAAATGTTTGAGAAAGGAGAAAGATTTCAGGGCTCTCCTTAATCAATGAAGATCTTCCTTGAAGGCAACAAAGGCCTCCTTTGCTGAGCAGGTGGCGGAGGTCCTGCGACTCCAACTCTGCAGCTATCACTGCCACCTTGCCTGAACAACACCCTGCCCCATCCCAGAAGCCATCAGCCCATCCTATGCCCGTCTCCTCCAGCTCAGAGAAGAGGCACAATGCCACGCAAAGACCCACGTTTCAGGGCCAGACAATGGGATGCCCCATCCCGGGCTCCTCCACAGGGAGCCACAGCCCCAGGTCCCAAGTGTGACACCAGTGCAGGAGTCAAGGGGAGTAGGCACCCTCATGTTGGGCACACATGCAAATGCATCCGTGTTCCCCTCCGGTAACTCACAGTGATTTTCCAACTTATTTTCAATTTGCAAAATGCTAGAACCATCGATTCAATTCTGTAAAACTGTGGGGAAAAAAGGGACGGCTGATTAAGAGACCTCCAAAACACCCACCCACAAGGGACAGGAGGTACAGAGACAGAAAACCTGCAAGAACCACCCAAAGGCAGCAAGGCAACTATCCAGAGGCACTCACCACCAGCCATGTGGATAGGACAAAAAAACACTACTTCCAATCTTCATATATTTACTTTCCTATTTATTTTACTTTTCCGGTGTTGAAAAAACACAGGAAAGCTGCATTTCAACTGCATGTGTCCACATGACAAAAACCACAGGTATGTTAAATCCAGCATCCTCTGCCCTTCCAATTTTAACGCTAGGTCAGGAAATGCTGCTGCTTAGAGATGGAAAGCCATTTGGATTGCTCAGCTCATTTTTGCTCAGTTCACATCCTGATGCAGATTGAGTCAAGACATTTCACAGAGGTGTCAAATAAGAAACTCAAAAGATGGTGTATTTTTCATGCAGACATAGCCATGGTTTTTGCTAAGTGATTTACACCTTCCCTAGGCACCAGAGAAGCTAGGATTTTTATTAATTAAAATAGACTTGCTTCAGCCACTCAAACACAGATTAAGGCGAGCAGCTGAAAGAAACCTTCACTCCAGCCTGAACTATCCACCCATTCCTCTGCTGGGATACAAGCAAGTGCCAACACACTCCAGCTGATTGTGGTTTTTCAGTTGGTTATATTTAATTTCTAGAATTTGTCCGTCTGGGTATTTTTCTATACCATCTTCATGTGGTGGACTTGGTAGTACTAGGCTTACGGTTGTACTCTATGATCTTAAAGGTCTTTTGCAACCTAAATGATTCTATGATTCTTCTCCTTTAACTAGGAATCTTTCCCACTTCGAACTGCCACCACCAGTTTCCAAAGGGAAGGGTGCCTCCAGTTTGAGATCAGCTGTGAACAGCTATCAGGGCTTTGGTCCCACTCGTCGTCTTCTCCCGTTCTCCCAGGGACCATGGGGAAGAGATGCCATTATGGAAGATTTTGCTCCTGACCCCAGAAAACTATAGCATTAGCCTGCAATAGAACACATGACATGTCTTTTCATACACAAAGGGGACAAGTCTCTGCTGTAAACTATAAACTCAGCACAACTACAGAACTGGGTTTTCCTCTGGACATAGGTTTTCCACCTAAATATGAAGAAACAATTTGACATCTATGATGGTACACACCTTAATTTACCAGACTGAATTAATAATAGCCCAAATCCAAACCATGTGTTCAGGAACAAATAAAGGTGTAAATTATTTTTTCAAACATTCTCTCACCAAAAATGGCTTCACATATTCACATAATATCAGCAAGGAACTTTTAATTTCTGATTTTTAATTTTGTGATCCCCTACATTTGAAAAAGTATATTAACAATGTGTTGACACACTGGTTATTGATGACAGCTAAAGCCTCAATATAAAATTTAAATACTGAAATATTATTTCAAAATCAAAGATTTTAATTCTACAGGATCACGACATCCCATGTATAAGTGTGGTTACCTTAGAAGAGAATGCAACCGAAGCCAAAGGAATTATGCACATGAGCAAAATAACAATAAATGTCTGCAGGGGAATCTAGGCTTTAATCATGTTTTCATTATTTCACTATAGCTAATGTTTAAACTTTTACATTACTTATTTAGCTGTTTTAAACATTAGTTAAATTGAAATAGTAAAATGGTGCAATCTCAAGACTAAACAGCAGCTTTTGAAATACAAAGGAATTTAAGAAATCAAACTAATTTCTCTGTTCAATATTAGTACTTTTTAGACAACAACTACAAGAAAATGATAAGGCTGGACTACAGACAGACTGTGGATGAGAATTCAGGCTACAGGACTGATGGGGATGGGACAACTCAGCTGTCCCAGCCACACCAACCAATTCTGGCACTGGAAGATGCTCCACTAAGATGCAGATGTTCCTGCACTGACTGAGAGAGCTGCTGAAAGCTGTTGTCTCTGCTATGGTGAGCAACTGGGGGTTTCTGCTTAACACATCCCAAAAAAAGTACCTGTAAAACCTCCTGATGCTTGTTCTACGTATGTTCAGCATATACCAGAGGAGTGCAAATCTTTCTTTCTTTGAACAACAGCGATATTTTTAAGACTTCAGAACAAGGTAGGCTGACTATTTTTGTTCTTACTTCCTCCCTAGAACAAAGATAAGATGGACATGAGCATTTTGTACCGTAACATTAGACTTCAGAAAAATGCCTCAGAAATCAATGTTTAGTAAAAAGATGCAAAAAACTTATCACTCAGTTTAACAGTGTTCAAAACCATGACATTATGTCCTGCATTAAGGAGCTATCAATATATTCTTTAGCCTTTACCATGGGAAGTCACTCTCCACAGCCCTTAAAGTTTACTGCTTCAGGACTGCCAAAACAACGCATCTTATTGACAGACTTCTACTTTTAAGTGCAGCACAGGATGGCCAAGCCACTGCCAAGCAGAAAAGCAAACCACTGTCATCAGCTGCTTCCAGCCACCCAGTTTAACAAGTGGTTGCCGACAAAGCTGGGAGACAGACCACCGATTAGCAAAGATGGGGTGAAGTATGGCCACACCAAGCAGCACCTGGCAACAAGACACACCTTGCTAGGAGCTCCCAGACCACTTCTGCAGCCTGAGAAACCAGCACTATTTATTGCTGGATTTAAAAGCAGGGCATTGAGTGAGACTAGGGTTACCTATCTGCACCTGACAGAGGACAAGTGACATGAAGGAGATTAAAAACCCCTCCTGTCGATAAGATCTAAGGGGCACAGACACACCTACACATACAAATGACTGCAGGAAAAAACATCTTCTGCAGCCCAGCCAAAGAATTTCTTTAATTTTATCAGTGAGCAGATTAGAAGGCAACTTCATTGTAGTTTATAGCACCTACATGAAGATAAAACAGCAGAAGAGGGTGCTGCAACTTCAGCAAAAAGAGTACATCAAGATAAAATGTACAGGCTGAAAACAGGGCTTAACACAGATATTGTTTGTGCACATTTCAGGCTTAGCCTTTGATATAAATCATGATGCTAACCATTCTCCATCAGCCTGTAGCTTGCCAACAGCTTCCCTCACCAGGAGAAACAGCATGAAACTGCATCCGCTGTGCACAAAAAGCCAGGAAGTACAAAATAAACTGGGGAAACAAAAATCATGGATTCCACGCATGTACTAAAAGCCAGGGCACCCAACAGCAGCAGCGAGTACTCTGCCATCACAGCAATTACCCTACTCAAGCAACCAGGTTGTGGTCACTACTGGTGCATGCTTTATTATTATTTTTTAAAAAATATATATGTAGTGTGTTTGACTTGGGAGGATTTCAGAGCTCTTTAACTTGCACATTACAGGAACTCCATGCACAGGGAAGTTAAGAGACCACAGAAGAAACCCAAATCACCCTGTTTTCCCAAACAAAGGACCAGGGTGTGATTAGCTGGAAGTTACGCTTCCGGGTCAGTTGTTTTCTCTCTGCTTCTCTATTTACATACATAAACCCATTTTGTGCTCTCTCTATACCCATTTTGTCTGCCCGCTGGGGACTGCGGGAGAGCAATGCAGGGATAGGACAGGGGCTCAGCTCCAAGGGAGCTGAGAAGGGAAGAGTTGTCAAAGGCTGCACAGAGCTATAACTTTTGCCCTTCTCTTGCACACAGGATTGCTTACATACCGGTGGACTGTGCTCTCCCCCACCATCCCAGTCTGGCTACAGCTGTTTGCACAGCCCAGCCTTGGGGCTGGACCATAAGCAAGGACTCTGAACTACCTGGCAGGCACCCAGTGGCCCTTGCCCTGCCACACAAGGCAAACTGCCTCAAAGCAGCATGGAGCCACAAAAACAGCGCCTGTACCTTAAATTGGGTTTTCTTCCCTGCAGAGACCTGCTCTCAGGCTGTTGCAGCGTGCAGGGAGAGCGCACAGCAGCAGCCTCAGCAAGCCAAACTCAAAGCACCCCATGTTTGTAACCCAAGTCTCACCAACAGTCTGCATTTTCATGGTGGGAGCTTTCAGGATTTTTGTGTGTGCATCTCATCATTGCAATATTTCTGGAAGAACCAGCTGCTGGACTTCTAAGAATATGAAAGCATTACCTTTCACTTATAAAATCATATTTTTGCTTTTCCCCCACTACAAATATGAGTATATTTGAAGAACTTCAAGCTAACTTTTGAGAGGGCTCAATTCCAGTCAGTCTTCTGAGTTTCCGGAAGCCCTCCCTGGGACCTGGCAGTTGCAGCTGACTATCCTGGATCCCGCTACAAGACTGACTCAAACTGTCCCTTCCAGACTAGTTGCTTATGTTAGTCAATATTAAGTATCTGTATGTTAAAAACAAAAACACCAACCACACTTATGGTGTAAAATCTGACTTCCATCACCGCTCTGGTGTGTGGGCAGAGTGTTTGCTATCACAGAACATTAGACATTTTACAGCCACGTTGTGCAGAAATGGTACTTACCACTTTCTTACTCAAGACATTGTAATATACCCCCAAGTTTGACAAGACCATCAAGGGAAACACCAGGTAGAGTTTGGATAGGGCAGGATGAGAGTGCGAGAGAGAAGGAGGATGCTGGTATGACCCAGGCACAGGTCAGGATGGCATGTCCAGAACAAACCCTTGGCTTACATTACCTGCATACAGAAAAATGTTTGAAAAGCCTTGTATGTTGTGATTCTCAAGCAGAAACCACAGCTGAGGGCAACAGGACCAAAACTTGTGAGTGTATCAAGACAGAGACTCGAAACTGCAGAAGACAATTTTTATATAATACCCCCATAGGCTGAGTTGTCAGTAGGTAACTCATATGCTCATTTTCAGAAGTCTTTTTGCGTTCAGATAAAGTTTGAAAAATACATTTTCAGATAATATAACATCTCCTGCTGAGTATTAAAAGTTGCTCCTGATAACCAAAGGAAGTGAGGCTAATGAGAGCAGAAATACTTATGCCTACTTTATTTACTAACTAAATTATACAGAGTGGTCCCAAAGAATCTCCTAGAAAGACAAATTTGAAACTACATATATTTAAGAGGGGGAGAATTAATCAGTCAGTGATGAAAGTTCCAGATACAGAGCAAATTTTTTCTTCACTTTTGTGTGTTTGAAAAGTTCCATTTAAAAAAAAAAAAAGTAATAGGGCTGAAAAATTTGGTTAAAGGACTGTAAACTTGAATAGAAACACAGATGTTCAAAATGCAGCAAGCTGAAAAAATTCACTTCACTGATCCATATGAAATACAAAATGCTTCTCCCAACTTACACCCAAAACCGCACCTTGCCCTGTGTTTGTGGGCTGTTGAGCCAATGTCTGGTGCCCCGTGGCTTCCCAGAGCACGGGGATTCCCATACAGCTTGTGCTTTTTTTCCAGAAGCATCCCAACCAGCTCAGCTTTACTCAGCTGCAATGCCTGCTATAGCTACGCACCAGCAGCTTCGCCACGTCTCGAGCTGCTGCAGCTCTCAGCGCAGCCGCAGCCAGGCTGGCACTAAGCAGGGACTTACTGAGTTGGCAGATGTGACGATGCAGCGCCCTTAACCATCAGGCTGTGTTTTTCCCTTCCCGGTGGAATGAAGGCTGTCTTATATTTCAAACTACCAATATCCAGGTCAATCCAACAAAAACAAAAGGAAATATAAAATACAGCATTTAAGGCTGAACGCAGAGCTGACCACATGCTGAAGTTGAAGTTACGATTCATGGCTAGCAGATTTTGTGTCTACAACATTCAGCAAAAAACCCTGAGTACAGGATCTAGATGATCCCCAAAATCAAAACAATTAAATGGCAGGGCACAAAGATAAATATTTATCAACAAAAGCTGGGTGATTTGCTTCTCCTAAGTACCAGTCTCTTATAACCTCATGGGAACTTTGGACTCGTCTCTCCCCCTGATTAGCAGAGAAAATACCACTTCTCTGATTCAACTACCACAAGTCACAGCAAATGCCATTTTCCACTAGTTCCTACCTAGCTAATCTCTTGGTTCTTATGCCAAAAGCTGCCCCCTTCCATTTATTTTTGGGGGAGGCGATTTCTTCACCCTTTGTGTATTTATAGACAAGAGTCCTTTCCAAATTCTTTAGTTTTTCGTGAAAGCAGGGGGTTAGAGTTACTTAAATGGTGGGTGGTTACAAAACTATACTACAGTCGTAACAGCTATTAGTAGTCATGTTAGAAAAGAGGGGTGAAGAAATTTCAGTCAAAAAAAGGGACAAAAATATAAGTCACATTTTTTTTACTCCCATGAGTCAATCAAATGTAAGTCTTAATAATGCGTGAGAGAAATGGTATTTCAGTTACACATATTGAGATTCAGATATTAGTTTTAATATAATTTAGAGTAATTACAACATCTTGGTGGAGTTTTTTTGTTGTTCCCACATCGGTTCCTCAATTTTGGTACTTCCATGCTTACTTTCATCTGTGCTGCAGTCAATATCTGTATTCCCTATGTACTGGAAAGTCTATACTGCTGCTACTGCTGTTTGCTGTGATGAGACTTCATTTTGAACCCACAAAAGTGTTTTGCTGATTCATAAGCAATGCAGCCGTATAACTGTGATAACTAGGAAAGCTGGAGAAATATTTATGGTGGAAGCTGCAAAAATTATTTTTAGAAAAAAGAAACCAAACCACTTCGAATGGGAATTAATTCCTCTATATATTAGTTGAGCCAACTGTTGAGTAAGACTGGCCAAAAAGAAAGCCTTGCTGAGCAACAGCAGGAGAAGCTTCAGAGAGGACCGCATATTCCATGGGACCGAAGCGGTCAAACTGTGCATTATCATGTACTAGAAATCTTGAGTGCAACAGCAAAGCATTGGTTAGAAGCAGGCATGCTGACCTCACCTAGATTTTCAAATGGCTTTTGCCATCAAGAAACTGCACATCTTTCATAATAGTCACCATCATCAGTCATATAAGAAAGTGACAGAGCTGGAGTTAATACCGCTCACATCAATAAAAAGAAATCAATACGGTATTTGATAGAACTCCATAATAACTAACTAGTTCTGCAGAGACAACAACTTCCAGAATGAGAGGCCTTAAAAAGAGAAGAAGACAGAGTCCTGCCAGAGGGGACATTTTGTTGGGGCAAATTTGCCAATACAAGGGAATTCTTTATATGAAGAATTTGACATTGCAGGAGGCATGGCAAAATTGCATACAGGACCTTGCCCATCTTTGCCATCTCTTGCAAATCTATATCATTTTAAAGCAGAACGCAAATAGGGAAGGACTACAGGCTGATATGTGGCCCAAGGAATTCGAGGGAAGTCTCCCAAGAACTGCTCAATCTAAAAGAACAAATACAGAGTATGACTGTGCCACATACAGCAGCAAGACAAAAAAAGGGAAGCAATTATCTGTCCTGGAAGGGGGCGCTGTACAAAACCAAAAGAGGCTTTTTGTATGAAGGCAAGAAATAACTGATGCTTTTCAGGCAGAATTGATACATGCCACAGATAACAGCAGAGCAAGGACTACACTGGATTAGCCAGCCTTCATTTTTCTACAGCCTTTCAGAAAGCATTTCCAAGTGGCCCCAGGAGGAGGAGGAGAGCTGCCAGCATCCCAGGCGTGCCGCATGAGAGCAACAGCTGAGCTGCACCCAGCCACAGCCAGCCCCAAGCCCAGTCTACTGCGGCCTAAGGAAGGAAGGATGGAAAAGCTGAGGGAAACCAGCCTTCACCTGGGGCACAAGGGGCACCTCCCTGTGATTTTGCTGGAAACCAGAGTGCCGAGTCTCTTTTATCCCCCTGCCTGGTTGCATTTCCACTCCAGCCGAAACCACAGCACTGTGGTACCATCCAAGCTGCCTGCTGCGGTACAGGATGCTATTACTATCCTCCCCACTTCATGGGGCACATACATACCTGTACCGCCACCACATCCCTCTTCCATCTCTGCCACCTCCCTCCCACGCATACACCAACACACACATAAGGTCTAAAGATTACCCCATCATAGGTCCCCAAGAATTTAAGAACAGCAAGAGATTAACAGAGGGATGAGCACAGCTTCTCTACAGACTATGCTGCATCTGCTCCTGCAACAGGGTGGAAATTCCCAATTCCCCTGGTATGCCGACACAGGGGAACAAATAACTCAAGACATAAAATTTGCTTCAGGTTCACTACAACAGAACTACAGAGTGAAAGAGCAATCAAGACTACCTAAGCAATCTCAGCCACCAAAGCAAAGAGTACATCAGTTCACATGTGAAGAAACCATGTTATTGAGTGGAATCTAGATTGCACATCTACTTTAGTGACCTTTTACTGTATCTAAATTCTTTTTAGACTAAAATTTTTATTCTGGACAATGTACTGAACATAAAAAAATATACATATGCATGTATTTCCTATATACGCATATACTGCACACATTTTCTATATAGTAAAGAAGAAGCTATTGATTCAGAAACATAGGGAGTTAGCTGTTCTCTGAAGGATAACCTAAACAATGTGAACATGCATTAAACAAGAAACCAAGACTTTACCTCTGAGAGGAGAAAACTTCCAATAAGAATGCCAGCAGCCTCCTAACACAGATCCAAAAGCCATTTATTCAACACTGTCCCACCACACACACATTTAAGTAGTATTCATTACCTGTGCTGGCAGGACAATGTACACCTGAAGTCCAGCAAACTGCTGGAGCAAGGGGAGTTGGTATGCATTTTAAGTACCAGGGGATGTAAAAATACACATTTATACTCACTTTCCCAGGCTTCTGCACAGCGAGGGCTGTGGTGTGGGGGGGAAGTGGTGGTGGTGGTGCTGTTTTCAGGCTGCTCAGAGGGCAGTGCTGTTTCTATGTTTCACAGGACAACCATCATACCTCCATATCAGAGGGACCAATACAGGTCTCAGAACCATCATCAATCTGCCCCAATGCTCTGCAGGCAAAGAGTTCGTTATGGGTATACCTAAGACTTACACAAGATGATGGTTACAGCTCAACAGCAAGAGCAGCAAATACTTTACAGTGGCAATGCAGCCTTCCATTTTAAACCATTCACTCACATTTTGTCAGGACAGTCCGCTGTCTAGTTGTTCTTCTGGGTCTCCCAATCAGAGTGAGCCTGCAGCTAAATGGACAGTGTTAGTGCTTCCTATCTCTTCCCAGGCAAAGGGACTACCCTGTCCTGATTAATATGCTTGTTTCACACTTACGTCCCATTTGGACTACAGCAATGTACCAAACCTCGGCAACAAATCACTAGAAGAAGGCAAGGAAGGCATGCAAGCCAGGAAGCAGCACGAATACCAAAGTCAAAACCTTAGCTAATGCTGAGGTGCTATGTTACGTGGAAAGCTACCAGAAGAATAATTCCTTTCCCTACTTTCCACCACCACACTATAAAAGCTATGACCTTCAAAATATTGGCTTTTTTTTTCTTTAGGATTCAAAGCAGCCTGTTTCGTCCAAGCAGTCCTATAGATCAGGCAATATTCTGGCAAGAGAATAACAGTCAATAGCCATATTCCTCAATGGAGCTTTTATTGCAAGAATCAAATGTTGTATTTCTAGTCTCTTCCACATTCACTTAAGGCAATCAAGAGCAGCTATTTAGAAAATATCCTCACAGCTGTCAGGGAAGCTTGCTTAAGACTGGAAAGCCAACTTTCTTTTAAAGTAAATCTCTTGAATGAGTTACTGAGGAAAGAACAGATCGAAAGCAGAACAAAGGACAACTCTGAATCTGAAGCAGGCTTATGCTGAAAGAGCCACCAAGGACACTGATGTTGAGAGAAGCTGCATACATTCATAACAGTGCTGGCAAAACCAGCCTCAGAAGTATCCTGGTTGCCTTCAACCGAGATCTCACCTGCTGGCTGTTAAATCAGACTGAACCCAACATGAAAAGCAGGCAGTTTTACCTAAAAAAAAAAGGCTTGAGGAGGCCAATGGAAACAGAAAAGGAACAGCAAAGTTAGGAATACTGTCTAATAGTGCTGCGTATTGTCTGGATTACAAATAAACTAGCCATCATGACCTGAAATGCAGTGATAGGAGAAGGTGGTGGTGGTGGGGGGGGCTGATAAAAACACATGGAGTTATAGGAATATTAGCTATATTTATTTAAGGAGAACACATGCTCAGTCTCTAGGAAATGCCACCACGGTTCAGCATTTAAATTTTTTATTCCTAGTGTGCTGAAGCTCTCAACAGGGTGAGGAGCAGTTCCGCTGAACACAGCGACTACACAAACTTTGTACCTTTGGCAAACTGGGGCAAGCAGCCTACGTGCAAAGCAAGACACCAGATCTGCTTCCATGCGACAGGTCCAACTATGGAATACACCGAAATCAGCAGGGCGGAGTGAAGCCTCTGCACAGGCGACACGATTCCTCACCGGCCGCTCCCGCGGCACCGCCCCGCGCTTCGGCGGAGGGACGGGGCAGCCCGCGGCCCCTCTCGGCACCACGGAGAGCTCCCGCCCGGCAGGCCGGGGGACCCAATGCCGCCCACCCGGTCACGGCAGCAGCGACGCACGCGGAGTTGCGGAAAGACCTTCCCACCGCGCTCCCTGGCCCCGCCACGACTCAGTGGGTCTTCGCACCCGAGGGGAGGTGTGCGGACCTCGTGCACGAGGAGACAGCCAGACGTCAATACCTACTTTGGTCTCCTCGAGTCAATCAACCCTCCTAAAATGGAAATTAGAAAGCTTGCCACGAGACAGTCATTTTACTTTCAAAGCAGGAAAAAAAAACGTTTCACAGACTGTATCTAAGGAAATTGTACACAGAAAAATTACTCTCAACAGCACCAAAGGAAACAAATGGGGATGGAACAGTACAAGAAGTTATATGCATGAAGAATGATGCTATCTCCCAAAAATATAAATAAATTATCATCTTGGCAATAAATACAAGCCAAAGCCTGAAAAAACTATTTTACTTCCAGGCAAGTTCATTCATAGATCTTATTAATAGTGAACCTGGTTCCTTTATGAACTCAGGAGCAGCAGGAAGAAAAGCATATAAGAAGATTACGTTAATACTATATTTAAGCATATGTAAGGACAGTGAATGAAATACTGATTATTCACTCACTCAATACAAAAAAAAAGCAACGACTTACTAAGAATAGCTTTCAGGGGATCAGAGAAAGAAACCAGGCTGCACCAGAAAAAGACAGACACAGCTACAGTAGTACTTGCTATCCCTCGTTATCTGCATTCATCAGCACTGAGGTCTATGGAAATCAACCTTGATACAAAACCATCAACAGGGATAAACTACCCAAAGGCTTTCAGACTAATGCTCCCTTTGCACAGACGGTAAGTATTTCCAACTCGCTATCATAATCAGGGAAAGCAGCATAGTTGGGTTTAACGTAACTTCCCAGATTTTGGCAGAGGTTCAAAGACATGGGAAAAATCAGGCTTCACTACGATGGAAGGACCTGACAGTCCTCATGAAATACAAGGGAGGCTACTGGGCTCAAGCCCCCATGGGTCCAAGCATGCAAGGCAGGTTACAGAGTTAAGAGAGGATTTTCTGCACTTTCTTGAAAGCTCTTAGTCTGGGAGACTTTACCCCTTTGCCCGGACTTTGTCAAAAGCACAAGCACACACGCTCCCAACCGTACCTCTATGCTATTGCTCGAGTCAGCTGTGCTTTTTCTGTTTCACATTCTCAAGAGCTGCTAACTCACTGAAGGGTCCCAATTTGGCTTCTGATTAATCATAAATGAAACACTCATTAGTGATTGAGGCACAATCCAATCACAAACTTACAGGCAGCAGACATGCCCCTAGGGCTCATCTCTGCGCTCGCCGTCCTCCAAAGGGAGCCTGGGCACGCACTCCCACCTCACTCCTCCATGCGAGCTGAAGCACAGAGGTGGAGGCAAGCAGAAGACTGTCAAAAGCACGTTCCTAATGCAAATTAAAATGCTAGCATACACACCCAACACACAGGATTACTGGTTTGAGTTAAGCATTAATCTCCAGCTCCACTTTGTTATCAAAACACAGTACCACACTACGTCAAACTGCAGAATACCGCATGGCACTGGTAAACAGCAGGAGATAAAAAGCATCTGTAAAAATACGACTACAAGAATGCCTGTATAATACACATTTAATCTCAGGAAAGCACATCTGTTGTCAGCACTTGAATGATGACTTCACTGGTGGTAAGAGTGCTTCTAAGCAAGAGAGGGGCTCCAGCTCCAGAGAAGACATCAAAGCCAACACTGCTGAAAAAATGGAAGCATAGTGCCACATGGCTGCTCTGAAAAGCTTAAGGAGACAAAAAATGGGAATGTGTTTTAGCCTAGGTGGAACAAATGACTTCAGTTTAACATGGAATATGACCATAATTCACACCTGCCTGTGGCTCCACACCTTTGAAACAGCACCCAGACTTTGTGCAGGCTCTACAGGCAACAGGTTCAAGGGGCTGCAAACCTACATGGAGTCAGTGTCCAAAAGGGGACATTCAACCAGATTAAACGTTTCAGCTACCAAAACTACCAAAATTTAAGTGAGAAAATAATGCTATTTTTCATACAGGTTAAGCAGCTATCATGAAGATCTCTCCCTACATAAAACCCCTTGCTAATTTCTGTAGTGTGGGAAACACATAAAACGTGTGCTACAAAGTTCTTTCTGAGGTGTAAGCTTGACCAAAGGCCATCACGATTAAAGTAGGCAAGCACCTGACAAAACAGAAGTTACCACCTCCTCCTTTAGGTCTCCCAGTGCGAGCTCCATGTGTGTGTCAAGAGCAAGCTTTAAAACTTGGGCAGTGGAGGAAGGATATAAACCCAGTTCCCCCACGGAGCTAGCTTTATATTACAAGTTTCTCACAAAGCACAGTTAAGCCATCAGCTTATGTTCATTCTTCTAATTTTTCAGAGACTTAAATATACCAGTACTGATCCTCTGTCATTAGATGTGAAAAGAAGCCTGGCAGGTCTAAGGACACAAGGAGCCTTGAAAGGTGTTATCTTACTCTGGGTTTGATTAGCGTACATTTTTTCCTTACCATCCTCCTAAGAGCATCCAGGATGGACCACACCAAGGCTCCATCATCTTGAGGGCTATACTGTTCCCTCAGCAACTGCTGCAAGAACAAGGCAAGCCTGGAGAGATATTTTCCTTCAATAGTCTCCCAGGTCCCCAGTAATTTCTGCTGCACAAATTTCCTGATTTACAATCCGTACCTTGGTGTGTATATTATCCCTAGCTGGAGTCATGTGCTAGGGCTGTCCACATTTATTTTCCAGCTAATCTGCATGCATGTGCAAATTATATTAATGAAAACACAGGGCTTTTGAATTAAAGATCCTACTATGCTCTTACTGGGAGTCATATAAAGTCTTTTTTTATTATTAAGTACTCCGTACCTGTGCTCAATATTTGAGGTGAAAAATGAAAACTCATTTTGACTCAGAATGGGCTTTGGAAACAAAGTTTTATAAAATCTGTATCTAAAGAAAGAAGTCAAAGATGTTTTTTCCCCTCTAATAGTTTCGCAGCAGACTGTGCCCAAATATTAGAGTATAATTAAACAAGGAAAAAGGCAGTGAAAGTTTAAACTTAAAGACTCATTTGCTAATAAAGATGAGGAGCTGAGTAAATCAACCTAAATAAAAATCAACCTCATTTTAGACACACTGAACACTTTCAGCAGAAGCCCTTCAGAATGGAAGAGGCAGGTACTAATTATCTCTGCAAATCTCAAAACAGATCAAATGGGAAAAAAATACTTCTAATTGAGGCTTCCTTACAATCCCTATGTAAAAACTTCATTTTCACATGCTACATCCGACAAATGAAAGAAACTAATGTTTTCCATACTTACTTGTTCTTGTTTTAATGAAATTTTAAAGAGTTCATCTCTTCCCAGAGCTGATATGACAAAACTAATAGCAGAAAGGAGGAGGAAGAGCCATTGGGAAATTAAGAGTGCTAGCACGTGTAGAGTTTGGAACAACGATAAATTGGCATCAGTATAATCCTCAAGCCTTATATTACCAAAGGCCCATCACAAAATTGACTTTAAGTATTTGAGTAACAAAAGCAACAGAGAGCAAGGTAATCAGAGAGTACACCCTGCCATGCAGCACCAAACTCATCACCAAATCAGGAAGATTTCTACTTTCCCTTAAATTCAAAATATGGTATATTCCTCATGCTTTTTCTCTGAATGAGATACTCAGCATCTTACCTGCAAGATGCAAAAGATGGGTCCAAGAGCTCCATTCTGTTAGAATCTCTTTAAACTAAAAAATAAATTTAAAAAAATAATAATTTCCTGCTTATGCCTCCAGTATGCCTCACAAAGGAAAAGCCTCAGAAACCAAAACGGAAAAGTACATATATTAAATTTGTACTGGTGCAAACAGGAAAAAGGCAATATTCTTCAATCCCCCAAGCAGACCTTCCTTTTGCATCTCTGCCAAAAGCACTCTATGCAGAAAAATCCTGACCCAAGTGGTTACATGACACCTATAAAAGGACATTTTCCCAGATAACTGCAAAAGCCTTTACAGTGAAATTTAAAATCTTCACTCATCTGCCCCCCCTTCAGTCCCAAGGGGCAGGGTGAAGGACAGTGCCCAAAACCTTTTGTTTTCTTCTGTCACCTATGACAATGCAAGATTGCTCATCAGATCACTCCTCACCACTTCCACAAAGGAAAAAAAAGATACTCAGCTGGAACTACTTATGAAACTCTATTTCCTGTTTGCCTTCCTACCTCGAAGATCCTCTGATATCTAATAATATATTTGCACTCAGCCAATAGCTTTTCTTCCAGTGGAACACTAATCTGATAATTTCCTCCATGCAGATTCTTGTCCTCACACAACTTCTTAGCACTTACCTTTGACATGTCTACCCTCTTGTCAAATTTGATGGGCTTTTCATTGTGTTAACTGATTTCATTCAGGGTCACTGACTGCATGATGCTTATGCAATGGGAAATCAAGCTCAGAAGCATATGGGGGTAGCAGGAGTTCCCGATAAAAATGTTTGTTCACGGGGCGATCCTGATTTAAAAGCATGGAATGCATCCTCACTTTAAGAAACAGAAACACAAAGAGACCTAACCCTACAGCATCAGGGAAGAAATTTCTCCCCAAGGAAAACAAAGCGCTATTCCTTTTCAAGCACATAAATTAAAAAAAAAAAAAATTAGAAAACCAACACAACCCACAAAGATGTAAAACCATAACACCATGCTGTCAAGTACTAAGGAAAGAAGCTTCTAGCCTCTGAGATCCCTGGCACTTCCACAGATGCTCAGCATTGCATACAAAAGCTCAGAAACTACCAACTTCCACCAACACACATATAATTACCAAAGCAGCCCGACATTCCCAGATCCCTCCAACCAGCAGTACCCAGAGAGGACACTTCTGTAATCAGGTTGTTCCCTGGCTCTGTTGGCAGTGGGCTGGATGTGCATCCAAGGGGACAGCACTGAGTCACAGCCCTCAGCAGCCAGCACTGATTCAGCCCCGTGCTCACCGCCAAGCAAAGGAGGCTCAAGGTAACCCACACAGCTTTTGTGGAGGCACCGAATTCCCTTTGCACAGGGACAGACAAACACCACAGCTGACCCAGAGGCAGAGAATGTAAAAGTGATCCCAATTCCCTTTGCAACCAGTTATGCTTGAGAGAATGGCTGTCTGGAGCACCACTCTGAGACAAACTCGGCTCCCAGAGTAATATCAGTTACATGGGTTTCTCCTTTTTTTTTTTTTTTAATTATTTTTTAAATGCATAGATATGCTTTGGTCAGCTACAGACCCCAGTACTCACAGCTGGCTCTTGCTAGCTCCCAGAGCCTGCTGACAGCCTCTTCAAGGATTCAAATTGCAAAAACAAATATTTCTCATACCTACCACATAAACAACACTCACTAAAAGGATTGAAAAAAGGCACTCTCTTGTTAAATGGTAGGAAAGAGCAAAAAACAGCCACATTGTATGCAAACAGGAAAGAAACTTGCTTTAAAATGCCATTTCATTTGCTTAAGTAATCAATTCACCATGCTTTTTTTTTTGGTCACACATTTATACTATAAAGGCATTTCCTTTAAAACCAAGGTACATAAATAACAGCTTCTGCTGATAAATACAGTCCAAAACCACAGTTTTAATCTTTGGTACTTAAACTTAAACTGAAATCCATAGTATGGCAGCTGTATGTCCTGAGTTTCAAAGGTGCCAGGCACTTACTGGTTTCAGAAGTTGCAGAAACAGCAAGTGCTATGCGCCTCTCTTCATCAGACCATGTCCTTAGACGTTCAAACAAAGACCCTCACCTAACATGTCAGGGTCCTGCACCCACTGAACTGACTTCAAATGCAAGAGGCATCAACCTGACAAGCCACACTCACTGCTAGCACCTGGAGACAGTCTATTTCAGCCTTGCCTAAAATTGTCCTCGCACAGAGAAGCACTAACAAACTCATTCAGCCCCGGCAGCCACTTAAACATTCCTCACCGGGGGCACATGCACCACTGCCATCCCCAAAAGTTCCTCAAGTCACAGATGACTATCATCACAGATGACTACAGGGAGTGTAGCAACAGGATGAGGGGTAATGGTTTTAAACTGAAAGAGGATAAATTTAGATTAGATGTTAGGAAGAAATTCTTTACTGTCAGGGTGGTGAGACAATGGAACAGGTTGCCCAGAGATGTTGTGGAGGCCCCATCCCTAGAGGTGTTCAAGGCCAGGTTGGATGGGGCTTTGAGTAACCTGGTCTACTGGAAGGCATCCCTGCCCATGGCAGGGGGGTTGGAACTACATGATCTTTAAGGTCCCTTCCAACTCAAACCATTCTATGATTCTATCACATCCCAAAAACATCGATGACGAGTTGCTTAGAGGGCATGTTATATTTCTGGTCTGTCCCACAGCTCTCCAACATGAGTGTTTGCCATCACCCTGCTTAACAGGAACCCTTTGTTCCCATGCAGGATCTCTGACTGTGAACAACCAAAGGCACCAATGTGGGGTACGCTGAGTGCAGAGATGAGTTTGCTGGAGGGCAGCAGAACCTGACCTGGTTGCAGCCTCAAACTGCAATGATGCTCTGAGCTAATAAGCCCAGACATTTAGAAGGTTTTACTCACTCAAGTCAAGTTGGCTTTTAAAAGTGAAAAAAGTCCCATTTGCTTATAATAAACAAGATAAAAGTACTCTAAAAGACTTACATGCTCATAGCAAGCAAGAGGCCTGCTGCTGAAGGCCTACGGTACTGCATTTCCATTCCTGAGCCACATACGGCTCACAAAAGGGCACTAAACTTTGATCAGAACAGATAAATCTGAATAAGCCAGGGGCAAATATAAAAATGGCCTGAGGTCTGCAAGCGCAGCGTGAGCAAAGCTGTGAGACACCTCCTACTTCAAACACTAAGCACAATGTCCTCTACAGTACCTTCTCAGAAAACAAGTCTTCAGAAAGCAAATTCTCCTCCTGCTGAAAAATCTGAGCTGCTCTTCCGTGAGTTGAGGACTCCGTGTTTTTGCACACAAGCCACACCGGAGAAGCCTTGGCCAGCACACTGGCTGCTGAAAAGAAACTTTAAAAAGCACGTGTGCATGAGGGGTTAGGTCCACAGCTCATCTGTTAAACTGTATGGCAAAACGTGAGAAAATTCCTCCTGAAAGCAAGAATTGCATGTTTACGCAGCTATGCCTCAGCAAACTTGTGGAAGGCATCCTGGGAGGCCAGCCTTGCAAAGCTGAGTGCTGCGACAAAGAGTCTGGCATAGGGTGAGCACACTGGCACAAGCAGCACAACCTTGATCATGCCTGAGCTGCTCTCTCCTCTTTGCATGAAAACCATGGACTTACCAGCACAGACAGACTCTAGCCAATAGAGCTCTGTGCTTAATTAACTGAGGACAGTGCCTCAAAGCAAAAGTGATGCAGTTACTTCTGCGAACATGGCAGCGTACAGAGCAGGAATTCCATGGAAGAGACAAGACTGCTCGACCTTGGGCTGCCAGAGGAGTGGCGGGAAGCTTTCTGTCCTGCTGTGCCAGCCCCAAATGGCAAGGGTTACTAAGCTTTTCCTCTGGTCATTGCATGACTACATGTCATAAAGGCCAAGAACCACATTATTTGCTGCAGAAAAAAGAAGTCAAATAGACAGAGGATTTGGCAAAACCCCCAAAAGCATCTATCTTAGACATCTTAAAAGTAACAACAGTCATTCAAGACATGACTGTTTATACTACGAGACTCATTACACAGGAGGCCTGCCTATTTTTAGAGGTAGATATCACTACAATTGAGTGCTAGATAAACCCAAACAATTATTTTAAAAGGGTAGTCCATCACTAATTATTCTAAACATCTTCTGCGCTCTGTAGGTTGGCCTGCTGCCACTCTCCAGCATAACAGCTCAGAGAACGATGCTACGACTTCCCTCGCGCAACGCTCAAACAGCAGTGACAGATAACTCACAGAGCAAGCAGCGTGTCCATACGAGTCCAACAGCTGGGGCGAGCTTGTCACCACTTCTGCACGCCAAAAAAAAATGAGACTGCAATCTTGTTTATGCTACAAAAATCAGGATGTTTTAATTTATTGCCAAAAAAGATTCCCCAAGGAATAAACATGCTACAAACAGTGGTGAAAGCCCTTGAGCAGCAGCACCACATTCAGAGGCCCAGGACTCAAATCAAATACGGCACAACATAGAAACATCAACTGTGGTTTGCTGCTGCTTGAAAGAACCTATTGCAGATGGGGGAAAAAAAAAAAAGAAAGGTTAGACTCCTGCACGCAGACATATCTGCCCAAAGAACTAAATAAAAGCCCAGGCAAACCATGTTTCTAAGGTCCAGCCTGGCTGCTGTTGGCTACGTCGCCCATCAATCTATTTTGTGGTTTCACCAGACTGAGTCCAGAGTCCTAACTGCTTCACAGCTTCCTCTCCAGCCAAGTGCTACCAGCGCTCCCTCACCCTGAGCTCTGAGAGATATGAGGTGAAGACATGGGCAGAAAGGAGGGCTGGACCAGGCCAGCAGCTGCCCCTCGGCCACAGGCCAGCCAGGCATCCTTCGGGGGAACCCAACATGCCTTGATTTCTAAAAACGTACATTAACATTTAAACCAGACTTTTTGCAAAATAACAGACATTGCAACTAGAGTTTTGTTCCAGCACAGCCTAAATCCAACGAAATCCTGGAGGAACCATGAAACCCAAACCCACCGGGGGCCAAAGCAACAGAAAGCACGCTAAAAAGGGGGCTTCTAAGGTATTTTAGCCAGCCAAGAGAGAGAGACGCCGCATTTCACGCCCGAGCTCCTCTCGCAAGGACGTGCCCGCCTTCCCCGCTGCAGAGGGCGGGCAACGGGTGCCAGGGGGAGGAGGCCAGCCCCAGCTCCCCCGAAGGGAGCACGTCAGCCCCGGGTGGCCAGGCAGCAGCTGGGAAAAGGGGAGGGGAGGGCGGCCGGGACACCGCGACCGCCGAGCTCACCTTCCCCGCCAGCAGCGGGCTCCCGGGCGGCAGAACGCCGGGCAGATCAGATACCCCGGTCCCCGCGGCTGCCGCGTCCCCGGGAGGCAGGAAAAGGCGCCGGGTTCGCCGGCTGGCCCCGCCGGGTGGCTCCCCCGGGGCAGGCGACCGCGACCAAACTTCCCGCCGCGACGCCACCCCCTCAAAATGGCTTCGCCACCGCGGCCCCTGGCCGGGTAAGGCCGCCCGGGAGCCCACCCCTGCCCCGCCGCCGGGCATGGCCGGGCCCCGCGCCGCACTGCACCCCGCCACGCCGGCGGCCGGCACCCCAGCCCTGACCCGACCCACCGCGCTCAACAGGTGCGGAGCAGCCGGGCCCGCCGCCGGCACCTGCCGCCGCGTCAGGACCTGGACAGGTCCCGCGGGGCGCTCCCGCCGCCGCCGCCGCACCCGAATCTCACCTCCCCCGGCGCCGCGCCGCTGCCGGGGCCCCGCCACCGCCGCCGCTCCGCCATCCGCAGCCCCCGCCGAGCCGAGCGGCGGCCCTCGCTGCGCCGCCGCCGACACCGGCTCCCGTGCGCACCTGCGCGCGACCGGGAAGACCGGCCGCGCGCGCCCCCGCCGACGTGCAGGCCGCGCCTGGCCCGCCAGCGGCGCGAGCCCCGCGCGCGGGGCGGGGCCGTGGGCAGCGCCGCCATTCCCATTGGCGGGTCCAGGGCGGGGCGGGGCCGCGAGCGGGGAGCCGGCACGCGCCCGCACCCGCGCGCGCCCTGGGAGCGGCAACGGGAACGAGGAGGGTCCGTCTGCTTGGGGAGACGGCGCTGATTGGGCGACCGCGGCGGGGCGGGGCAGGCGGCGGCGCGAGGGTCGGTGGGGGGAGCTGCGGCGCAGAGTGGGCAGAGGCGGGGTGGGAGCGAGGGGCGAAGGTGGCTGCGGGCGGGGAGCGGGGCCAGGGGCAGGGGCAGGAGGCGGGTAGTGACAGAACCAGAGCCTGGGCCTGGGCCTGGGGCAGGGCCGTGCCGATTTTGTCCCATTGTGGCTCTGCCTGGCCCCCAGCACACCACTGCCTTCACTGGCACTACCCGCTACCCACACCCCACCGGTCCCCAGCCGGTGGGTGGCTGTGGGCCAGGCCAGCTGGGCTAAGCCAGGCCCGCTGGTTCGCAGCCAAGCGCTGTGCGAGGCCTCAGCAGGCAGGTGACAGCAGGGTGGCCCGGCTGGCTCTGCATGCTGTGCTGGTCTGGGCACCTGCTTTGTCCTATGCAGTGTGATGGGTGCCGGGACCAGCCTCCACAGGATTCGGTGCTGGGGACAACTCCCTGGCCAGGCCGGGGCCACTCAGTGCTCCCTCCGTGGCCTGGGCAGCCTACAGGGATAAAACAGACTTCCACACTGAGTGTGTGGGGATGGCTGCAAGTGAGATGCCTACAAAAAATACTTCAAGGAAAGCAGGAAACAAAATACAATTTAAGTCATTAAAGTGCCTTTAGCACGTGGAAAAGGACTTTGTGGTGTTAAAACAGTCCTAACGGGACCTTATGTAACACGCATGTGAAGCCCAGCTTGCAGCAGGACCTGTGATTGAGGATGTCCAGATGCTGCCTGGAGACCCACCGACATGTTCATCATTGCCAGAACCATGTAAGACACTGAGAAGCTTCTTTCCCTTTGACTTCCTTTGCCTTTTAGACCCAAAGGCCTTCAATTTATTTTTCAACAAAGTCACTTTTTGTCAAGAGGCTTAGAAATGCCAATGCTGGTTCAAAAGAGGGAAAAGAAAAAAGAACGAGTCCCCATGTCCTCCATGCTTAACCCCAAGGACTTGCGACTGGGCTTGGAGCCAGCAGGGCCCAAGGGCTGAGCCTCTGCATTTCCAAAATCATCTCAGATGTCATGTCCATGTCTGAGTGCATCCCACCATGCCAAGATGAGAAGTCCAAACAGTGTTTTCCAGCCGTGAATGATCTCCACTCAGACACATGCAGCATAGTTCATCAGTGCTTCTACCATATGTATCTCCTGGCTTGTTATGTATATTTTGGCTTCAACCTCTCACAGAATAGGGGATCCGAAAATGTTTAAATAATTACTTTAAAACCTGGCTGTCACATGGTGTGCCTGTCACAGCAGGCTTAGAGCAAAAGCACACAGGCACTTTGGGGAGCAGGTTTCTGAGCAATGACTTGCATTTTGCTCTTGACATCTGCAGGTCTCAAAACAAGCTCAGCCTGTGGGATGCTACGGGACACAGCGGGACACAGTGCCAGCCTTGCTCTTCCTGGCTTTCATGGCTTTTCAGGCTTGCAGCCTGGTATCATTCCTCTCTGTCCTTCAGAGCACTTCATCATGTCCCAAAATCTCATTCCCAGCTACATCTGACCACAGACATCGACTGGTTGAGCAGAAATCTTACTTTCCCAGCTTTCTGTCCCTTTGAGGTTACTGAATGAACACAAAAAGTTATTAAATAAGCCATCAGCTTATTTAATTTGCTCTTGGGTAATATTTTTCTGTCTAAGAAGCCATGTTCAACATTATATACTGCATCCTTTTTGCCTGGAGTGCAGTTTTCAGAGCCAAGTGATAGAGCAATCATCTATCACATGTAGAGGGGGGACAGTGGAGACCCCCAGTCCCAGCTGCATGTGATGGGAGATCTCAGGGCAGAGGTCGTCCCATCTGCAAAAGCATCAGCTCCATGCCCAGAAGTTGTCCAGAAGCGAAGGGCAAACTGGCAGATTCAGCTGCACCACCATGAGCACCCGTGCCAGCCCTGCAACTCATGTTCTGGGGCACTTCTAGGATGTCCAGGGTGCAAAGCTGTCCTCTTCATGGTAAAAAGGTAATAGCTGTTCTGCACTTGGGTATTTCTGGCAAGAAGAGCAAGGTTTTAAGCTTAAAGTCAGTGAAATCCAGAATACATGCTGGAAACATCTTCAGAAGAAGTTTTCTCCAAGGGAGCAATGGGACATGTGGCCATGGGCTGCACCAGCCCCAGGACTCTCTGCAATGGGTCAAAGCAGAGCAAAGATACAGAGAGTACCAGGGGTACCGAGCGGAGCTGGAGCACTTCCACCAGCCTGCCTCCCCACTGAAGCAGAGCTGGGTTTCCCCACTGAACACAAAGTTTGACCATGGCTGAGGCTCAAAGCCCCCAGCTGCTGTTGACACCAAGACACAAGCAGAACCCAGGAACCATCAACCTTTGCACAGTGGATAGGAATATCCACCACTGCAACAGCCAATGCTGAAACCATGGTGCTGTGAAGCAAGGTAGGACCTTGCCTGCAGGGGCCCTCCTGGAAGACCACTCCTGATGTTCATCCTCCTGCGGCTGCCCTCAGACCCACGGGTGACACCCAGCTTGCTGGCCACCAGAAAAATAAACTGTTCACAGAATCACAGAATCACAGAATAGTCAGGGTTGGAAGGGA
>RSEF01000007.1:9072864-9166340 GCA_003993805.1 Himantopus leucocephalus | reverse complement strand
TGAAGTCCCCCACAAGAACAAGGGCAAGTGATCGCGAGACTTCCCCCAGGTGCTTGTATAAAGTTTCATTTACCTCTCTGTCCTGATTGGGTGGTCTATAACAGACCCACACCACAACATCAGCCTTGTTGGCCTTCCCCCTGATTCTGAGCCATAGACACTCAACCATATCATCACTCTGATTGAGTTCCAAACATTCGTAACAGTCCCTAACAGGGCCACCCCACCACCTCTCCTTCCTTGTCTATCCCTTCTGAAGAGCTTGTAGCCATTGATTGCGGCACTCCAGTCGCACGAGGCATCCCACCACGTTTCTGTGATGGCTACTATATCATAGTTTTCCTGGTGCACCATGGATTCTAGCTCCTCCTGTTTGTTGCCCACGCTATGTGCATTAGCGTAGATGCAATTCAGTTGCACTAATGTTCCCGACACTTCTTTGTGGGTGGAAGCTCTAGTTCCTACCTGACTGCTCTCAGGTTTTTCCATGGCTTCTAACCCATCAATAACCTTTCTGTCTTTACTGCCCCGTGTATCTCCAGCCTCTACCTCCACTGAGACAGAATAACAAGGGTTCTCAATAGCTCGCCATCCTGCAAACCCTGGCATCCTCCCCCTGGGCTTATTTCTAGCCATGTTTGACTCCAAAGAGCCGTGTTGTTAAAACAGGAGAAGGTAAGGGGCAGGGGAGCAGCTGGCAGAGGACTCTTAATAGGGAAACCTAAATGTATGCTCTGAATAAAGAGATTTTGGGGTGAACCCTGACCACATCTCCCACATCTGTCTGTTGAACAGTTATGATGAACACTGCTACAGGATCTCCTCCCTCTCTTCTTCCCCATGGATTACTTGGGTAACAGCTGAATAGTTTAGTCTCTCATGGCACAAGTGCCTCTCTTCTCCTCTATGATCCCGTAACTGTTCCATGAATGAGCTTTCCACCATGTCCACAGTACTCTCTTGCTTTCCTACTCACTCTCTAGGGGTACTGGGATGTCAACACCTCCATTTCAATACCCAGAAGGGAGTTTTTTGTAAGAGATTTTTGGTAAGCCACCAAGACTACAAAACACAAGACTATCAGCTCAAGGCTGTGCCAAGAAGCTGGCAATAAGAGGCTGTGCAAGCACACCAAGGATGCAGTAGCTTTCAAATAGATGACAAGGAAGAAAGTGCCCGCACTGGCTCTTGGAGAGCAGCTGATGTGAAGAAAGCAGGCAGGCAGAGAGACACCCTCCTGTGTGAGCCAAGGCGCACTTGATGTAGCCCTACTGCATGCTAGCTGAGCATCTCGCATGCAAAGGTTTCAAAGGTACACAGGATCCCAGCACTAGCTGCTATAGCAACAGGCTTCTGGCACATCAAAACCTCAGCACTCTAACAGGTCCAGCCTCCTCATCTCTTGCTGACCTTCTTGGACAAAACTTTCCCTCACAAGGACCTCAGAAAAGAGAAAAGCAGGAAATTAAATGTCGATAAACCAAGAAGAAAAATACAGCAGATATGTGTAACCTTTGGTGACACACACAGGCCTACCTCTGTGGCCTGACTGACATGGTCTTACAAGTTACATGTTGTATGTTTGCAAATAGCAAATTCATAACTGGTCCCAGGCACATACAGTGTGCAGGATACACATAAAATCAGTGGTACTGCATCAGCCACTCCACTGCCCAGTTTGGCCCAGAGCACACACCCAGAGAGGAGTATGTGCCTACTAAATAAAAGATGCAAGCGTGACATAAACTTCCCTTTGGATGTGCATGTGGGAATTTCACAAGGAGTAAGTAGACACAGTTTGCATTTTGGAATAAGCCAATGAACAGAAGAAAACAGAACAGGAAGAGAAACAGAAGAGGACTAAAAGCTCTAATCTGCTTCAGGAACAGGTGTGAGGTGAGACGGAGGATTTGGGCAGAAGACCACACGATCCAAGACTTTGCAGCATGCAGAGACCACGCATCAGAGGTGCATTTAACAGATTCACCACAGGGACCACCTCTCTGTTAGCTAGCTTGGGCAGCCTTCTACTCCTTCCAGCCCTCTGTGGGATGGACTGAAATCCAGTCCTACATAACGCCCCATCACGCTGTGAGTTTGCATTAATCAAGCTAGCCAAGAGCAGGAGCACAGACACAGTGAAACTGAAAGGCATCTCCTGCCTCCAGCTTCATGATGGAGAGACTGAGCAAGATACTACGTTACACACCATCACCCCAGCAAACCAGCCATAACGTTCAACCAGACCTGAACTGCTGCAAAAACCCTGCCACACGCTGTAGGGTGGAAATCTATCATGGCAGCAGCTTGCATGACTGGTATGGCACACCATGGCAGGGCAGGGGAAGGAGGGGGACGCGGCAGGAGACTTCTCTTCCCTAGGTCAAGGCTTGCTATAGGACAACTCACCTCTCTACACTTGGCTTTCCCTGAAGAGTGCTGAACGAGTTGGTCTGGCCCATGATCACATGCCCAAGCCCAGGAGACCAAAGCTCCAGGGTCCAGGAAGGGCCACACTGGGACATTGTTAACCAGATGCATCCTTTGCTGGGACAAAGGGGCAGGAAGAAGGTTCAAGCCTCTTCTAAGGAACCCCCAGTGCCTGATCCTGGGTGAGACTAAACAACAAAGAGCAAGAAAAAAGGGCTTGCCCCACCTTATTTTCTTTCAGTAGTGCATGAATAACTGGTGATGAGTTTTACCTTTCAGTGCCATGCTAGTTAATCTAATTAGTCCCTGCCCTTTCAAACTGATTGCTGCCTCTGCTTTCCACCCAGCCTCCAAACAATTGCTTCCCACCCAGCCTCCAAACAATTGCTTCCCAGCCACGTGGACTCAGGTTACCCTTTTTCCATGCCAGCAGAGACAGCATGTCTATTGTCTACTATATTCTTGCCCTGTTTCCTTGTTTAACCATAATCTCTCCTCTCCTACCCAGTGCTAGAGTAGTCAACGTTTCCAGTCTTGGCCATAGGCCTTATTTTCCAGAAAAAACCTGCACACCCTATCTTGAAGCAAGAAACATGGCAGTGGACAAATTTCTGTCTTCTTTTTTCCTCACCAGTTAATTCCATGACAGATCTGAAGGCCACCGGGAAGCGCGGAAGAGGAGAAAGTAGAGACTAATGACTGCAAAACAGACTGGGAAGATTTAGCAATTTCAGTCAGTTACAAGAATTCTACAGACAGAAGGGATGAAAAAGTCGAAGCTTAACTTGTATCCCTGAAATAATTTATTCACCTCCTCTCGATTCCAGCAGGTCTGCCATAGAATTGTATTAAAGGCAAGTGTGCAAGGTCAGATTCCTAATACTTTCATTTCAGTTTTTAAATTGCACTAGAAATACAGTGACAATTTCATGCTAAAATATCCCAACAGCAGAATTACTGCATGAATGTATTTGGTACTGGGATCAAGACAGAAACAAAAAAACTCCACTTTGGCAGTACTTAGCTGTGCCCCTGGCATCCCCTCAGCCCCATCCCCAGCTGTATGTGTCTGTAGCTTCAGGAGACAAAGAAGCACCACTGAAACTGTGGGTTGGAGGGAACACCCATCATCCTTGCAGGCTCTTTGCAGTACACAGAGGGTGACAAGATCATCGCTGCTGTAAAGCACATGGCTACATACCTCTTACTGCTGCAAGGACAGACATTACTGCCATGTGCAAAACCTAACTAGCAGAACAGATGAATACAGGAAAAGTCTCCAACATCCCTCTCGCACATTTCCAGGAAGCCTGCTGCCTCTATCCTTTTGGTGGTTTTCATTTGAATACCTTCTCTTTGCAAGGCTCCCCAGAGACTGACAGGCACTACTGGTTGGCACTCAAATAATTCAAGATTAGCAGCTCATGTGTTTCAATAAAAAAAGACCCCTCCACAGCACTACAAATCCAGCTGCCCAGTTACGCAGCAGACGTGATTAAAGCATCTGCACAAATTAGGAGACACAACACCACCTGCAAGCCAGGGTTGCAGACACAACGGAAACCCCAAGATGTGACATGCACAAGAGGTGCAGCCAGCCTAACATAATGCACACTGGGAACAGCCATGGCCAGCCCCCCCTTGCCTTTCACTCTGTCCAGTGAGCAAGCACTGCTCCTGCCAACCATCAGCAGAAGTTACATACAAAAACCTCATAGAGCTTTAACAGAGGGCGCTTTGAGGACTTGAGTTTGAGCCTTGGTGCCCAGGTTTACCGCTAGTAAATAGTATCATTGGGCTAGAACATACCAAGCCTGACCAAGGCTTCGTGCAAGCCAATACCACATGTCCATCAGGGCCAATGATGAAGGCACAAGTATAGAGCGGATGCATTTAGTACCCTCAATGTATTTTTATTTTGGGGTTTCTCTCCAGTTGCTTTGAAGCCCGTGCAGGTACCAAATATTCAGAACACCTATGTGCAAGGAGTCCTACAACTTAACTGCCATTTTCCTGAAGGATCTTTGCCTGAACCCACCATATTCTAGTTTAATTTGATTTCTTCCACTTACTTCACTGGAAGAGACTGGGAACAAGTCGAATCTCTCTTCACCTCTGTGGCAATCGTATTTTACTAAACTTCATCAGCTCCTCTTTTCTCATTCAGTCATCTTTTCCAGGCAAAAAAGCCTGATCCATTTAATCATTGCTCATATTCTATGCCTTTAGGATCAATGCTGAAAAACTGATCTACAGATAAACACAGATGTTCTGAAAGGACTACATTTGACTGCAGACACTGTTACAAGCTCATATATCCAGGTTGGCTAATGGCTTTTTCCTTTGAGGTGAGGCATGTGTGCTTTTTCTGCCCTTGTGCTAAAGAAGCTCAGTGAACGCGAGCATCACCTTCTAGACATTCACAGCCACAAGTACTCAGGCAACGTGTACGCACCAGCAGAAAGAAAAGCCGGAGCAGAATTCCTAGAGACAGTTCCTTACTGCTCCAATCAGAGTTTTCATGAAGTAATTACTCTGAACCTTACTCAGAGCTCGTTAGGACCACAGCAAAATTTCCACTAGGTTATTTTAACCATTGATTAATTCTCCTTTCCTGGCAGATTTCCTTGGATTCTTTAACATGTCTGGTCTCAGGTTCCCCTTGGCATGAGTTCGTTTCCCCACTCCCAACACTCCATGCATTGACAGGGAAATGAAAAAAGTAATCACATGTCAGAGCTTGCCCTTGATTTTTAAGTCTTTGTGGCAGATTAGTGTAGTGCACTCCCCCTCCCCATGCTGTCCTATCTATTGCACAACCGTACGTCAAGGAGTTAATCCCGCCATCTGCAGCTGTCCGAGCTCCTGCACACCAGGAAACCCAAACACCTAACAGTTTGGGAGCATCAAGGGAACAGAAAGTCCAACCATATCTTCTACCACTGAACAGCCATATATTAAATGTAATCATATTAACTTCTTTTAACCCAATAGCCTGCTTAGTCAACATATACAAGATAATTTTAGATTTAGACATGGAAAAGAGCTCAACAACTCAGCGTGTATAATGCCAGCAGACTTTCATTATTTACATAACTAAGAATTACTAGCTCGATCCTGGTCACATTTTGATCAGCCAGTTCCAACAATGCTTGCATTATAAGTGGCTTTCTAAACTGCTCCACACACAGAGGACTGCAACACTAACATAAATATAAAGCAGGAAAGAGGGTGAGAATAGCCAGGAAAGCTTCCCAAATTGTTTGCAACAGGCATGTATTTAACCTCCAGCTCACTGTTCAGCTTTGCCTATGTGCAGCTGGGCAACAACTGATACACAGGATTGGTAATGCATAACATTGCTGGAGCCTCATTGCTTATTCTTCCCCTCTCCTTTTCTTGGAGCACATATAGCAGATTTCAAAACTGGAAAGCATTTGAAGAACGGAGCTAGATAAATAGTCGACTGGAGAAGTACAAGGCATGAAATCCATGCTACTCTGATCTGTGATTGGGGTGGAGAGGTAACTCGATTCAATCTTAAGCACCTATTGCATGTTAGCATCTGCTGCACACAGGTACCCACTCCTGCCTGACGTAAGCACACAGCCCTCTCAGCTCAAAGGGGTGGCAAGTTATGTCCAGACCAGAAACAAGCTGACATTTTCTTTGCAGCACTATAAAACTGACTACCATTGATATATAAACATTTCAGCACAAGATCAAGACTGGAGATGCCAAGCAGAAGCCCCTAAAACACAGACAAAGGTGATCCAGTGTCTGCACGAAGCCTGTATGATCATAACAGCCCTTTAACCTTGAAAAGGTCTTACTAACTCTATCATTCAAATGTGACAGTGACCTTTTTCTTTGTGGTGGTGGTGTTGATTACACAGTCCAACGAGCCTAACTCATGAAAACGCTCATTACAGGAGGTGCCCAAGCACCTCAAGTCTCCTTTCCCTCCTCATGGGTGCACAGACTGCCCCATAAGTGGAACTGGTCCAAACACTGCTTCACCACCTCTTCCAGCCTCCGACATTTCTGATGGCTGCTACTTTTATGCTGTCTCAATGGCTCTCCTGCTTCAGTGAACAATTTAGACCTCCCAAAAGCCTTGAGGCACTAATATGATAACTTGGCTCTGTCATCTTATGCAACACAACACTCCCACAGCATCTTCCCCCCCTGGATAGCCCTACATCCTCCTGCCTGGCTCCAGGGGACACACAGGTACCATCCCACAGCTTTACCACAAACCTCCACAGACCATTGTGATCATTACCTCACTACAGACTTACGGCATTCTTCATCTGCTGCCAAAGCTGGGCTTGACCACTCTGCTGGGGACCCTTCACCCTTCCCGCAATTATTCTCACACAAGACAATTTCCTTTTTTCAATCACGTCTTAAATTAGAGCAAGCCACTCTACTCCAATATGCCCATCTGGCTCACTTAAATGAAGATGCAATCTTTAAAAAAGGAAAATCAAGATCTGGGCCCCTCTAGGAGAGGCAGAAGTTATTTTTTTTCTCCATCCCATCACCTCTTCCTCTTTTCTTTGTTTGAAACTTGCAGGACAGGATCAGTCAACCATCCTGGAACGACGTTCTCCTGGCAGAATCTATTTAAAAGCAAGCAAAATTTAAAAAAAAATGACAGGACTCTGCCACTTCGTACTTCATGCTCTCTACACCCCTGCCAACAGCACACTCAGACAATAACAAGCCTCACCAAACAACATGCACTACTGCACAGCATTTACACCGTGCCTGCATTAGCACAAACGGGTGCTCTCACCACAGCCCCATCTACCCCGTGCAGCGATGAGATCAGCAGCTGCCAGAAGACAGCTGTTGCAAGAACACACATGTAATTAAAAGAAATAGCAGGGGGTGGGGAAGGACCAAACCATAGTAGGTGCTTCTTTGACACTCCTTGTGGTCAGTTTTCAGAGCTGCCAGACATTTGGCATTGCCTTGATCTTCTCTGGTCTAGGACTAGAGCACCAAATCAGAGAGCCCCAAGAACTACCTCTCCCCTCACCTCTCTGTGCTTCAATAACCCCATGCTCACAGGGGAACACAATCTGGAGTCATTCCTGTAACGAAAGTGTTCCTTGAACAAAATACTACGCACCCCTTCTCAAGTGGGAGTCTCGAAATACTTAGGCTTACCGTGCCCAAAATATACCTACTGAGAACACTAGCATCCCCAACAAAATATCGTACTAGTTCTCAGAAGAGAGAGACTTTTATTGTAAAAGAAGGGCCAGCAGATCTTTCCATATTGCATGGAAGGTGCTGGCAGGAAGAGTATTTCTCTGCAGTGAGGAGGACTGCTCGCATGAGCACTGTGCCTGTTAATTTCCTAGTATGGACCAAACAGTCAAATGGGTTTAGATCCATGTGTCATGTGCCTACAGACTCGTCACTGGTGTCTCACTTGGTGTAAGACTGAGTTTAATCTTTTTAGCTTATTGACAGAATAATAATTTTTACCTAATGGACAAAGAGATGCCAAGCGCTATGAGACATTTCTGGCATTCTTCTGGCTTTGTTCAGCTTTTCTTTCCTGAGGAGGACCTTCCCATTAGTCCTGCCTTCACTGAGGTGTCGCAATGAAGACATGAAGAAATGCCAGCAGCTTTCCAGTGGATCCCAAACTGAGAGCGCAAAGCACAACCTGTATTTCTCCCGGAGGTCGGACTGATCCAAGCCACTGCACCGGGAACAGTGTTTGCCAGTATCAAGAAGACTGTTCCACTTCACAATATTGCCACCCTAAAAAATAATGTAGGACAGAAAGCAGCAGCCAAGTACACCCTGCTGTGCTACAGCCCTCACCCACATGAGGAACACAAAGCACCTACCAAGTTCTGAGGAACCTGCCCTGTGCCCCTTTGGGTGGACATGTGCCCCTTCAGGTAATGGAGAGGGAGACACAGAAATCTGCAGGATGTAATGTGAAAACATCCAACATGTTCTGGGAAAGAGAGAAAGGTGTTGTGTCTTCCCCACCAATCCTCACGCGTGCTCCATCACCCTAGGTCAAGGAGCTCCAGGAAGAGGAAGATTCAGCAAAGGTTCTCAAGACACAAAACCTATTTGCACATCTCTTGAAATACTCATTTTCTTCTAGTTAAAGAAGTTTTGCTTCCACTGAGGACCTTGCAAAATCAGAGCAAAATCAGAGTTGGAAACCAATGGCTGATGCTGCTAAAACTGAAAAATCCATTTTTCCTGCTATTCCAGCTGCCTTGAACCAGTTCACGTCCCCCAGAAAGGTCAACAATGTGCAAAATATTGCTAATAAGATGTGCATTGGAGATGTTTGCTCCTAGCCAGGATTTCTACACAGATCTTTCTGAAGTCAGAAATACTCTAGCTGCAAAGTCAAACAGTGCTACAGCCGCCTTCTATGAATGCTACATAGTAAATAATGCATTGAAGTATTATGATGTTGGGCTCCAAATCCCAGCCTCACTTAGCCTTTTAAAGCCTGTACCATAATTATTAATAGTATTTATATTACAGAGGATGGGGATTACTGATTACTATCAGATCTCATTTAAAGATTACTTTTAGATGAAGCAAGTCCGGTTCTTTAACATTTTCTTCAAGCAGAAAAAGGTGGCAGCAGCAGCTGGGATACAGCAAACAAATCAATAGATGCATACGGACATATAGGTCAAATAAGAATTCAGCTGAGCAAAAAACAAGTTAGCTCTGAAACATTCCTTTGGCTGCTTTTCCACGTACAGTGCTAGCCGTTTGTGGTTTAATCTTAGAGGAGCTCCATCTCATTTGAGCCTGCAACACTTACAGCTTCCAAGCACCAAGTTTTTACTATAATTACTCTATTTTTCTTTATACTAGAAACGTTTTCATACAAGCATTGCTGTTTTACACACTTATTGCACTAGGAAAAACAGATGGAGGAATTTTGTTGTGTCATGTGGAACAGAAAAATATTCAAAAACATAGAACTGACCTAGAAAAAGGAAGAGTTGTTCTGCTGCCCTCTAACGAGCACATCCAACATCTGAAAAAGAGCACACTCGGATGTTCTGTTCGGCCACAGGCACATCGTCTCCTGCTACAGAGCCATCAGCAATGCAGTCACAGCTGGAGCAAGGCAGGACCTCCTACACAGTGAGGACATGCAGAAGAAACATCTGGATGGACCCAAGACCTATTCTGTACTTTCCTGAGCTTAGACTAGAAGATATGGCTCTGTCCTGTTCTGTTCTCGTGCCTTCCCCAAACAGAGGGAGGAGGGGACAGGTATCTATGGGCTCACCTCTGCAGCTTCCACGAGGACAATCCTCCCTCTAAAGTTACCTCCAAAGTAAATTTGCTGCATTCACTTTCTGTGACCCTTGCTTGGGTTTGTCTGGATGCTATTCATACAACAGATTTCCTCATTCAACCTAGCAGAGAAAATACTGTAACCTCATGATAGTTAGACCATACACTTCACTGACACAGAGGGCCACAACGTTGTTACGGGTATTAAGGTACAACAGAAACATGGAGGAATGACTCCCTTAAATATCTGTGAATGTTAATGAAAAGCAAAGGAATTCAGCTCTCGTGCAAGGGTGTCTCTGGATCTGCACAATGCTCCAAAGACATTCAGTTGAAAAAGGCAGTAAGAAAGGCAGGGGAGCAGCCATGGACCAACAGTTCTACGTGGTAATGAATTTAATCTCATCTTTCACAGAGCTACCGTAATGTGGTGGGTTGACTTTGGCCAGCTGCCAGATGCCTACCCAGCTGCCCCCACACTTTCCCCCCTCAACAGGACAGGGGGAGAAACTAAGATGGAAAGTTTGTGGGCCGAGGCAAACGACAGGGAGTTCACTCACTACTTACCATCACAGGCAAAACAGACTCAACCTGGGGAAAATTAATTTAATGTATTGCCAATTAAAATAGAATCGAGTGGTGAGAAACAGAGACAGACACTAAAACACCTTCTCCCACCCACTGCCCTTCTTCCCAGGCTCATCTTCATTCCTTCAATCCTGACTCCTCTACCTCCTTTCCTGAGCAGTGCAGGAGGATGGGGAATGGGGTTACAGCCAGTCCATCACAACTGCTGTTACTTCATCCACACACTTATCCACTGTGGTCTTCACCACGGGCTGCTCCAGTGACTGGAGCACCTCCTCTCTTCCTTCTCTGACCCTGGTATTCACAGGGCTATTTCTCACCTTTTTTTCCTACTCCTCTGCCTGCCCAACATTTTTACTCTTTCTTAATTACATGTTTTCCCAGAGGCACCACCATCATGGTCAACAGGCTCAGCTGTTGCTGTAGTGGTGCATTGGAACTGTCTGGACCCAGCTGTGTCCAGCACAGGGCAGCCCCAACTTCTCCCGCGGCTAACAAAACCTTGCCAGCTACAACCTGTACAGGTAAACAGGCCAGCACTATGTATTTTGGAGGAAGAAAAGACATCAAGAAGTTATAATAATCCCACATAAACAGTATCTACACATTTGTATGCTATTCCCACAAATAAAAACCACTCAGGTACAGGCACTAAAGTAACAAGCGCACCTGCAGCTCCCAAGAAATACACGTAAGCCCAGCCCTGGGGTCACAAATCACTGGCATGAATCAAAAGCAATAGCCAGAAGCATCACTAAGTAAAAGATGAAAGTGCCACTGAAGGAAGCAACTTAAACTCAAAATCGTGATTTCTGTCAGCAGAATTTCTGCAGTCTGGAACAGCCTTCCCCTACCTCACTGTCGACAGGCACACCAGGTTATTTCAACTCAAAAAGCATTGCAAAATAACTACTGGATGTATAGACACAGCCTGTACCCGTCGCAGATGGGAATGTCCTACCCATGCTAGAGAAGCGCCTTCCCAGTTACATAAGAACACTCAGTGACCTGAATTTACAAATAACCTTTATTTTGAAAGGAAGGAGAGGAAAACAGACATAAGTAAAAACAAATTTAAAAAGTCATGTAGCTAGGAAATGCAACAGAAGCAAATCAGCCCAGAGCATGCACATGCACAGCCACATTAGGCATGAACGCCCACGATGCCTGCAGAAGCCAAAATTATTTAAGCAGATCTATTGATTTTCTGTGTGTCCACAGTCGAGCACACAGCACCAGTGGGCCAGGAAACAAGTTTGTGTCCCCCATTTTCCCTCGGATATCCTGCCAGGGACCCTCTGAAACACTATGTTTCATTGCAGTTTGTTAATATCACTAAATACAATGCTTTCGAGAGTACCTTGCAGCTGACGGTCACTCCTTGCTTGAACAACATCTGCTTGACAGCCTATTCTTCTCCCACAGGATCCGTTTTCTGTGGTTAGCTTCATGGCGTATTTGTAACACTGCTGGTTCAATCTAAGCCTGTCCAAATTACCATTTCAAACAACCCACAATATTTCAGTACTCACTGCCTTTAATCCTTCCATAGTCTTGTTTCCTACATTTAGCTTAGACAATGTGCATTGAGATTTACAGTATTAAAAACTCCATTTAAAAAAACAACAAAAAACACCCCAAAAAACTTACTTCCTTTCTATAAGCCACTTGACTAAAAAGCTAAACCCAAATTATGTCCCGTTACCAGTTATGCCACATATGAGCATCAATAATGCCACTTTTGAAGCACTGAAGTGGGTAAACAGACCTTCCGCTGGTGCACACATTTTTACCCAAGCGTAAAGAACACTTTTGTCCATAAATTGCTCAAAAAGACTCTTTGAATACCTCTGTATCCCAACGATCCCCTGAGCAGAATGGCTTTCAAGCACAGTAGCTAGCACTATGTACTATTTCTTAAGTGTGTGTTGCAATCAATGGTAGCCTGAGAGGAGACGGCTCTGGGAGAGTATCATGTTTTCCCATAATTATAACCTATGGACCATTAGTACTGTAACAGAAGCATTACAGATTATCTGGGAGTGAGTGCCCCTATTAACAGACTGTATAATTTAAAAAACAAAACCAAAACCTCAGGCAAGCTAGACCTGCTACTATTCCAATAAAGGATAACTTACATAGAATAACACTATAGATCTCACTTAGTCTGAATTCAACTCTTGAGAGATCTACCATTAAATACACAGCCTGTAATTCAAATAAGATCTACATTAGCAGGGCAGAGATTCTCTCTCGGTAAATCAGAAATCTGATTTATGTAGATTACAATCCTAGTGTAGAAGCCCTTGGAAAGATTACCCAAGCCAAATAACTTTCCTCACATGGGCATTTCCCAGGGGTATTAGCAGAGGAAAGAGGAGGCTGACTTATTCCAGCACCCCAAAAGCATGTCAAGGCAAGTCAAAAGGGGCAACCCAGAAGGAGACCTCTCATCTCATCCACCCTTTACCAGCCTCTACCAATTTTCTAAATAGAGCAGCTATTAAATATGAAACTCCCAGGACACATATTTCAGAAATATGTTTGACAGCTTGACACGACTCCGTACTAACGCTGCTGACGAGGGAAGGGGTCTGACTTCCACGGCTGTCAGTCTGCTCTCCCTGTAAGTGCTTCTTCATCCCTCTTGGGATTCAGTTTCTCAATTCATGCAGTGTTAAACTGTTCCTCTCATGCCCCACAAGAGGGTTTCATTACGGCGACTTGTGCTGTGTGCTATCTTTGCCACTGGTGCAGAACTATGCCTCCTCTCTCTTTGTAGCACTTATAATTTTATAACTTAATTATGCCAAAGCTGTAACATTAGAACAGCAAAGGCATGGATTTCGGTTCATAACCCTCTTTTGTAACACTGCAGCTTTAGGACTCTTCTAAGCAGGGCTGATCTATTTTTGTTTAAGGATGTCTGACCATTTAAAACTGATTTAGCAGGAGAATACCAGGCTAGATTAGTATCCTTTTAAAGCTTTGGGAATCATAATCACACAGAGCAAGACATGGCATGACATGCAAGCTGCCGTGCCCCATCACGACTGAACAGGAAGGCAAGGAGGTACAGTGGCCCCAAATTCAGCGAGATGTTCAGTGGCACAAGGGACTGACCCATTTGACCTAAAAAGCACATGCTTGAGCACCCAGCTTTTACAAAGGGCAGCGGAAAGCTTCACAAAATCACAGAGCAGCACCCCAGAAGCCTCACCAAATGAGCCCCCAGTCCCTCACTGGCCCCTACCCTCCTCTTCAGCCACCCAGCTTCAATGCAGCCCACAAAGCAGCACATAAAGGCTGTTCCAGGGCAGGCATACACCTTCCAACATCGCTAGTGGTGAACGTTAGGCAGCAGACACAGCTGTGGGAACCAACCATAGTATGAAATTACAGGGATGTGACGCATTGTTCAAACTCCTAAGACTCATTTCAGGCTCCTCCCACTACCGACAGCCGCCTCTCCCTGGAGCAGACTGGAAACGTCTTGGCAGCTTCAAGCACTCTGGAAAATGTTACTGTGTTTGGTAGTGCTCAGTATCCACGATCACCAGCTAACTGCAGGATTTTTTTTTTAAACACGTTAACTTTAAGAACAAGGATTTAGCCACAGGTAGAGGGCGGGGAAGGAAAAAAAAAGTTAATTACAGCCATAAACACTAACACAACTGATTCCCATCATATGGCAGAAGGCACTCACAACATGGAAATGGTCTGTCTCCAGAAGGGAAGTTAAAGCACTAGAACCAGTGCAAGTTTCAGACGTTCATTTAGCTCTTTTCGCTGAATTGCACTGACTAATTAGGAGTTTTGTACACCTATTCTCACAGCCAGCACCACACTGCACAGACAATAAATTGTTAAACTAATTTTAAGCAGTGTGAATTTTTTACTTTTTAATATTTTTTTTTTATTTATTTAAGGCAAGCAGTCCCCACAGCTCTTCACCTCTGCTGAAGAACTTGGTCAACCTGACTCTTGAAGCAAGGTCCCACTGATTTTCATCTTTTGGACCATAGCAACAGAAAAGCCCTCTGGCTTTGAGGCGAGTTGTTGCAACCGACAGACTTCTGTTTGAGGCGTGGTGTAGACTGAGGTCATCTGACCTCACTGGAGAGGCTTCCCGTACCACAAACCACTATCAGAGCTCCTCTCAAACACCACGCAGATTTATAACAGCCTGTTATAAAACACTTAGACACCAAAACTGCCCTTACAAGGCGATCTGGCCTTGTCAACATAAGAGCAGCTCCTAATGACGCAGTCAAAAAAGCACATACATTTCAGCCAAAAAGCAAGAAAGAAGGAATGTATGGTAAACTAATACCTAGAGCAATTTACCCAGGTATGGTAAATTGCCACCTGTCACCTTACCAAACTACCTGGGTGGCTATCCTGGATGTGGCCTCAGTCTGCCAGTCCGGCCAGCACACACCCTGCCAAGGCTCTTCACCTGCTCTCTCCTTTCTATTTCAAGCCCAGGCACAGTCTCCTTAAGGGAATCCCTGTCCACAGTCGAAAGTAGCCTGCCAGTGGCCCTACGCCAGAAATAAATGTATTTTCAGCTACCATCAAGTCTGTAAAGCTATTAGTAAGTGGTATACTGGGTTATCAATGTTAACAGCAGGCCTCCTCCAGGAGGTTCAAGTTTTCTGCTCTCTGCTATGCAAGAAAGGAACTGGGCTCCCCCCATGCTCCGTGCCAGTCGGTGTTCAGCTGTGACCAACGGCCCTGGTGGGGGCAATCTCCTCCCACTCAGTGGCACCAGTTCAGGCTCTCACTGCAGTGCATCACACCAGTGAGGGGACAGTGATGGACAGGGTTTGTTACAGCTCAGCTCAAGGCATGGAAGTGAGCAATGCTTTTTGGATTGCGCTTCTGCAAACAGGCAGAGGAACTGCTCCACCAGTCAATGTAAGAAAGACAAATGTAGTGCCCTTCACAGCCATTTCTGGATGCCAAGTCATTTACCTTGGGGCTGGGGGCAGAGGTAAAGAGTATAACTTTGTCTGTTTAATCCCTGCCCAGCATTTTCCCTTTCCTGGGAATCTTTGCTTTCTTGCAAATTCTTTTATTGGAGGTTTCAAGCACTTTCATACACAATGCCAGAGAAAACACCAGCTTATGGAGGGAAGTTTGCAGTTTGACCTGAGACCTGCACGTTCCAGTCCTGGTACACACCCCTGACCTGTGCAGGCTACACTAAGGACACAGACACCTTGCAGAAGGTACACGGGTGGGGAGGAGAGAGGCATGCAAACGAGAGGCGCGCAGCCCACGCCTGCCCTGGGAGAGAGTGCTCGAGGGCTGAAGGTGGCTGCACTTTGACTATTCTTGTCTGCTGGGTGGCTGAAGATACAGTAGAGATAAGAATATGAAAGAGAAATGAGGAACTGCCAAAACGGTTGCTGGCTTTCCTGAACCCTTCTTCTCTCCACGTCCCTCAAGTCTGTGCAGGGAAGGGGAGCTGGTCTCTACCCAAAGCTGGATGCCCAATGGCACGCATCATTCTCAGTCTGTGGGGCAAGAGGCAAGGGATACTGCAGAGATACTCTGTCGGCCCGCAGACCATAAAAACCAGCAGCCACTGCCACCTGCATTGGGGCAGCAGATGAGTTGGGACAGGCTGGGAGCACAACTTCAAGTGATCAAGTCTGAGCTTTACCCAAGCTGCAATAGCTGAAGTCTTCTTTAATGGAGCTTGGGTGCCCTCTTTTAAAGCCATGTTAATATCCGGTCCCCACCCATGAAAGCCAGAAATCCGAGCTCAAATGCCACTCAAATAGCTGCTCCTCCTAGGGCAGTGTCCAACATGCCAAGTAGAGTTTTTCAAAGATGTTAAAATCATTTCAGTGCAATATCACCAAGAGCATCGCCAACAGGATACCTCTGACACCAGCATAAGGCACAGCATTTCAATGCTCCCAAAATTCACACACACCAAAGCTAGGCAGCTAATAACAAAGACAGATGGAGCAGGAACATCTTGTCATTTTGGACTAGCACAGCACATCTCATTTTACACACACACTGGAGATGCTACAGCTGCTCCTCACAGGCCACTCACTGTCATCCTCAGTTTGCAGAGCAAACTGTTTTCACTCCTTTCCATCTGATGAGTGTTACGGTGGGGAACAGCTTGAGAAAGGCACTCTGCACAAAACAAACACCAGACGGGTGTGACAGCTGCCAGCACAGAATTAAATGCTGAAGAAAAGCGACAGCAGCAGAATCATGAAGATCCAGCAGCCTTCCAGACCAGGGACGTGGTGAATGGCCAACACAAGCAGAAGATTTAAAAATACCCCAAACTCACGTTAAGAAAAAGCACCAAAGGCTTAAAAGTGATTAAAAGGGTGAGTTCATTAAAACAAGCAGGATTAATTTTTTTTTTTAATCCTTCAATTGCTAAACACTCCAACATGCCAGAAAATTAAAAAAAAAGAACAAACCAAAACAAGCAGGAAACCTCCAGCTTCATGAGGCCAGGCACTGCACAATACCCAGGAAGGCACAGCTGAAGGACATGACATGACATGGCAAGCAGCACGCTGTACAGGAGGTGAACTAAAATGTACACAATGGGAAGGCTGCTGACATCTCCAGCCTATTCCTACCAATTCACATCACCAAAAATCTGCCTAAAGAAGGTGCACAGTGCTAGGAGGAGTGCACACAGCAGGAAGGTGGACTCACACCATGCTCTGCAGAATAACACAGCGAACATCTTCCCAGCAGAATCAACCTGCTCCTATCAACAGCACAATTGTAGGATTTGCACAGAAGCATTTTATGGAGAAACATGATCAGGGTGAGGCCAGAAGAGGAAGAACCATAATATTTAATATTTAATAGCCACAAACAAGCAGAAACCCAAATAACAGATCGGAATAAATTATGGAACACAAAGATTTGCATCCTGTCAGAGCTCCTGAAGAGTAGCAGGGGACTAGTCATGGCAGCAATTCTGCAAGCAATACAACAGTGGATCCACTGCAGTGGTAACCATGAGTCCAGACACTGCAGGAACAGCAGTGATGGAAGAGGAGAGGTCTTACATGGATTCTGGCACATCACCCATTTTTTAAAAAAAAAAAGGGGGGGGGAAAGCAAATCATGTCACATGAAGTTAGTGCATGGTCCCACAGCAGGACCATGATGCCAACCAACCACAGCTTTTCTGCTTCTCATTTGAGGCTACAAAAGGAGAACAGGATTGGACAAGTGGCTGCAGAGCCCAATGTGAAGAAAGCAGATACGTGACAGACACAGCAAATCTGGAACACCAGAACAGAAGCTGAGGTACAAACCAGAAGGGTCAGTGACTATGCAGAGGGAGGCTTGGTAACAGAAGGAACTCACAGAGTATCTAAGAAAGGGGAAAAGCAAGGCTGTACACAACCTGCAGAGTCCAGCAATTCCAAGCTGTCAGGTTCCTGCTTGGACTGATTTTATTCTCTCCTGTGTCCACATTTCTTCAGGAGCAAAAGGGACTTCCTTCTTTGCCAGATGCTCAGTAATTTCACTCCTCTGCTCCCGTCTGTGCCACTGACAGAGGAACCCATGCTGCAAGACAGTCCAGGTCTTCAGAGGACAAAAGCTCTCAAGATACAAAGGGCAAGTCAGAGATACTACAGAATGCATGCCTGAAATTCCCCTTACAGCTTTGCACCACGTTGTGCAGATCCAGGTGTCAGCAACAGCAAGACCCACCACAACCTCTGTTCAGTCTAATGTCCTACGTCCCTCTGTGCCCCCCACCTCAGTAAAGAATCATAGACTCACAGAGTGGTTTGGGTTGAAGGAGACCTTCAGAGATCATCTAGTCCAACCCCCCTTTCATGTTTCACTAGATCAGGTTGCTTAAAGCCAATCTGACCTTGAACACTTCCAGTGATGGAGCATCCACAGCTTCTCTGAGCCGCCTGTTCCAGTGTCTCACCACCCTCAGAGTAAAAAAAAAGTCTTTATGTCCAATCTAAACCTACCCTCTGGTAGACCTTATGGTCTCCTTAAGGACCCATAACTGGTCCAGGACCAGAGGCAGCAAATGTCTTTAATCCATGTTTCGTGTTTTCCTAGATCACCAGTGGTACAGGAGTAGCTAGAGCAATCTGCAGGAAAAGCTACTCTTGCTACAAGCTCAGAAATCAAGGTGACAAGCTAAGGTTTTGCAAGCAATTCTGAAGTGGTAGCACTTTCTGCCATTGCACTTTTGCTTTCTCAGCAACACATCTTGTTGCCTTCTGGAGAAGCTGAAAATAAAGCAGGAAGCTGCCAGTCCAGTTGTTCATATCATTCCACAACTGGTTCATCATCCATTCCAAAAAGAGAGACATTCTTAGGCAACTGTTTTGCCAGAGTCATGCTTGAACAGGCCCTTGCCTCAAGGAGCAAACACCGAGGAAGGAAAGCTAAAATAAATTATTTCTGACATAGTTGGAAACATTTAATTCCCACGCCACAGAAGCTCACCCAGATGAGATTTATTCACTCACACTAGTAACAGAGGTCCTTGCATGGATTAGATGCAAAGCATTTGATTTACATTACATCATTGGCTAAGTAAACTACACTAATAGGAAGCAATCACTGAGCATGCAAGTAACTCATGGACTTAACTCCAGTGTTCACAGTGATGTTGCTGGCTTTTGTTACCTGCGAGCATGTGGAAATCATCTGGAATCTGGTGCTAAGATGAGCTAATGATTAAAGACAAGCAGAACAGGAGAAAGTAGCTGCAGCAGGTCTGCTTCACAGTATGACATGGCTCAGAGCTCCCTGTATTAAAATACCTTCCACTTTAGAGTACTGGCTTTCTCCCATCGCACATGCAAGACTCACCTAAAATGAATTCCATTTTGGTGACATTTTTTATTACAGTTCTACCCTTTCCTTCTCATGCCACAAGAATTACTGATGCCAGAACTGCCTAAGCTGATACCCCACGCCCATCACAAGAAGTCTTAGATACAATCAGCCTTGTATCTAAGGGAAGCAACAAGACAATTACAGTCAGTAAGACAGTAGCAGGTACTTTGACAGGGCACCCTGCCTCCACCATATGCACCAGGAAACCTCAGCAAAATGGGGCCTTTGGGTGGTAAGAACCAATACCACCAGTTTATCCTCCCAAAACAAGGGGATCTTTCCATCTCCTTTCAGACCCAGCACACACCTGCGCAGGCACACACAACTACTCATGTTAACCAAGATGTTAACCATGCTATAAATGCTGAACTTTCCAGCTTACGTATTGTGCTCCCCCATTCCCTCAGAATAACCACAGCCAAAAGAACAGCAAAAGCTGGTCACTTAACAAACTGAGGTAAATTAAGGGGAAAAAAGCGGCAAGAGAGGTCTCCTTTCTTGTTGGTGGCTACAGGCAACAGCCCCCGAGCCCCAGCACAATGGTGGCTTGGTTTCCTACAGGATTGCATCCCTCTGGCTCCAGCACATCAAAGCAGGTTTGCAGATGAAGCTTTTAATCACGTGGAAGTAACCACGCTCTGCTGTTTAGTTAGCCTCTAGCACATCACACAGCCCCACAGCTGTGGTCCTCCTCTTGCCCCAGCTGTCCCACACTGCCCTGTTGGCAGCCCATGTCCCCTTTCTGCACATCCTGGTGACTTGAGCCACCACACAGCTTCCCAGCTGTCTCTCTGTGCTGCACACAGGGTCCTTGTTGAATTTAGGACTACCACCCAGGGGCAGGGGAAGCCTGTCTCAAGTCCTGTACAACACTACAAGGCATCTACAAGCCTTGATAGCCCTCTCTTTTTCCACCTAAAACCCAGCAGAACCAACACGCTCCACCTGTGCATCCCAAACCAGACGAGTCCTTGCATTAAGAAACCCTGAGGGCCCCCTCCATCAATCTGTACAGCCCCTTTCTGAACCCCCAGAAGGATCCAGCACTCACATCACACATGGACACGGAGCCCACAGCTGCATTTGCCAGGTGAGACACAAAATGTCTTGTTCAGGTGTGTGTCTACCATCTGCTATTGTCATTGATTCTTCCAGGTTTATAGTGGAAGAGACAGCAGACAGCTGCACCCACCCTCCCTCACCCTGCAGCTTCTGGGCTTCCACCACACCCTGCCTTGCTGCCTTCCCCAAACCGAAGAGCCAGGAGCTTTTGCTTTAGGAACAACTAAATAGGCATCCCAGGCCTCTGAGCAGCCTTGCTGCCCTCCTCTGAACCTTTGCTGGTCTGGTACATCTTTTTTGAGATGAGAGGACCAAGGCCACACATAGCATCAAGTAGCTGCATGTACCATGGATTTATTTATGAAGCATAACAACAGTCTCCAGGTCATTCTCTTTTCCTCCTACTTCCCAGCAGCCAATTTGCTGTTTTGACCATTATTGAGCTCCAAGCTGACATCTTCTAAAATCTAACCCAATTCCAATCTCTTCCTCAGACTAGATTTTAATTGGAAGAGATTAGACCTGTAGAATGAAGCACAGTGTAAAAATTCAGTACACAAGGGATATTTTTCATTTGCCACTATCAGCTGATTTTACAGGTCCTCCAAATAATTCAGTGAATTCAATGTCACACCTCCGCCTCCTCTCCAAGCTGCCCTGACTGTCGTTGTTAGAGCCCCACAGTTCAGGCAGCCTTTCTCCCCACCACACCCAAGGCCCACACTTACACCTCTCCCCACACTCCCATCCTTCTGCAGGCTGCTTTGAATGAAGACAGGGCAACTTGAAACCTGCCTTAGGAACTAGGAATATGAGGAGAAGGCAGTCATCCCCTTTGACAACAAAGTTGAACACAAACCCTGAGAAAAACGTCGCTCCAGGCCAGGCTGGGAGAGATGATCCTTACTACAGATGTTAGCCCCAATGACTATCAGCATCTGAGGCTTTCAAAGAAGCACTTGCCTTTCTCTGCAGCTTGCATCTTCAGCTCTCTATCACCTTGCAAACCTAAGGCATTCAGAAGACCTGGGATATGGCAGGGCACAGTCAGCTCATGGCAGACACAGGAACTTAACAGTGGAGTGAAACTCATCTCCAGCTGCCAGACTAACAGTCCTCATTTACCTCTTGTCCTGTTTGCGGCCTAAACCACGACACCTCTCTAAATTCCTAGTGTTAGAATAAAAAGATGACAGGAACCAAGAGTCACCTCATCTTTTCCAGAGAAAATGAAGCAGAATATTTTGTCATGAGCACAGATACCTTCACAGCTGGTACAAATGGTAAAGAACTTCTGCAAAAGCTGCCCTGAGTGCCCAGGCCACGTGGGAGAGAGGAAGGAACCACACAAGCATGTCAAATAGGCTGAGGATGGACAAAGAGAAAGTGGGGAGCCAGAAAGTACATCCTAGGCATAGACAGCCAAGAGGGAGGCCAAGGAATCCAAGAGAAGTAGCCAGCTAAAGATGCACCATCATAGTCACCAAGGACAAAGAGACAAGACAGAGAGGAACGGGAGCTCCACAACCCTCCAAGTCTTCCAGGCAGCCCCACAGGAGCAGGCCTGGCTCGCTCTTCCCCCTACACCACCATCTCAAACTGGTCCAGGAGGCACTGCTGTCCCTGCACCACGCTCTGAGAAGACTAGGCTTTCCAGATCTCTTCTGCTGATCCAGCCAGCAAGTGTGCTGACAGGTGAAGCCTCAAGCAAACGTCACCACATGTTCTTCCTTACTTTTCCAGCAACAAGCAATCTCTCAAGTCCGCATATCCTTCTGGGCCAGCTCCACATCCGACAGCTTCAGAATTAGCAGAGAGCATGCCAGCTCACATAGCTTTGGCTCAGGCTCTGTCAAGATAAATGTTAGGTCCCCCAGTTCAAGCACAAAGCCAAAATGTGAAAGCCCAAGTGGAGAGAGGAACAGAGGCAGAATAGCAGTAGGAAGGTCAAATGTTTTACCTGGAAACATCTTATGCAGATACCTTCGACCAAGCTGCAATGCCATGGAAGCACAGCCATGGAGTGAGATGCTGGCTTTCTGGCAACTACACCTCCAAATGCAGAGGGATGCAGGCTCTAAGGAAGAGACATAACAGAGCCAAAACCCGTAGCAGCTAGCAGGGCTTGGTAACCCAGCAGAGTGTTTCCTGCCAGGTCCAAGCCCTGTAACCACTCGCGTGTTTCACTCATGCCCTGCAGGCCTGTTTAAACCCACACTGAAGTCCTTCTGGCTGTCCCTAAAGCCTCACAGCATAAGGCCAGATTGTAACACAAAACACAGAGATATCAGTCATCTTAGATAATGTGAAACAATCTTAGGTAATGTGAGGCATGTATTCACATGCACACACATGAAGGACAAATATATCAGCTTTCCCAACTGCCACATAGCATCCTTGACAGAAAAAATCTTCTTCGGCTGTGAAAAGCACGGGAGATACAGAGAGTAAGCCTACCTACAGTCTGCCAACTTGACCTTCTCAGAGCTTGATATGCAAGCAGGAGAGAAACACTTTTCTTGTCTTGCTATTAAATCTTAAAATAACAATGTGTAGGAGAATCCTACCCTCCTGCCCTGTGCACTGAAGCTAAGGGGGGATGGGAGGAAGGGGAAGGGAGGGTTGGAGTCAAGTTGAATTTCCTGCCAAACAGGCTCTCAGCTGACCAGACATCCCAGGAAACAAAGCACTTCTGCCTAGAATCTCTTTTCTAACTCCAGGGTGTCTGCCATTGTATGCACAGCCTAGTTACAGTTCACTGAATTAACACAAAAATTGAATTGATTTCCATAATGAAAAAGCCTCCACATGGCTCCAGAATGATACAAGAAGAAAGGGCGCAGCAGCTTGGGAAGATTTAAAAAAAAAATAAAATCAAATCACATTTTTGCATTGAATTGCAGTTTTGAGCCCCCAAATGAACAGCTATTTTTAGCTGATCATCTGGAAAGTGGGAAGGAGCACAAAGCATTGGGGTCAGCATCACTGTCTGCAGGAAGCCAGCACACAGCCTCAAGAGAGGGTTAAACATAGTCAGGCACTGCACATCTGCATCATCAGCACTGCACAGGGACCAGCAGCAGAGGTCTATTTATAAACCAGACATGTACAGCTGTAGCCTGCAATGAAAGACAAGGATTGCAGGCTGTCAGCTTTCAACAACATGCTGTCTAATTTAATTAAAGAGATGGCTATGTTCACATGCACACACATATGCACGTATGTCCTTTTCCCAGGACAGTTATGAACAATGAGCTCAGTGTTTTGAAAACAATACATATCACCAAGGTTTCTGCGCAGAGGGCAAGCATCTCCAGCAAATGTGTCCTCACACAACCTTCCCATTCCCTCATTCTGTGACCAGATGTGACCAGTGGGCTACGGCCACTACAGCTCACCACTGCTCAGCTAACCACTAGCCTTTGCGTGGTTATTGGGTTTGTTTGTAGCCCTGGATATGCAAATAAAGTCACTGTAGCAGTATTAATCTGCATGGAGAGAAGAAATTAATTTAGTTTGCAAACAAGGTATTTGGGAATCACACACATTTTCTGCACCAGGACAAACTGCTGTGCCATCAGTTTCCACTTAAGAGAGGTGAAACTCTCTTGTGGATACAAAGATCCATCTGCCACTAAGCAGCTGAAGGGAGCATTTCCTCATTTGACTAGAAAACAAAAGGCTCTATCATCTCCTCCCTGTTCCCATTCTCACTCCGAATACTCCCTGGTGAGCTGGACTCTCCCACCCAGGAGTCCTTGAGCCAGGGACCTAGCAACAGCAAAGGACAGGAGGAGAGAACTGGCTGCAATCAGGCTGCTGTGGGTAAAGCACTGTTGATGCACAACAAGCAACTTGCTGACAAAATATTGGGGTATGAACAGCAGCCACTGGTAAGGCAAAAGCATCCACAGAGGAAGCCCAGAGATCAGGTCACAGCCTGGGCTCTGCTGTCCCCTCAGCCCCTGGGGACCAGGAGCCTTTGGCTGCATGAGGACATCCCACACGCATAAGGACATCCAACAGGTGGGGGCTCAAGCTGCACAGCCCAGCCCAGCAGCTGTCAGGTAGCCTGAAGCTAGTTGCCCACCGAGGGAGCACTAAGCACATACATGAGTTTCTCCCTCTTCCAACCCCAAACAGAAACCACGTCCTTCAAAAGCCCCTGCAAGAACATGGGAAGCTGTGTTTGGGTTCGAATCTCCTGGGCTTGTTCTGACAGCCACTGCAAATACAGTCCCTAGTGTCTTTGCTTACAATCTAAGGTGGCACATATTCAAAATGTAACAACAAACCTGTTCTGGAGGAAATGATGCTTCTGGAGTCCAAGTCAAGCTTCTTTACTAGAGTATCAGGGTCAATCTTCAGCCCGGAAAAGACACCAGAAGATGAGAAGTCCCAGTCCTTATTGGAAAGAAACATTAAGCAAGAGTCAGTACAAACACCACCAGGCACCATTCATTAAAAAAAAAAAAAAAATCAAACCCAGCACCACCCAGATGGAAGCAGGGTGCATACTCCAGTGGTAGTGTGCAGGTGCCTCTCCTGAGCAGACAGGGGTAGGTGAGTCACTGGCTTGTCCCCCCTAGGCTCTTCCACCCAGAAGGAAGTTTCACAAAGTCACGTTTTGGATTGTTCTAGTCCAAACAGATTTCTACCTGAACTCAATCTCGCCTCACTCAAGTGAATTACTCCTAGGAGAACTGTGAACAGCGTCCCAGGAAAAGCCAGATTTCTTACAGGTATGTCAGAATGTAACAATACAGATAAGCACCAAATGAGCAGATTAGGGGCCTAAATCCTAAATCGATGGACATTAAGCAGATTCAGTGATTACTAGCAACTTACCAAATCTTCATCAACTAGTTCCTTTATGCATGCAATACCTCCCTAAGTCCTATGCTTTGCAGTAGCTTCTCTGGTTGGCTTAGAATTTATTATTTTAGCCAATAGCCTGTCATGTCCCAGCACCAACACATAACTTTATAATGGTATAAAACTGGCTGTATATGACACAGCGTATTCCTCCCTCATCACAAGGAAAGCTGGAAGTGCATAAAACCCATTTACTGCTGTTCTGTGCCTTTGCTGTGAGGGGGCTGAGGGAGGCATCTAGCTTTAATGTGAACTGTGTATTAATAACACAGCAGGTGAAAACAGACATAGTCTAAATCTCTTAAACAACTGTGTGTAAACTGACAGCTCATCTCCACCTGCCCTAACCTGAAATCAAAGAGAACCACTGCAAAATGAGCCATGCAGCCTCTTACCCTTCCGCTCCCAACACTTGCTGGTAATGATCCCCACTACTGCATCCAAGTTACCCCACCAAGATGCAGCACAGGCACCCTCTCCCCCAGCAGCAGCAGCAGTACTGGCACGTGTCTGTCACTGCCACCTCCCTAAGCAGGTTCTCCTCTCTGCATGCTAAAGGCCTGGGGATGCTATGGCAGCTTCCATAGCTATAGTGGCTGCCAGGTGGCAGTTCCAACATCATGGCTGATGGTGTAGAGTGGCAATAGCCGCCATCAGAGTAGCACACTGGGGCTCCCACGGTGCACAGGCAGAACCTTGCGCTGGAATCCTGAAGCTCCAGACTCCCTGCCTGCTCTGATGAGCCGTGCCCTTGTCGGCACACTCCCACCAGTGATACGTGGCACGAGAGACAAGCAGCTGCCCAGCAAAGAGTGCCACAGCAGCTTCAAGGCCGCAAGAACAGCATCAAGGGCATAACATGACTTTTCTAAGCAGGAAAAGGAGACTGGCCTTCAAGAAACAATTTCACTCGATCTCTTGCCCTCTGAGAACCTGTCAGCTACCAGCAATGCTTCACCATGTCCAGAACCAAAGGGTGTCCTTAGACACTCTGCGGAGCCGCACCCCGCAAGGGTCCTGCGCCCGTGACGGCCACCCCGTGTACTCCGTGGCGTCCCAGGAACTCGAGAGACCGAGGAGGGCTGGGATGGCGCGCGAATCGAGCGCCGACCCCCTCCGCTGGCGGGGCAGGCAGAGCACCCCCGCATCGGCCACCGCCCAGCCGCTGCCACCGGCTGCAGCCGGGCTGCCCTCCCCCCGCCCCGTGACCGCCACCGCCCGCCTGCAGGAGGCGGAGCCCCGCCCGCCTCACGTGACACTGCCCCGCTCCGCTCCCCGCCCGCTCTCCCCCGCTAACCTTGCCGGCCGCCGTGCTCCAGCTGCCCGCGCCGGGCCCCGGGATGGGGCCGCGGCCAGGCTCGGGGTCGTAGCGAGGCGGCGGATCCCTGGCGGGCCAGGGCCGGGGGGCAGCGCGGTGGAGCCGTGGGCGCTTGGCCTTCCCTACCATGGCGGAGCGGGGCGGAAGGGGGCGGGCCGGCCTCTGCCGCGCCTCTCTCGTCCCGGGGACGTCCCCGCCCAGGCGGACGCTGCCGGGTGGCAGCGGAGAGCAGCGGCTACGGCGGGGTTTGGGGCTGTGGGGAGCGCCCCGCGGTGGGCTGAACCTAGGAAGCGCCTCGGCGGCAGCCCTATCCAGCCTTCTCCGGGGCTGTTAACTTTGAAGCGTAATGGTCGGGTCTTAAACGCCAGCGTTCTGCCAGTCGCTTTCATGGGCAGCTGGGGGGTTTAAGCTGGCAGTGGGGTAGGCAGTCTGCCGAAGGTGGCTCGTGGAGACAGCTGAGGGTGTTTGTTCCATGTGCTTTGGTTAAACCCACAGACCCTGTGATACAAAGTTTGGTGTGAGCCCCTGGAAGAGCTGAGGCCTCTTGCTAGTACTAGCCAGAGACTGGGATGCCAGTAGGACAGAAAAACGAACTCTGGAACTCCCTGGCAGAAGTTATTTTCATAGTTATAACAGCAAAAAATACCTGAGGAGCCCCTGTGGAGCCCTGAGCACGTGTTTGACCATGCAGTCACGGACCCAGGCAGGAAGTCCCAACAAAATAGCCACAGACCTCGCTGCACCTTTCCATATATGTGAGGGGCTGAAGTGCAAAGCTGCTTCTCCCCACCAGGTGAATAAAAAGCTCCAGCCTTTGGAGCCACGGTGGTTTTGCTCTTAAAAAGCCCCGATGGGTGCTCCGTTGTTAATGTGCCTTTGTCTTCCAGCTGGCCTTTCTCTGCCCTCCCCAGCCCCTTCTGAGCTGTGTTCCCCAGCTGATGTTGGGGAGCAGCCCCAGGGACTTGCTTTGGGGCTACCTTGGGTAGCATTTTTCCACTGCTCTTTTGAAACCTCAAAAAATACCAAAAACCAAAAAATACAATGACAAATGTCGTGTTCACCAGTAATTCGTTTCTTACAGCAAGGCAAACTTCTTGCCGTGTACTTCCCCATGCTGACTGAACTTCCTTTTTCCTTTTCCCCAGGTCCCTTGTTCAGCCCTGGCTTGCAGACAGATGAGCAAGGACATGCCAGAGGATGAGAAGAGTGAGGCTGGGGGAAGCAAAGCTGCTCCCAGCAAGAAGGCCAGCATCCGTGAGTCCATCTCCTGGGCGGCAGCTGCTCCCACCCAGCCGAGGGGTTAATGAGGGTGTATCAGTGTGGGCAGCACAGGAGTGCAAAGCAAGCCATGCCACAGGAGTGCACTGCTGGTGACCCTCCTCATGGGTGCCAAGGACATGGGGAAATGCAGGGAGAGGTCTCTGGGAAGGTGATGCTGCTTGGAAAGATGCCAGATCCAGTTTAGGCACCTGCTCACAACCAAGCATATCCCTATACAAATACTAGAAGGTTGCAAATAAAAAATATCTCTGAGAATGGAGATCCCACAGCCACCCCGAATCCCTGCTCCTGTTGTGCTCCTTGTTCAGGCAGAGTATGGTAGTGTCTGGGACATACCAGGGAAGATTTAACATTTGTCAAGTATAGAAAATAACACCAGGAAAACTTCCATTACTCTGCTGTAGGCTGGGTGAGCATCATTTAGGAGCAAAGCACCAAAATGAATGACTCCAGGGAGCAACGGCTCTGAGAGCGCCCAGCTGGATGCACAGCTGGATGCCCCACTCCCCACCCCAGCTGCTCAAGAGCATCCTGCAAAAACCACAACAGTCCCACAGTCGGGGAGGAGGAAACACAATCCACTCTAGTAAAAATAAAATTAAAAAAGGGAACTAATAAAAATAAAGATGGTTACAAGAAAATAGAAAAAGGGATTTTTTACAGCTTAAAATGCTTACAGTCAGGTTGGGGACCATCCAATGCGTCCACGCGCTGCAACTAAGCATGTACATATCTCTAGAGGATGCCCACCCCTTCAACTAGAGCAGGCTTAAACAGCAGCAAGGAGAAATAAGATGTAGAAACAAAAAGACATCATCTAAAAAATGGAAGTTGTTCCCAGACCAGGAAGTATCAAAGATTAAAACCTCAAGCAGGTGAAACACACATACACAGTTTTTGCTAGCTGTTGGGGGTAGCAAGCATGAGGGGTTGTACGCCAGCATCCTAATGCTGTCTGCTCCAGCCCTGGCTTGCTTCTGCTTGGACATCTTGTCCCGTGTGCAAGCACAGATACAGCGTAAGAGTAACTACTCATTGGCTAATACATGTAGTAAATAGCCAGAACTAATGAGCTACCAGGCTAAGCACTGATGTGCTGGAGGCGGCGAGAAAGAGGTGTTAAGGGTCCCCTGGGAATTGTTAGGGACAGTGCTTTGCTGTGGATGTCCACTCAAGGCCAAAGCTGCAAGAAAGCATGAGGAACAGCTTGGGAGGAACTGGGAGTGCGCCAGCAAGCTTCAGCTTTGGGCTACAAGGACCCATGGTATATTCGCTCTGCTGCTGCTGCTCTAGCTCACGAGGCTCCCAGCTCTCCCACTGCCTTCCCTCGACCTGTCAGTGGGAGCAGAGTGGTTTGAAAAACCCCATGAAATAATTGAGGAAAAAAGAGCACCCCAATAAGGGCCTTATGCAAGACAAAAGGAAAAATTACAACAGCTCATCTCACTTGAGCACACTTCCTTCCCCAAGATCTGCAACCAGCAACACTGGCAGGAAGCCCCACCAGCTCTCCCAGCTTTATCTGCCCCAGCCCACCTGCTCCAGGGCTGCGGGCTGCTCTGCAGCATCCAGCTGCAGCCACCCCGGACTTTCCAAGCAAACTGGGGTGGGAATCTCGGCTCCCAGCAGGCTCCATCCCCACCATATCCCACACCAGCTGGGCAATAGTTCCCACTGCAAGCATTGCTACTATACTTTCTAGCTACACCCGGAACCTGGCTGTGATGAAACCAGCACAGAGCTCTGTTGTCTTTAATCAAAACACTAACCCATGGAGCATTCATCAGGGGTCAGAAATTTGCTGCTAGCACTGCGATTCTCTTTGCTTGCTGCAAAAATAAACCCAGTTCCATCACTGTAAGACAGCAGCAGGTGAATTGCATTGGTGTCTTATAATACATCGTGGTCACTCAACATTAGCTTGCTGGAAGGGGAACCTACAAAGCAATTAACGAAACCTTCACATTAATTATCTTTATTAAAAATCTATGATCCTGTACATTTTCTAAATTACTTTTTTTTTTTTTTTTTTTNCTGTAGTGTCTTAAAGAGGTTAAGAAATAGTTGCCAGGAGCCAGTTCCTCTCTGCTCAGGGAAATACTGTTGTGGGTGCATTGGGAGGAGTTATTGCAGCCTGCACAACAAAAATTGAAGGCTGCTTAAAAAAAAACCACACAGCCCTGAGCTGTGCCACAGCAAGAACAGTGCTGGCATCCTGTGCCAAGAGAGGAGGCCTCGCTACACCAGCAGTGAGCCCCAACACAAAAATGTTAAAGCCCAACCCAGAGTCTGAGGGGAGCCAGCTCCCCATCTTCTCTGCAACAGGGGCTAGTGATAGCTCCCAAAGGAACCAGTTTCCTCCTTTACCAGCATTACTTGCCTGCTGGGGAATGGGCTGGCCCTCAGCGATGCTGTGAAATGTTGAAAGTGGGCTAAAAAGGGTGGATATGGGGTAGGATCCTTTTCTCGGGTGCAGCAGGGGGCTGCAGACCCCCTGGTGTAGCCCAGGAAGGAGATCAGCCCCAGCCCCGCAGGGCAGGATGCTTTGGCAGTGCTTTGGCTAGTGTGAGTGGGGCTGATTGGGTTTTGGTGGGGGGAAACACGCCCTCCCACAGCCACCGCTCCGACTTCCTCCTTTCTGCCCCAGCCGACTGTAAGACAGAGATAGGAAGGAAGGATTGGGGTGCATCGCAAAGCTCCTGAAGCCCGGCTGCTTTTCCCAGCCAAGCTTGAGAAGTTGAGACCATCCTCGTTCCGGCCCAAGCACGCGACGGAGGAGAGGCTTGATGCGAGGCAAGTACATCACCTCCATTTTCTTTGCTTCTGTTCTTCCTTTCGGGGGGGTGAAAGACAGCCAGGCGACAAGGCGGTTTCGTAGCTCTGGTGTTTCCAGTGAATTTGTTTTATAATTCCTGATCTAACCTCCCTTCACTTGAGGCCTTAGAAGGGCTTCAGGGAGCTCAGCATGGTGTCCCTCCTGTGTGCATCATGGCACAGCAGTCAGTCTACGCAGACTTTGCAAAAGCAGCTTGCCTTGTCTGTAATGTTTTTGCTTTTGGAGGTAGGACTAAGTCTGGAACTGCAGTTGGTTATTGGGGGGAGGGTGTCAGATCCCACACAACCCCTTCCTCACTGCCCCATGGACCTGTAAAGGAGAACAGAGAGGGTGCAGCATGCTCCCCCTGCACACTCACACATGGTGCTGGGGAGAGCGGCGCTGGCTGCATGCCCGGCCAGCAGCACTGGGCAAGTACCAGGCTGGAGGCTGCACTGGTTCGCCTTCTGGGACCCCCCTTTTCCTCGTGGGATCCCGTACAAGCACCCACCACTGGCTGCAGGATGTGACGGCTCAGAGGGGAAGAGGGTACCACACGGTGACATGGCGCAAGGGCAGTGGGGATGGCTGCTGGGAGGGGCTCAGCGCAGTGCCACCGCCAGCATGCTGGCACAGGGACCTTCCTGGAGGTCTCTGCACCCCTGTGGGCCTTGGAGAAGAGGTTGGAGAGGGGGGTGAAACCCTCGCTCTTCTCCTCCACCTCTCTGTGTGCTGTACATGTCAAATACTCTGCTGACGACCATTGAAAACACCTGGTGGTGGGCAGGCAAGGGCAGCAGAGGCTGTGGACAAACTAACCCTGGGGAGAGCAGCTCCTTCCCAAAATCTTCATGGCACTTGGATGCAGGCAAAATGTGGGGCACACCCCAGGTGTCAGGGAAAGCAGCCTGGCATCTGGTTTTGATACTTTTTCCAACGCCGTGGCCCCAGCTCCCAGCCTCCCCAGCAGGTGAAAAGCAAAGGTGAACACTCGCAGAGGCGTCGCACCCTGTAGCCAGTATGGACACTGGTACGCAGCTTTTGCAAGGTGTGGGAAGGCTTTAAAGAGTGTGTTTCGCCGTTATGGCTGTCACATCCTGCTTCACACGGTGGTTTTGCACTTTTTCTGTCCTCATCCTGGTGCTGTTTCAGTCGCAAGCGATCTCAGCATGCTGGAGAGCACGGTGCAGGGTGATTTATTTTCTGAGAGAAAGACATACTTGAGTCACCACAGGGCTGGTGGCAATAGATCCCTCCTTTGCTTCCATGAAGCACGATCTCTGCCAGCTCCAGGGGACAGGCTGTGACCTTGGGCAGGTCCCTGGGTCCTTGCTCAGCCCCGGGACTCTGTCCTGCATCTCTGCAAACCCAGCAGCCATCACAGCATCCCTACTGGGATTGGCCAAGGGGTGGTGCCCACTGGAGATCAGACACAAGAAATGGCTTCTCTGCTCTTAAAAATCCCAGATTACCAAGGGCACTACAGCCAGCGGGGCAGCCTCTTCCCACCCAAGCAGGGCTGTGACCCGGGGAGACCCAACAGCACAAACCCACGGCCTTCCAGGGCAGGGTGAGGGTCCCATGGGTGCCCAGGGACCTTGGCACTCAAAGCCAAGGGACAGCATGGGCCAGGCGCTTGGTGCACTTTGGAGAGTGCTTATCCCACACACCCGTCCCCTGCAGGCACTGGAGGCTGTTGGAAGGAAATAGATATAATATGTATACATATTTCCTATAACAGGACATAGGAATATATATATATTTATATATATATGTATAAAAATACTTCTATATATTTTTATTTTTATATATTTTATATTTTTTCTGTAATTTATATACATGAATATATATATAAAAATATGTATACACACACTGAGTTGTGATACTCTGCACGGAGAGGGTCTTAGCCAGCAGGCAGCCCTGTGTATGGCTGTCTGCCTTAATGGGAACTATCCACATCACACAACAAAGTGATGGAAGAAAAGGCCACAAGCCAACTGACATCCACTCTCCCATCCTTGCTGTACCCCACTCTGCTTGTTTACCACCCGTGCATTGGGTCTGGGGCCACCCAGAGTGGGGAGGGGAGGAAGGAGCAGCGCTGCTGGGTGCGTCTCTGTCACAGCATGATGGTGATGCATCAGCAGCGATGCTTGGGAGTATGGAGGAAGCGCCCAGGGGCACTAAGGCACAAGCAGTGACACTAGTGGCACCTCGCTGTTGCAGGAAGATGGTGCAAACACCCCAGATGTCCTCCTAGGATGCTGGACACAAGAGCATATCCTCCCATTTTGCAAGAAAACAGATATTTAGCAAAGCACTGAAGGGGAGTTGTGGCTAACAGACTGCAAGACCCGTGTCTGCAGTTGAACACTCATTTATAGCAACAAGATCGCTGCTAGCATTAACCACAAGCCCTATTTATAAATCCCAGCTCACTCCTCCATGCTACACAGCAGCCTGCTCCATCCCACTGACACCCACCAGCATGCCCAGTGCCCTGAGAGCCTGGTGTGTCCCGAGTTCTGCTCCCTGCCCGCATGCAGGACAGCACCCAGCCCTTTCCTTGTGCAGCTTCCCCAAGGCCGCCTTCACATTTGATGGCTCACAGACCCTTCAGGAGCATCTTGCCCTGCCTGAGCCATGCCAGGTATATAACATACAGCAAGTGAGAAATGCTTTGCAGATGGAATACCCTGGTGGCTTCTGCAAAGGACTCCTGGTGAAGCACAGCCCCAGTCCCAAGCCACCCAAAGCATATGGTGAGAAGATCAGAGCTCAGGGCCAAGGAGGACCTTGGTCCTGGGGTGCAGCCTTCTGCCCCCACGCCACCACACAGCCCTGGCCAGGGAGCAGAGCCTGGTTGCAACGCAGCCTGCCCCTAGCCAGAGTGCTCGGTCTCAGCGCCCTGCTCTCCACCCAGGGATGAAGGTGGTTGTAAAGCTCTGCAGTTCTGCTCCTTCACACCAGGGCAGGAGGAAGGATTGTGTACATCCCTCTGCTTGCCTTAGTTTATGAAAAAGAGGAAAAAAACCCAACATCCCAGGCAGAGCACACCCAGGAGAAGATCACCCAGGACTGGCAGTGGCAGTGGAAGTTCAGGACTGAGCCAAAGGGGTCACCAAGGGAGTTGGAGAGAATGCTGCTGAGGCCCATGTCTGGGCCCTGCTAATGCAGACAGTCAGACCAAAAACCTGCGTTCCTCTCCCCTGAACGCTTTAAGGAGGCAGACAAAAGCAGAAGCCCCATTTGTTCTCTTTGAAAGTCACCCTACGTCACATATACACTCATCCACCCACATACCAGTGAATAATTTCCCTCCACAGCAGAAGAAAAGAAGTGGTGAGCTTTCTTCTGCTGCTCTACCCTGGTATCAGGGTGTGCTTTACATTCTTGTGACAGGGGAAAGAAATGACTTTGGGGATTAGAAAGGCATCCAAATCCAGCCCACATAATGAACCCTACATTACAAAACTCAACAGCAGCCAGAGCTGGGCATGTGTTGAGGTTCCCACTTTATTTCTGGGGTTTGAGAGCTTTTTTTAATCCAGTTTTAATTGGAAACTTGCCTTATTTTGTGAGATGAGACTGTAAGCAGGAACCTCTAACCTTCAACAAGGATGAGGAACTGCTAGAGCCTTAGTCCACCCCATTGCCACCCCATGCCTTGGCACGACAGGAGTTAAACCCTTGGAAACATTGGGCAGGTGGGATGGCAGGAGCTCATCCAGCCCATGGGTTTGCTCCCCAGAGCCTGCGTGGGAACTTCTAGCTTGTACAAGAGCTGGAGCCTAATTAGGCACATTTGGGGTGTTGATCAGCTGGGTGCTACAGGAAACGAGGGTTGGTGCAGTTCTTCCCTCCTGCCAGCAGCAGCAGCTGTTGCTGGGCAAGAGCCTGGCCCTGTTTTTTGGGAGGGTTTGCAGATATACGAGCTCACACTATTTTCAGTATCCCCAGGGCACTACTAATTAACTAGGCACATACAGCAAAGCAGATGCAGGCAGCAGTCAATAACAAATGAAGAGCATGAATACAGCTAGGAGTACAGTAAATGTGGTCATGAAGGAGCCAGCTGTGCCTAGGAGTGTGATGTTGCTCTTGGAGGACCTCTCAGGTTGGACTGGCACGGGTCACTGGGTGTAAGCTGGGCACAGGGTGCCACAGCCCAAATGAGTGATCAAAGTCATTTCCTAGCAAGGTGGACACAGGAGTGTCCAACAGGGATTTGGTGTCCACCCTGCCTTGTTAAAAGCTTTTACTGTTAAGACTTTTTTCTTTTTTTATACTTTAAGAGATTTACCTGTTGTCTGCAAACTCAAACACTGCTGGCAGTGTTTGGAGGTGACAGAAATGTGTTGGGCCAGCTAAGCATGACAAGTACAGATCATGCAGGATGGGATGTTGCAGCTGTGACAATAAGTGATGTCCTTAAAAACTTAGCAAGGTGGACTGTGGTGGTGGACGTCTTCATGAAGAAGGGCTCTGTCCACCCACCACAGGATGGTCTTGGGCTGTCTGGCTCACTCATGGCAGAGTGAACTCCTGGGGCACATCACCTTGAGGGTTTGACTGGGTGACCACAGAGGCGCCTCTTGTTGCCTGTGCAGCTGTTCAGTGTGGCAAGGCTGCTGGAGCTCTGCCAGGGAAGCTGGCTCCAGGGCAGGGTGGAGTTCCCTAGGCTGCAAACCTTCACATCCAGATGACTCCTTAGTAGTCCTGCCGCATCTCCAAATCCATGTAACAGCTGGGCACCAAACTTCATTGTGCAAGTAGCACTGAAGTGACACCCATCCACCTACCTAGACTTTCTTTCTGCCCTCAGAAGGAGACTAGGCCTTCTTTCAAGGCTGACCAGTGTCATCCCTTGTCTGGTATCTTATAGAGGCTGACGAGCTAAGAAAGGACATCCTGATGTCTCAGAAGGGGATCTGAGCAGCCCTCCATATTAACCTGACCCCAGTGCCTTTTGAAGGTTTCCCTTGTTTTCTCGTTTCCATTTGACTCTGAGCTTGTTAATTCGGCAGATTCACAGGAGAGGGTGATGGCACTTTGTGCAAGTTGCAGGACCCAGCGAGTGGTTGTTTTCTTGCTCAGGGGAGCATCAGAACTATTTCAAAACCAATGACCTGTTTTTTGGATGCTGTGTCTAATATTGCTAAAAAGGGCAATGTTTGTTGTTCCTTTGTGCTTTCTTATTCCTTTTTCCTCTTTTAACAAATTCCTCTTTTCTCACTTCCCTGTGTGCGTCTGTGTTGCAAGGCCATGACTGTTGGGTTTTGCATGTTGAGTTTTGCTCCAGGGCCGTGCTGGGGGGAAGGCGTTACGAGAAATGACAGCATTCATGAACATGATCTCATTGACACCATGGGAAGAACACTGAAAAATCGCTCCTTGAGACCAATTTAGCCAACTTTATGGATAGCATAAATTTCTGGGATCAGGAGATGTGCTTTGGGGCAGGAAGTGATTAGTGTGAGCAGCTAGAACAAGCACTGTGAGAATGTACTTGTGAAGAACAGGGTCTCTATCATGCTCTGAAATGCTGGTGTAACTGAGAGCAGCAAGTCTGGGGTTTGGATGATGTGCTGGGAGTCTTTCCCTGCACGCCAGTAAGAAAAGTGCAGCCACCTCCCCTGGAGCCCCCACCCATGGCATCACGTCCTGGGCCCCCTCCCCGTGCGGGTCTGATTCCAACACCCTGTCCTTCTTCCTCGCCTTGCACATTGTGCAAGGGTCAGCCTGGTGGTTCCCACACCGTCTGGCTGGATGGACCTCACCACACAGTGCGAGCCAGCCTCTCCATTTCCCTCAGAGATGGGACTGCAGCTCTCCTAGGACGTCAGTCACCCATGCTGTGATGCTGGAAACCATCACTTATTGGAAACCCTCAGCAGGAAAACTTACATTAATTCTCTGCATGAAATATTTCATTTCCTTGATGAATCAATTAAATGTAAAGCAAGTAGTAAGAGACCTTTTTCACATGTATCTAATATGCCTTGCTAGTTAATTAATAGAAATTGTCCCTTTGTTAATGTTGATTCCAATTTCCATACAAATGTGGCTCGACACAGAAGCTGAAAAAACTCACATCTAGTAAAAACTAAATGCAGTGCTTGAGATTTTCCAGTGTTACATAGATATATAGGTTGAAGTATCTGGATAAACACTACATCAAGCCAGTTCAGCTGAATGCATAGCGATACAGTGCAAGTTAGTTCCTGCTCTGCTGACTTCCACATTTAGTTCAAAAGCTATGTTTATTGGAAACCAACTTATTTTTGTAAAAGCATACCAGCACCTGTCCTGAGTCAGCCCATACACCCAGGGTGGCTGCCTTGGCCCTGGCTGGCTGACTCCCAGGGCTGCAGCAGGGTCACGCTCTCAGGCTCTGCCCGTGGTGGGATGGCTGCACCCTTCTCTGTAGCCACTTTCTATAGGGTTCCAGGGCTCCCTTTCCTCTAGCTGCCATACACCAGGTGGTCACAAAGATGCTTTTTGTCCTGCAGAAAATGTTGCGTGACTGCTGCCTCCAGCTGCGAGTGGTGACCTGGGTGCTGCTGCTGGTGATGACAGGTAAGCCCAACCTGCCCTTCCTCACTGCCTTCACCCTGGCACCTTACATGGGCAATGAAATAGGGGAGGAACCCAAATGCTGCTCAGCAGTGGCAGCAACATGGTATTGAGAGACGTGCAAGAGCCAGATCCTACATTTCCCGGGTTCTGGATTTAACTCAAGCCAGCTCAGCTGAGGGACAGTGAGACAGGTGAGGACCCTACCAGGGCCGCCAGTGTGGGTTTTCTAGACAGGGCGGGCTCAGGACAGCGTGGGTGCCCAGTGCTGGGTGTCAGAGCACCCCATGGCTGCCACCGCTGCAGACTGGCCTCCCCTGAGCCCCCCCCCAAATCCCAACTCTGTCTTCTCTCTGTTTCAGCCTTTGCCATGGAGTGCCCCAAGATCAAGGTGGGGACGTGCAAGGACTGCATCCAGTCTGGTCCCGGCTGTGCCTGGTGCAAGAAGCCGGTAGGTCCACATAGCCTCTCGCGCTGTTAGCTCCCAGCAGTCAGCTAACAGGCAACAGAATGGTCACCAAGCCCACCTGGCTCTGCCAGTGGTGGAGGGGGGAGACTGCATTGTGGGAGTGTTTCATGTCCTACATGGTGGATGGGGCCAGGAGAGATCTGAAAGGCAGAACCCTTCAACCTTCTCTCCTCCATCAATACCCTGGAGAACTGGTTTGGGAGCTGGTTCGTCTTGTAACCATCACATTCACCTTGTGCTCCTCTGATTTTTTCCTGCTTATGTTGCAACATGCAGAGTTTCACTAAAGCTGGTGAGCCAGACTCTATCCGCTGCGACACCATCGACCAGCTGCAGCAGAGGGGATGCCCGCACAACGAGATTGAGTTTCCAGACAACAAGATTACAAGGATACAGAACAGTCCCTTAAGCAATGACATACAGCTGACTCCCCAGGAGGTGCACCTGAAGCTGAGGATAGGTACAGTCTGCCTGGCATTCCCAAAGCCCTTCCATTCACCCTCAGGCTCAGCCAGGATACGGGGCACATGGCAGCCCACATTTCCTCCCATTTTCTTTCAAAAGAGAGAAGGATTCCAGCAGGAGTGGGGAGGGTGATAGGGCGAGATGTAAGCCACAACACAGCAGCTGATCCCAGCGTATCCATCCCACAGGCCAGCCAGCTGTATTTGAGGTGAGGTTTCGCCGCGCCATGGGGTACCCCATTGATCTCTACTACCTCATGGACCTCTCTTACTCCATGCTGGATGACCTGGAGAAGGTGAAGAAGCTGGGAGGGGAGCTGCTCAGAGCACTGGAGAGCACCACCCCTTCTCGCCGCATAGGTGAGGATATCTCCGGCACGGAACCTCAGCACAACTGTTTGCTGCTCGGAAGAGCTGCAGGGCTGGAGTGGGATGCAGGCAGCGTGCAGTGTGACCCATCCTCTGCCAGGCTGGAGAGTGTGCCAGGGCAAGGGATGTGGACACGGGGGCCAGCAGATTGTCCATGCCCTGTGCCGCAGGGACGCCTGCTGGTCCCTGCCTGTCCCTGCCCCTGATGCTGTCGTCCTGGATACCCTAGGATTTGGCTCCTTCGTGGACAAGACGGTACTGCCCTTCGTGAACACGCACCCTGAGAAGCTGCAGAACCCTTGCCCCAATAAGGACAAACAATGCCAGCCTCCCTTTGCCTTCAAGCACATCCTCTCGCTGACTGACAACGCCAAAAAGTTTGAAAGTGAAGTGGGAAAGCAGTTTATCTCAGGGAACCTGGATGCTCCAGAGGGGGGGCTGGATGCCATGATGCAGGCAGCCGTGTGCGGGGTGAGTCTCCACGTCTGCCCTGCTGCCTGCAGCTGAAGGCAGGTGTGAGGGCTGCGACCCATGCTTACGCACCATCCCTCAAGAGGTGGCTCTGCCCCTCTCCAGGTGGGCTCTGGAAGCACATTGTGTATAAGTCCTGATTCAGCAGTGGGGCAGGTTACTCTGGGGGAGTACAAGAGAGCATCTTACCCCAGCCTCCTGACCCTGATCTCCTGCAACCCACCTCTTCCATGCCCCCTGCCCCACACTGTGGCCAATGCAAGACTTGCTGTGCTTTGGCAAGGATTGTACTGTGCCCACTGGCACCATCCTCCCAGCCCCACTCAGGGTCAGGTGTCTTTGTCACTTGCAGGACTTGATCGGCTGGCGCAATGTGACCCGCTTGCTGGTGTATGCTACCGATGATGGCTTCCACTTTGCCGGTGATGGCAAGCTCGGGGCCATCCTAACCCCCAATGATGGCCAGTGCCACTTGGAGGACAACATGTACAAAAAAAGCAATGAGTTTGTAAGTACCCCGGTGCTGCTCGGCAGCTCTGCACCCTCAGCCTCACTCCCCCAGGCAGAAAAAAAGTCACATAAAAAGCCTGTTGCTGAGACCACAAGATCACCACAATCATGATAATTTGGGTTGTAAAACCAAAACTGTCCACCCTTCTGCTGGTGGGGGAGATCATGCTGAGAGCAGCATCCCTCTCCCCACCTAGGACTACCCATCTGTTGGCCAACTGGTCCAGAAACTTGCTGAAAACAACATTCAGCCCATTTTTGCTGTCACCAGTAAGATGGTGGATGTTTACAAGGTAAGGAGACTTCAGATGGTCCAAGTGCCTCCCATCCCTCCCCAGGAGGACAGAAACAGGTGTGCATGTCCTCCTGCTGCTGCCCCCTGCTTCGCCGTCACATGAGGGAGACCAATCACCTCTTTGCTCTTTGTTGGCAGAAACTCAGTGAGATGATCCCAAAGTCAGCGGTGGGAGAGCTGAATGAGGACTCCAGCAACATCATTGAACTCATCCAGGTGGCCTACAATGTGAGTGCTGGAAGAGGCTGTGTTTCACCTGTCTCACAGGGCTTGGATCAGGGAAAGGTTCCCATCGTGTGTTCTCACCGTCAAAGAGCAGCAGGGCTTTAAGGACAGGACATGCTGAGTCCCTCTGCCCACAGCAAGCAAGAGGTTCCCACCTCTCCAGCACCTTTCACAAACCACCCTAGGCAGCTGAGACCCCAGCCTGGGGTGCTCCCTGCTCCTATCCCCTGGGCTGGAGGGAGTCCCTAACCTGCAACCCCACACCCCCTTGCTTTGGTCTCCTCTTGGACTGATAGCACTTTCTCCACCATTTCCCCACAGAACCTCTCCTCGCGGATCATCCTGGACCACTCTACCCTGCCGGACGTCCTGGATGTCAAATATGACTCCATATGCAGTAAGGACAAGGTCGTCTCAGATGAAGAAAAAGGGCAGTGTGACAACGTCAAAATCAATGATGAGGTACACTCCCCCCTACCAGAAATGGCCCACAGCTCACAAGGTTCCTGGTGCCCATCCTGTTTAACGGCAGGAACCAAGCCTGTTGTTCCAAGGTTTCTGTTTACATTAATGCCAAGAGTGTCCAAAATGCTGCATGATGGGGGAATCCTTCATTGAGCTGGATGTGTGTGTGCTCACCCTGAGGCCAATACCACCCTCTGATTGCTGAAGCTACCTGACAGCCTCTGGCCCTTCCCTTTCTCACTCTGCACTTTCTAGGTCATCTTCAGAGTAAAGGTCACGGCCAAGGAGTGCATCAAAAGTCAGTCCTTCACCATCCGGCCACTGGGGTTCACAGACACCCTCACTGTCCACCTGGACAGCAACTGCGACTGCAACTGCAACGAGCAGCCTGACCCAGCTGCCTGCAGTGGGAAAGGCAGCATCGTCTGTGGGATCTGCAGGTATGTGCTGTCCCTCCAAAACACTATTTCAAATGCTGCCAGAGCTGGGGAGCTGCTGGGAGAGGGCCATTGTGCCAAGCTGAGGAGCAGCTGCATGGTGCACTTGGTTCCTTCAAGCACCTTTGCACCTGGACAATGTGGGGCTGGGTGAGGGCTCAGCAGAGGGCTGTACACTTGACGATCAGTCATGGTCTGGCTTTGCAGTTTTGCACCAACCTTCTTATTCAGAGAGGTGGTTTACATTCATGGAGGCAGGGGACACAACGAGCTCTCTCTTCTGTTGGTGGATCCTCTGCTGCTTTCCTAAGGGCATCAACCCACCCACCCATTCATCCATCCAACTATCTAACTATCCACTAAGCCATCCATCAAGCAGACACATATTTCTGTAGAAGTCTCTTAAAATCTGTCTTTGGGGCTGTAGTTCACACAGGTCTTTAAGTGCAATTATTGCTTCATGGTCCCTTGGCAACGGGGAGAGGAAAAGACTGGGTTTCCTCAGGAAACACTCAGATCTCCTTGGCAAGGATTTGGAAATTATAAACATAACAATGATTTCCAGGCAACTGTTTGGTGTTATAAATATGACCAGCAAGGAGAGCAGTGTTTCTGAGGTTTCCTACTGATCAGCCACCCTGCTCCAGCATCGAGTTAGCACCAACTCGCCTTGGTTGGGTTTCACTGAGGCTGTCCCAGATTTGCTCCACTTTGGCTGAGGTCTGGGCCCCACACTGGCTCCACAGCATTTCTTGTGGCCACTGACCCAGGCTTGCTCCTCTCCTTTGACGGCAGCTGCAATTCGGGCTATACAGGGAAGAACTGTGAGTGTGAAACCAAAGGCAAGACCAGCAAGGAGTTGGAGAGAAGCTGTCGGAAGGACAACAGCTCAGTCCTCTGCTCGGGGCTGGGGGACTGTGTGTGTGGGCAGTGCATCTGCCACACCAGCGATGTGCCTGACAAGCAGATCTACGGCACCTTCTGTGAGTGCGACAACATGAACTGCGAGTTTCACAATGGCTCCCTCTGTGGCGGCAAAGGTGATGTATCTGCATGATGGGTTCTCCACTGGGGCACTATTTAGAACGATTAAATCCCCAGGCAGATTCTGCCTTTCCCTCCCAAAATCCAAGTGGGTGGGCTTGGCGCTCCTGAGTCCTACTGTACCGGCCTGCAGGATCCCCTTGACCATCCCATGGAGGGTGTCATGGAGAGCACAGGGTGGGTGGTGCTCCCCAAGCACAGGCACAGGGAGTGCGACCTGGATCTCTGTAGGATCCTCATCTGAAAGGTCTTCCCCCACAGACCGAGGGAAATGCGACTGCGGGGAGTGCAAGTGCACGCCCAAGTACCAGGGGAGCGCCTGCCAGTGCAAGAAATCGACAGATGGATGTTTGAACATCCGTGGCAATGAGTGCAGCCACCGTGGGACCTGCCACTGCAACCGGTGCCAGTGCCGGGGGGGATACCAGCCCCCCTTCTGCCAGGAGTGCCCCGGCTGCCCCTCACCCTGCGGCAGATATGTGTGAGTGACACATGCAGAGATGGCACGGGGGGCAGTGGGGACCCCCGCCATCTCCTGGGCAGGCACAGGAAAGCCCTGCCTGTGCTTGGGCAGGGCCCAGCCACAGCCAAAGCCAGGTGAGAGGGCCTCTGCCCCTGCAGAGTTGAGCTGTGGCCACCTGTTTTGCAGTTCCTGCGTGGAGTGCAATACCTTCCAGAGTGGCCCCTTCGAGAAGAATTGCTCCCAGGCCTGTCCCAACATCCAGATGGCCAAGGAGTTGAGAGGGGTGAGCAGGCAGTGCAGGGAGAAGGACTCCCACAACTGCTGGATCTCCTTCCGCATGGTCCAGGAGGACGGCGAGGAGATGTACACCATCACCGTCAATCCTAAAAAAGGTACCCCAGCCCTGCTCCTCCTGCCCCTCTGTGGGCAGGCTGCCAGCTCTGCCATGGTGGCTTCACCTCCTCGCTGGGGGCTGCAGCCAGATGCTGTCTATTTCCCCCTCAGAGTGCCCGGAGCCTCCCAACATCGCACTGATCGTGGGCAGCACTGTTGCTGGTGTGGCCCTCATTGGCCTGGTGCTCCTGCTGATCTGGCGTCTCTTGACGGAGCTGTTTGATCGCCGGGAATACCGCCGGTTCGAGAAGGAGAAGTCCAAGGCCAAGTGGAACGACGTAAGAGAGCCTGTCCATGGTGGTGGGGTGTGCTGAGACATGTGGTGGGGACACCTGGAGGGGACATCCTCTCCAGAAGCAGCCATGGCAGACCTGAACCCTCCCCGGTGTCTGTTTCAGAGCCTGGCTGGATTTTGCGGGGGGCTAAAGGAGCCTGTGGGCTCTTCTGCCAACACTGTCTGCACTGTCAACATTGGGAAGGGTGGAGTGGGTAACACTCCACTGAAAATCCAATACAGCACAACAATGCAGGCCTCTCACCTCTCTCCCTCCAGGCTGATAACCCCCTCTTCAAGAGTGCCACCACCACGGTCGTGAACCCCAGGTTTAATGGGCAGTGAAGCGCAGCAACACCCAGCAGCACTAGGACCCACCAATAAGGAAACGCCAAGCTAAAGAAATCTCAAACTAAGGCTTCCACCTCCTCTACTTTATCCTGTTGGTTTGTTCCCTTCTTCCAAGAGACCACCAGCACGTCAGGCACTAGCTAAGGGGCTGCACCGTGCCTGTCTCCTGCCACAGTGCTTGACGGTTGGGTTAGTGGAGCTTGGAGAAGGGAACAGACACAGCTTTGCCATGGATGGAACTGCAGGATGGGTCTCACCAGTGAGCACATGCAATGGCTCTTGTACCAGTTACCAATTGTCTTAGCTCTTGATGCTAACTTTGCCTTCTGGCAGGAGTCTTGGACACCAAGCCCCAAAACCAGCTGAGTGCAGAAAGTGCTTCCAGCTTTCATTTGGAGCTGGGATTTCAAAACTGCCATTTTCCTTATGCTCTAGCAGGATCTGCTCCCGGGCTGCTCCATGCCTTCCCCTGCTGCACTGGTCTCCATCGCTATGTTTGCACCAGTTTCTAAAGCACTCACTGCTGAGTTGGATGTGGAGGGTCCTCCAGGCTGGTGGTCTGCTCTGGAGGTTGCAGTGAGATAATGGGCCCTAAGAGCTAGTGAGCACCTGTACCTGGAGATGAAAAGCAGCTGGGGAACTTGCACTGAATCTTTTTCCAAATCATCAGCTGCTTCCCGGTGTCGCTTCCCTCTCAGACCTACATCGTGCAAGGTTCTACTTGGGCTCCTGCAAGCTTGGCTTACCTCCGCCAGGCCTTGAGCTCTGTGCGTGACAAGGAGGCAAAGGAGCAACTGTTTGAATTATGAAACATCAGCACTGTGCACATGAAACATTGCCTGCGGCTCAGAGCTCAGCCACAGCTTCTTCCACCACCCCCAGGGCAAGATCTTTTCCCTGCTCTACAAGCGCATCAGACATGCCAAAGGCCGGGTGTGCAAAAGACCTGGCAGTACCCGGAGCATCTCCAGCCCAGCACTTTTCCAAACCATGCACAGCAGCTAATTGCTCTTACATTGTGGGGTCATTCTTGTGAAATAGTGGTACAATTCCATATTTGCCTTAAGTTTGGGAATGGTTTGCATACACCTGTATTAAGTCACATCTTCATTTGCTCTCTGAAGAGGTTTAATGTTAATAAAAATTAATATATAAAGTAAATACATCTGTCCTGCTAAGAATCAGGTGCAAAAGCAGCAGCTGAAACATTCATCGGAGAAACTACAGCAAGATCCTATCATTGCTGCCTGCGTCTCCCATACATAGTCCTGAAAGGTGCTCCCATGCAAGCCAAAAATGACTCACTAAATGATGCAAACCAGTTCTTGTCCCTGCCCATCTGCTTGTAAATCACCTCAAACAAGAGTGGCTATACCGCGTCAGATCAGGGGTTAATTTGAGCTATTTTGCTGTTCTTCAACAGTGACCATGAGGGTCTAGGGCAAGGCAAAAAAAAGGAAAGTGTGTTTGGTACTCCCCCCAGTACTATCCCAGCCTGCAGCTCTTTTTGGCTCAAGGACCCCTAACTCAGTGTAGGTCCCGTGCACCCTGCGGTTGGCTACACAGAGACACCAGAGGCACGCTTTAGGGCTCTGAGTCTTGGACACAATGCCCATTGCCAGGGACCCAGGCAGAGGCTGTTGTTACTTGAATGTGAAGAGACTACCTGTCTCCCCTGTCAGCAGCTGCAGGTCTTACTGCTGGTGTAGCATGTGCAGTACAAGTACAACCACATATATGCTTCTGAGGACAACTAGAGAAAATCGATGAGGAATCCAGACTTTTTCAAAAAGAAATAGGATCAGTAATTGCATTAGACAGAAGTATATGCTAGGGCACATGTAAAAGCTCAGAGGGAAAACAGTAAACTAGAAAGATCTTTCAGGCCCCTGGTCTTGCTTTAGCCCAAAGGCTTGGTGGTCCCTCTGTGGAGACCTGCTTGCAAAAGTTAGAAATATTTCTCAGTCAGATGCATAACAGCCCTTTCTCCAGGCTTCAAGCACTGGCCCAGGACACTCTTTCTTAAAATTTTTTCATTTCCACCAAGAATAACTGAACCATATTTTCTTTGACTTGGGGTGGTGAGGAAGGTCCCCCCATTCCTGCACACGAAACCCCCACCCAACCTGTGACATGCGTCACTTGAGACAAGGCTGCTGAGATGAGGCAGAGATATGTCTGAGCCCCTGCAGAGGCTCTGTGCACTGATGGGCTCCTCTCGCCCGGGGAGAGGGACCACCACTGCTCCCAAGCGGGCAGGAGGCAGAGGGGCTGCAGAAGCTGCCAGGCCATATCCCAAGAGAAACAACATCATCCAGCTGCACCAAAAGCCAGTGCCTTCACTTTTATTACAACCAGGAGCTCCCCTTACATTTAAGCTGCTTGTGTGCCAAAGGGAAAATTTCCAATATTCTTCAGATAATGGGACCAGCCCCACAAGTTGTCCATGCAGAAGTCCAAGTTCCGTGCCAGCCGCTTTATGAGCAGGTAGGTGCCACCCAGTCCTGCTGCCCCCATGACAAAGAGCCCTCGATTAATTATCTGCAAGTGCAAAGAGAAACTCCAGCATCAGCAGATATTTGCTCCTACCCTGCAGTACCAAGCAAAGCCTTCACACGTGCACCCACCTAGCAATATCCCACCACCAAAGCTCCCTTCCTGCAGCTGAGCAGTGCTGTCATGCAGGATGCTCACGACACTCATGGCATGGGTAGGATGGGCACCACCACTGACCAACCTTTTTCTGCCATTTCCAACGCTGAAGTGCCTCATGGTAGCGAATTCTGGTGAAGGTCACCTGGGAGGGTTGCAGGAGCATGTCACCACCTCAAAGCCAGCCAGGAGGAGCTCGCTCCAAAGCTCAGGCAGTGGGGACTGAGGTGCTGACCTTACCATGGTGTACAGTGGGACAATGGTGGAAGGCATAACAGTATGGAGGAAGTTGTCTACATGCTTCCGGAAAATGAACCACGTTGAATTCACATGCTCACGCATCTGCGACAGAGTAACCATAACACCTTTGCAGGGTGTCTTGGCAGAGCTCCCCTGCATTTTGCTAGTGCTCCCACTGCCTGTCCTCAGGGAGCAGAGCAACCCCAGTGGCATTCCCAAGGAGCTCTTAGCCTAAAGTCTGCTGCAGTGACAGCCCAGCCAGCGTTTTGCCAGAGACTCTGCCCACTATGTGCTTCCTAACAGAGTGCCACTGCGTGTACTGCCCACAGGACCACAAGTCTGTGTGCAGCTCACCTACCTCTACGTAGTTGTACATGGCTAAATCTGAGATTGCGTGGTCATCTGGCACCCTCAGCCTGGAGAACTCAGGGAGGCAGGCACCTGGGTGAAGAAAGCAACAGCTCACGGGCAGCTCCTCAGCAGGGTATCCAGCTGCCTTCAGCTGCAGAGGGATCCTCCTCTGCTCTTGCTCCTCCCCAGCCACCTCACTCACCAAAGTCATTGTGGAACTGGTCCATTAATTCATCAAAGACCAGACAATCCTCAAAGCCCTGGAAAATTACAGGGTAAATGGGCAGAAGGAACCACACATTCATGAGAAGTGCTCTCACAGATGCTTAGCTAGTGTAGCTGTTCATGCATGCAGGCTCCCACTGACCACAGCTTTAGAGGCTTTAGAGCAGGAGTCTTACTCCAGGCCACTCTGCCAGGGGTCTTGCAGAGAAGTCCAGGGGGTTGCCTTTCCTGGCAGCCTGGGGCTGCCCTGCTGGACCACCCTCCTACGCAGTCCTCTGCCCCATGGGAAGGTGACACCACTACCCCATCCCCTCTCCTCCCTGGAGGACAGCCAGGTCCTAGTGAGCAGCCAGGTGCCTGAGGGGAGTTCAACACCTGCCAATGCAGAGGACATCAGACAGTGAGACAGGCCAGCTCGTGAATTCTATGGAGCTACACTCTAAAATCAGGTATTTCTGGGTGAAACGAGTGGGGACCCAACTACCACAGTCCAGGGCCAGCAATGAACTTACTGCATTCATGCCCTGTCCATAGAAGGGCACAACGGCATGCGCAGCATCTCCCATCAGCACGCACCGGGAAGCAAGGTGGTAGGAGGAGCACTTCACAGATATCATGGCCTGGGCTGGCAGCAAAAAGTAATCGTGCTTCAGCTCTTGCCTTCAGGTAAAACAACAGATACTTCACTTGTGGAACCACAAGAGACAAGAAGAGCAAGTCATGCCACAGCCAAGCTGAGGAAGCCAGGGCCATGAGCACTGTCAGTGTTGGGATGCAGAAACCAAGCCTATTCACTAGAATATTTGTGCTGGGGAAAATGTGGAGGCCCTAAAACCTATTTCATTAACTTCTCCCAATGGATCAAATATTTTGTCTTCAGGTTTTAAGCTCTGCACACAACCTGACTGTGAGTATGAGTGTTATCGACATCTCAGTCCTCTTACCATGAGCAGTGGTGGATGGCAGTCACTGTAGGAAGGATGTACTAGAGGATATCTGAGTTTCTACATTTGTATGAAGTCCTGTGATACAGTCTCCTTAAGAGGAAAGGAAATTTCCTAATGCAGCTGACACCCTTCCAATCAGAAAAAAAAAAAAAAAGCCTATAACAGATAACTATGTTGCAAAGCAGAAGCACTAATAGTGTGGGCTGGAGCTCCCTCTGGCTGGGGAGCTTCCCTCTTTGCAGGAAAATCGGGACACTCTGAAAAGAACCATGGCCATCAGGATGTGTGCTGGAAAGGCTGGTCCTGCTCCCCACTGCCACCAGTGCCCCCAGGTGGAGGGGCGTGCTGTAGCTCCATGCTGCTGCCTTTGTGCCATTTGCCCAGCAGTGAGAGGATCCCCACTGCCCAGGGAGCAGCACGCCACTGGAACTGCCTGCTCTTGTGTCTCACAGTACTGATATTTTTTTTAGCCATAAAATCAATAAATGCTAGACTTTGGTTAGTCAGCACAGTGGAAGGTGTTTTTTTTTCTTTTTGCCAAGCCCAGCTTTTCTCAGTTTGTTGGCTAAAATTTCAACATTTGCGCAACTCAGCTATCTGAACAGCAGGACTACCTTTGCACTTCTGGTTTCAGCAAGCTACCCTTCACTCCAGTGGAGTCACTTTGCTCACCCACCTCTAACATCAAAAACCCACAGCTTATGAACAGTTAATCCATCCCTTGAGTTCAAAACCTTTAACAGCAATACAAAAGCAGTGGGAGGTGATCTGTTCTTTGCTCCTGCAGTGGCAGGGCCTGGGCTGTGCCTCCAAGGGACAGAGCAGTGCTTCAGTGTGACTCCATCAGAAACTGCCGTGGGATGGGGCTGCATTCCACTGCTGAGCCTGCTATTCCAGTCTGTATGCAATGTGGAGCTTGGTCTGTTCAGTCTCCCTCCTTCAGACCCAACAGGCCATGGGGATCCACCCCAACAGCATTCACAACCACCTGGCCCACTAGCTTCAGTGGAGTCTCCATCACCAGGACCCTGAGGCTGGGTGGGGATGCATCCCCTGGCTTTGTGGCATTGCGTTGATAAGCGAGGGGGGAAGATGGGAACACTTACTCTCCAATGAGAGGGATGGCATCTGGGAAGTGGGTCTGGAAAAAACCCAGCACTTGCTCGCCTGTCATGAGCTTCTCAAATTCATCAAAGGGCATGAAGAGCGTGCAGGTGAAGGATTTGTCCTGCTAGTCAGGGAGAAAGGTCAGAAAGAAGCCCAGAGGCCATAGAGAGCACCTGGCACCTGGCACAGCAGCTCAGTGCCCAGCGTGTTACCCAGCAATTGTAGCAGCCTGCCTGTGCAGTGTGTACAAGCACCCAGCCACCCTGTTACCCACGGTGGGCTTGCACACACTGGGGGCAGGCAGGGGGGAGGCAGAAATGGGTAGCATGTGATCTGCTAGCATGGGCCTGGCATACTGCCCTGGTATTCCCATATCTAATTTACAACATCCAGCTGCAAAGAGCTGGTTTTCAGGGGGCTTGAGTGGGCTCAGATGTGTGCACAGAGAGAAGTGGCACAGGCACCTGCTCAGCACTGTGAGGCAGGGCTGGCTCGAGGGGTCCTGCCCTGCACCCCCCAGGCTGTAGGACACCTGGCACGTTTCCGGCCCTCCCAGCCCCTGCTACCACAGCCAGTTCATCCCCACAAGCTCCATCCCATGCCCCAAGGGAGCATGGCCGTGGGTTATCACCATGTTTGGCAGTGCAATCATCATGAAGGTGTTTCTTGGCCAGATATGGAGGTAGTTTGGTTCCATGGCAAACTGCAAGAGAAGGAAAATTGGCTTGTGTCCCTGCCCTGCCCTGCTCAGCTTCCCCAGCCTACCCTCTGGTTCCCCTCCACACCAGCACACCAGTTCCCATCCTTTGTACCATGAGAAGACACAATGACCACAGGCCCCCTTTCTGGTACCAGATGCTTCAGGGAGACACAGGGCAAGAAGAAAGGGTAGGAAAGATGGGCAAAAATCTGCTGGTTTGCAATCACTGATGTCCTCACAGACACGTTCCCATATCCCCAGGACCTCTCAGAGTTATAGTTAACCCCACTGCTCTGGGGCAGGCTCTCTAGGACTTTTGCAGCCAGGTACCAAGACGTTGGCACCACCACAGGAAGAGGAAGAGATGCCTGCCTTCTCCTAGGAAAGTTTTAATTCCTTGGCTGAGCCCCAAGCAAGAAATTAGTTTCTCCAGAGCTGCTGTAGCAGAACCACCATGAGAGGGAGCAGGCTGTCCCATCTACAAAATTGGTAGCAGCCCCCAGGACAGGTACACTTACATCTCCATCCTTGGGGGGGATGGTCAGCTCCATGTAGCCATGAGGAATGTACTCCTGACTGTAGTTAAAGCGTGTTTGCCTCATGAACTGCTTTCTGACTGTTGAGAAGGCTCCATCGCATCCCACAATAAGATCGTAGGTGACTTCCAATGGCTGCTGGTCAGATCTGAAAGCAAGAGAGTCCCTTGGATCAATCCTGCTGTAACTCCAGGCTAGCTCAGCATAGCTGGGCACAGTGGATCTGCCTTTTGTAAAATGCCAGTGTCACTTCCAGTGTTACTGATGTTCTAGGGTGAGGGAAGACTGGCTTTCACTGGCTGGGAAGCTCAGCAATAAGATAATTAACCTGTAGGTTATCAAAAGCATAACTCTGCCAGATCTACTCAAGAATGCAACAGGCACTGTTGGAATAATGCTGCTATTTATTTTGCAGAGCCTGCATGCCCAGGTGGATGGGGAGCATGACCAGAACTTAACACAACTATGAAACAAGGTGAATAGCTGCCCTCCCTGATGAGCAATCTGTCCCTGAAAACCAGCGCTGTGGAGACTGGCATGTTTATTCCCTGCACAGGTCAGCAAGTGTGCCTAGCCTACTGCCAGGCTTCTGGGGGGTTAGAGAGTTGCTTAAATCTTTTTCAGCCTCCTCATGAACCCTGCTTTGATGTCTCTCCTTTCCAAAGCTGATACAGAGTTTTGCCCACTCAGGAATAACATGCTAGTTTCAAATTGAGGTTGCTCAATTGTTTGAGGCTTTATGAATGATTAAGCAGAAACTAACTGCACATAGCACTTGACCCCAGGCTTGTGCAGGGATTACCTTTTTATGGTTAATGTCCCTAACTCTGCATTACAGCCCAGGAGCTTGTGTCCAAAGTACAGTTTAGTGTTGGAGTACTTCTCGGCAGCTGTGAAAAGAAAAGACAACTAAATGCAGAGGCTTGTACTGTGACCCCAATAATATGTTCAAGAGATCCCTAAATTATAGGCACTTTTGCCATTACAGCAAATAATATTGCCGTGTTGAGTGATAGTTCATGGGCAGGGCACACTAGGACTGCGTTTGGTCAGCTGTGGTGAAAATTATGTAAAAAGTCCAAGGAATCCTCCAAAGATTTCTTTCTTCCCCTCAATGACATGAGCCATTGACCTGTTTCCGTGATCACTACATTGTATTTCAGGATGGGATGTGGTGCCCGTAATCAGTGGGAAATTTGGGGAAATTTGGCTTGGCCTGATTACACACTTTGCCACAGTGCTCCAGTTTCTATTTGTCTCTATACAATCAGGGGTTGCAGAAAATGCCATGAACCATGGCAAGGCTAATGAGATATCTCCTGCTTTGGCTGGTGAAGTTCTGGGAGCACACGCCAGTGCCAGGAGCCAGGGTGCTGAGGCAGCCCCCACGAGTTGCTCCTCAGGGATTTCTGTACATGCAGAAAGGCCTTGGGGGGGACTTGTTTGAATATCCTTTTGTGTAAGACAAGCAGCAGGGAAACAGCACAGATTTACCTCTTAAAAACACAGCTAGTTCACGTTTGCACTTTCTGAGAGCCAGGTTATGCCAAACTCACAGGCAAAGGGAGCCTGGGGCCCAAAGTCTCCTATTCATGGGGTAAACCCTAAATCCTCAGTAAATAGGGTGTAAAAGTGTTTGTAAACAGACCTGGCAACCTACCTGTTAGTAGCTCTCTGTTTAAGTTTGCTCTGTCCACAGAAAGAATGTACTGCAAGGCAAACAAACATGGGGTTCAGGAGTCATTGCCGAAAGCTGCTCTGCATGGCCAGATGAGAAACATTACCCTCCAAACAGCCACTGAAGTCAGGGGGTCACGCAATCCCCTTCGCGCTCACAGCATCCTTTCTAAGAGTGTGAGCCCCAGGCTATCCACCAACAGAGCTACTAATGCCATCAAAGACCCTTCATGCTCTGCAAAGCATCTCTGAGTGGCAGCATGAGACCAGTACCTGGTTCTTCTTCCCATAGGGGATAGAGTACTTCTTCCCCGAAGGCATATGTATCCTCCTTGCCCGCATGGGAATGCCTTTGGACACAATCTGAAATGGAAGGGAACATAACCCAGCCTTCTGGACAAAACTGAATTGCTGAGGGGCAAGGCACAAGCTACCAAGCGTTATTCCCCCCATGCACTGCACTCCAATCAGAATGGGATGCTCTCTGCTCATACATTTTCATGTGGCTATCCAAGTTACCAGGGAAAATTTTACAGGGCTGTCAATGCCAAGTCACTACATTTTACTGGGATTACTTACAAGCTCATTCTCATAAAAATCAGTGCAAAAATATTTTTTGAGAGAAGGAACATGAAAAGCCCCAGGGTGCAGGACTGGGAAGGGGATGACAGTCAAATTACATCCTAGTGCTGGGATACAACCTGTTGAAGCCTGTGCTCCTCTGCAGGGAGCCAGGGGCCGGGAGAACCCACCACTACCAGAAGTGCAGAAGTTGGTGTACACAGATTTCAGGGATCAGCCCAAAGCTCAAGGTTTTGTGGGAAAATACAAATCTGGGCATGCCAGTGGGGAAACCAGACCCCTTTACCACATCCTGCTGGTACTCCAGCTCTTTTGGGAGTCCACTTACTCCTGCCACGTTTGCCCTCACCCTCCAGGAGGGAGAAGAGCACGGTGGGGAGGTAAACACTAGAAGGTGGTGTCTGAGTGTTGGTCTCCCAGGGAAGCACCATCTGCCATGAGCAGAGCCCAGCTGCCCAGGGTTAGGTGCTACCCCCAGGCTGGGGAGATCTCCATTGGTCTACCTCCACCCTCACAAAAGCACACCTACCACTGTGGTGGCCCCTGTGTGTGCTTGGGGAGCAGTAAAGAGCCTGTCCATCACCAGCTGGAGTCAACAGCGTTTTAACCACAGAGACCCCATCACTGACAGAAGCTGCCAGCGTACCTGTTCTTCCATCCCCACAGCTTGGAGGGCTTGGCGTCCTCTGTGGGACAGGGCCAAGTTAATGCTTCTGCCACGGGCAAAGCTGGCCACCCGGATGTCTGTGTGGAAAGAGCAGTTGGTTATGCAGACGCTGATACCACAACTTGGTGTGGGCGGTGTCTCCCAAAATCCCTGTAGCAACTGCAGGCAGGACAGTGGGGAATTCCTGTCTCCCTACTCTGCATGCAGAAAGGGCAGGTATCAGAGGGCACATTCAGCTGTTGGGGAGTCAGCTGAGCAGCTTCAAGGGCTGCTTCCTCTGTGCCACTTCTAGCCTGGAAGAAGTAGCTGCAGCCAAGTGCTGCAAAGGGATTCCCGGATCCTGACAGCTCCCCACAGTGCCAGAGGCAAGTACAAGTAACCAGTGGCTATTTGAACCTGTGAAACTTCTAGCATATACAACATTCAGCAAAGAGTTTAACAGTTAAACCACAGTGAAAAGCCATTTGCCCTTGCTCAAGGCCTGCAGCCTGCTGGCATTGCTTGGAGCTGGCTGCTGTGACCCCCGTTTGTGTGGTGGGGATGCAGAGCTGTGTGCAGGACTCGGGACGGGTGCAGTTGGGAACTGTGCAGCAGAACTGCCCATCTCAACGTCTGCCCAAGCAATAAGAGTTATCACAGAGACCACATGTCACACAGGGCTTCTCCTTCCTTTCACTGCATGTTCGAGTTAAGTTTCACCTTCCATGGTGTTGTTCTCATCTGCCGCTTGGCTTGCCATCTCTTCCCAGGTTTTATTTGTCTGTCAACTGACAGACACTGAAGGCAAACGATTTCTCTCCCTTTCAGCTAGCACCTGGGCTCCAAATCATCATTTCTCTGTTGCAGTGCCCTGTAGAGCTAGAGGCTTCTGGAAAGCACTCCATCTCTCCTCCTGCCTCTCTTGCCACCAGCCCTCCTCACCACCGATGGCAGTGGTTACCAGACAAGTCAATGCTTTTAATCCCAACAGAGTTGCTGCAGCAACAACAGTAGTTGCTTCCAAACTTCTGATGCGGGTTCAACAGCACTGTGCTATAATTCTTCACACAGAGACAAATTTTCAAAGGTGATGATTTGAATCAATATTTAAGCCAAGAGCATAAAAAAGGGCATCATTTTAGTAGCTGAAGGGTGGGTTCCCTCCACACAAGACAACATATTTCAAATAAATGCTCCCCACCACCACAGAAGCTAAAGGGAAGAGTGAAAAGAATATCCCCAAAGTGTCACACTTTCAGATTTCATTTTCTTTCTGCAGTTTCAGTGAGCTCACACAGTTCCTCTTTTGCTTCTTCAAGAACTGCTATCAGTAAATGGACAGAAACATTAATAAGGCAGTAATGATCAGGCTGAACTTACCTTCTCTGGCTTCATAAACGTCAACATGGAAACCTCGTCTAGCAAAGAAACAGGCATTTAATGCACCCACCTACAAGAGAAGGATCAGGAATGGTGGATGAAGTGTTTAGTAACTATGTGGTAGCTATATCACAGATCACTACTGAGATGCAGCTCAGCATATACAGGAAGACCCTTTGATCAAGAAACTTAGAGAACTTCTTCCTGGAAAGAAGTCCTCTGGCACCCTTGATGTGCCTGCAGAGCCTCCAAAACAAAGTCACCCATCAAAACTCATTGTATAAAGTCATACAAAGTTCAGGGCTTGTTTACATGCATTAATTGCAGCACGGCTAATCACTTCAGCCAGAGACAACACAAGCTGTAACAGGCAAGCTCCCTGCTCCTCTCTGAACTATATTTGTCTTCCTCGAGAGAGTTCGGGGTATTGCAGCATTCCCTTGGGAACACATGAGGGGAAACTAGACCTGCGGAAAAGCAAGATGTTACCTTAAAAAGGGCAGCACACCTATGTCCTGTTTGTTATTTAAATGCATGGCTGTCTTTTTCGTATTTAAATTCCATTATTAATCGCTGTCAGAACTACAGACTCTTATGTCATCACTCTTTTCCAGCAGCACAGGGACCAAGAAGCTAATGGCCAAAATATCAAAAGACAGATTTAGGTGCTGCAATGCTCCATGTTGCCCCTTACAGTCAGATGTGTTGCATCTCTGGGATATTCTCAGCAGCAAAGCTTACCTTCAAGGGAAAGATCCATTCTTCTCCTACAAAGTCCTAGCTGTTCAAATGACCCTTGCTGCCTCCCACAGTGGGAACTTAACTAAGTCCTCCATAACACCCCATCATCTAAAGGAGGAATGATTTTAAGAAAAACATTGACCCCACATCCAAGCAATGCTTTTACAGCACTGGCAAATGCAATCGCACAACGCCAAATTACGTTTCCTACCAGACCACCGCCAACAACAGCAACTCTTTTTCCCTGTGGGTCACCAGGCTCCATCACTGGGGCAGCCTCCAGGTCGCAGGTTCTTACCACGGCTTCCCCACTCTCTGTCCTGCTGCACTGCTCTCACCAGCAGGGAGGAGAAGGGCAAGGACATGGGTGGCAGATTCATACCTGGGTTCTTCTCCCCTGGTTCATGTTAAAGTTTAACTCCCAGCCCAGAGACTGTTGGTGAATCAGCCTGGCCATGTGGCCAGCCACATTGAGCCTTAGGTGAAGAGATATGAATGTGGCATTATTCAGTCAGGCCTTACTAAAAAGGCCTCTTTTGAAAATTGTAAAGCAATTCTGCAGCCTTCAAGGACCCGCTAATGGAACACACACAGAGCAGGAGGAGAACTTGCATCTGCTGGGCTTTTGCTGGGCTGCAACTGCAGAGGCACTGGTGGGATGATGTGGAATAACTCCTGGAGCACTCTCCTGAGGGTGGGATATGAGCCACACTGCTTGCCTGGGGGCCTAATCCCATCTGTGAGGACATCTTTCGCCCAAGGAAGCTGTGTGTGGCTCAAACGTTTTGGGGTGTGATGCTGAGCAGAAGGTCCATGCTTAATCTGCAGAAGCTTTCCAGGACTTGGATGAGGCTGTGAGGAGACATCTCTGCATGCACTATTTCACATGCCCACCCTCGGGAGGATGTGCTCTGATGAGCCAATCCTGCACACAGTAAGCTTTTAAAAGTGAGGAGCCAATTACAGGCTACACACAATAATTAAACAGCAGACAGTAAAAACACGTATATTAACATACACTAACAATCATTTATTACTAAACCTACAACATACAGCCCAAGACAGAAGATATATCTCAAAGTAGCAAGACCAAATCCCCACACAAGCACAGCGTCATTCTCCATTGCATATCCTGGTTGCCTGTGCAGGAAGGGCCAGCTGCTCCTGAGGGGACAGGGAGCAAGCGCCGCGCTGCGCCGCGCCCCCAACCTGCAGTACCATGCAAGGAGAGGACATACAAGACAGGGTCAACAGGACCCAGAAGCAGTCCCAGGCCCAAGCTTAAATGGAACTGCTGGCCTTGGGGAGGGCAGGTGTCCTAGGTGGGGCTGGTTGGGGTTGTTAAAGGCTCTTAGTTCCTTGTGGGCCCTGGCACTGCATCCAAACAAATTGCCACTGAAGACCCTCCATCAGGTTTCTCTGATCTACTCAGCAGTGAATTGATCCATGCTATCTGATTGACTCACACACAGCAAAGAAAACAGAGCAGAGAGGGCAAAGAGCAAGGTAAGTTTTATGTAGTAAATAAATTACTCATTGTTTTCAGAGCACAGACAGCACACCATTAGCTTCCAGCAGTGGCAGGTATTATTTGGAAATATCACTCACAGCACCCTTTGCATGCTTGTCCAGTAGGCTTTACAGATTACTCCACCACCCTGGCTTACCAATTTGATGGCATCACTTTAAGGTATGCCAATTATTTCATGGACTCCTGTGGATAACACAGCATACAATCGTGTAACCAAAGCTGGTCTCGTAGTACTGCTTTCTGCACAAGCAGTCTCAGCCATGATCCATGTACCTGCTCTGGAGGCAGGAGGCACGGATATGTGGGAAAGCTCCTGACCCGTCAGTGAGCTACACTATGTGGTACAGTAAATGGGCCACAGTGTGAAAGTTTTTTCTTCCAAGATGATACCTATCACTTTCTTCCTGCCATGCCTATCTCCTTAGCTACTGAAAATAGTTCTTGGCAAACCCAACTAAACTTTGCCTATCACGGACTATCTGTGTCCCGTGCAATATCTTTTCTTCTGGGTAAACATTCCAAACAAAATTTAGGTCCCTGGACTATCTTCATCATCTTCACTCACAAACTGCAGCAGGCAAAACCAACATAAAGATGTCCTCCACTTTAAAAACAGGAGAAGGTGGGAAGACATTCAGAAAATGCTGCTAATTCATTGTTTATCTTTCTGTATTAAACACAACCAGGCTGCTCAGAGAATGAAAAAGTATCGCCTGATTAAAACTTTGAGTGAGCCTTCTGAGGAGTCCTAAATGAAAAGAAAAAGAACAGGATAGCATGGCCTCAGCTTAAAGCCTGCCCTCTGAAAATTAGTGGGAAAAGTAAAGGCAAAAGTGTTTCATTTATGTTGCTGAAGAAAAACACATGCCAATATCCGAGGAAGAACCTCGGGATTTTATTATTTTTTTTAAATCAAGTCTAAACCCTGATTATATGAGGGAAAGGTTGACAAATAAGGAAACAAATATACACAGTTCCAGGCTGCTTAAGTCACCTTCCAATAGCTCTCTGAGAATAAAACTGTGGGTAGCTTTGTAAATGTGAGATTTGAGAGAGACTGAGAGTCAGAGCCCTCCTGGGGCAGAAAATGTGGACTGCAGTTAGCTGGGAGTAGGCATTGCACATCAATCTTCAAGCCCAATGACTACAGAAGCAGATTTCTTCTGTTCATCTCCAATGAGAATTACTTGTCCAAATAGCGCATAAAGGCAACTCACACAAGTAGGGCAGACTGCTGGTCTTCAGGAAAAGCCAGTGCCAGGATTTTACCCTGCTATGCTGGTAACTTGCATTTGGATCGTTCTTGCTCATCTTTAGGTCCCCACATAGGTAATTATTGTAGAACAAGTATATCTGTGAGGGAGTAAAACCAAAAATACTGAGGGAGGAACACTTCAGACTGATGAAGTTCGGTGACTAAACCCTCATTCAGGCATCCTGGGTTAGTTTGCATTATCGTCCCCAGGAGGGCAACAGCCCCCTTTTCAAGGGCATTTCCTCAATTTGCACATGAAGGGGACTCAGCCCTGGAGCTGGGTCATGCTAATTTGCAAGGTCTCATATAACATTGGTATTAAGATTATTTCATGCCCAGGGGCTGCAGTGGGCTGCCAAGCCTGCAAGACACTTGGGGATGGGCTATCTTGGTTCTGTGAAGAGAGGGGAAAAAAAGCATTGATTGCTTGTCTGGGCTTGGAAGATGAGAGGAAACAACTGAACTAGCAGAAATGGGTGAGCAGGCCGCAGGTGCATGGTACATTTGTTCTGAACATCTGCAGTCTTTCTCCCGGTCACTTCTTCTACCAATAGTGCGCAGTCATACAGACATTAGACTGTTGATCAGACAGATTATTTAGGAGCTGTTCAAATACAGGTTGACCTCAGCAACGCTATGGTCCACTTGCAGAGGAACATATACTGTCAGTATGTGGGCCACCTGCAACAAGAAAAATGGCTTGTGTTTGGTAATAGCCAACAGTACGTGCTTTCTGCAGCTGCAAAAGGGCAGTGTAGATGTGTCAGATCTCATAATTCATGGTGGAAGATAGCTGAAGAGGAAGAAGAAGACAGCTTAAAAGCCATGGCAAGATCTTCCTTCGCCAATTTCTGTGAACAGCTAATTGCAGTGATTCTGGAAGGAGGCAAGAGATCTTTACCAGTAAAGATTACAAACCCATGTGAAAATGAAAGGGGTGGAAATGTTTATCCCTTATGATCCCATTAGGTAAATAATCTGTTCAGGAATTCAAATCCCATGCTAAAGAGGGCCATACAGATACCCCTGCCAGCAGATTGCCCATGCATGAGGATGCAGCTGCCTCCAATCCTGTCCTTCTGTTCACTAAGGCTTTGACAGAGCCATAGCACACAAATAAAAGCTGTGTTCCGACCAATGCAACAGTGAGTCCCCATCCCAAAGTACCCTGCCACCCCACCACACTCTAGCAATATACATGTCTTTACCAGCCTTGGCATGTAAGAACATGCTAGCATTGCTGCTTCCATGTCTGCTTTCTTGCTATCCCCTCCTGACATACTCGCCAAACCACTGCTCTCTCTTGGCTCAGATCCTTGCCCAAGGTCCCTTCTGCCGCTGGCATTCACATGAGCAGACTAGTTCAAACATTAGTCCCACGTGTGATCTGCTCACGCCTAGAAAGCTGACGCGGCTCAGAGATAGCAGGTAAGTGAGCCCCTGGAGGAGCCAGCTGCTGACCTCTGCTCAGGGCTGGAGGGTTCTACAGACCTGGGGGCAGCGTAGGAAGAAGTCCATCCATTTCTGCACTTGAAAAAACACCCCAGCTGCACACACAGGCTTATCACAAAGGCTCAGCTTTATTTATGAGCACTCCTCTCCCTTTGTATTATTTTCCTTAGCAAGTGGTTGTGGCTTTTTTTCCCAGGAATTGCTGATAAGCAAATGTCTCAGCAGTGTTTTAAGAATATAAATCCTACTGGGAACCTTAGCCTGAATGTAAAACACATGCAGCCCTTATTTACCAGGTGTCTTCCAGGTTCACAAGGAGACCCAAAACCCAGGGTAACAACCACTGCAGAGCAGAGCCATGCAGCATTGCTTAAGTGGTGGCTCTGTGTGGCAGGGACATAGCTTTGTATCATCTGCAGACCTTGTCTGTTCCTCATGTTTATTCCACAGTGAGCAAGGGTTAATTGCTCAAGTTATAAGACTGAGTGTATCAAATCATGACTTAACCCACCTCAATCCCATTGTTGTGTTAAAGACAGGACTGGCCGCAGCGAAGAACCATGAAGGCATGGCATTGTCTGGTCTACCTTCCTACCTGACCTGTGCAGGAAGGAAGTGCTAAAAGTTTACACTGTGGCTGCCTGTGTACCTACGTAGGCGTGCTGCTCGTCCAGTGATGCTCCATGGATGTGGACGGGAAGCCCCCGTAGGGCACTGGGAGCAGCCCTGTGGGAAGGTAGTGGTGGTGCACCGCAGATGGCCTGGGTCTGTCTACTTTCACAGCCAGGGGAGCAGCAAACTGCAGGTCCTTGTTGGAGAGAGACAAAGGGCAATTTGTGAAATCTGTGCCCCCATGGGAAGGGTCCCTGGATGAGGGTCTGGGCTCCCACTTGGCCACCACTTGGTAAAGGAATTCCTTCAGCATTTGTCTGGAGATGGGTTTTAAAGGCTCCAACACAAACTCCAGCAAACATTCAGTGATTTCAGATTTCACCTGATATTCAGAAGCACTCAGATCCCACTTGCCCTGATTTATCCCACTGATCTACGTCAGGGAAATGCACACTGACAGGGTGGCCTGGGGAGGAATGTGGGGGCCTGGGGGATGCATGCTCTTCCTCTGCTATCTTCCCGTAGATGTGCGGCCCTCCACAAAAAGCTGCAGATGAGTCTGCTGGCTCTCCCAGCACCACCATCTGCCCCAGACATCTCCCACACAGCAAGGGGGAAGGAGTATTCAATACCAGAAACCGCAAAGTTTAAAGGAAAATAGAAAAGGACTTCTGTCCAAGGCAACGCTTGGCACAGCTCTGGCATGAGGAAGAGCCAGCACTGCCTGCCATTTCCACAGCGAGTCTGCCCTGGAACCATGGCTGATGAAGCCTGTGGGCCCCTCTGCACTGCAAGTGGTGTCCTGGGACTTCTGTGCTCCAAAACATGAGAGCTAGCAGCTGCTGTTGGAGGCTCTCTGTCCGGGACAGACATTTGGTCTCAACAGGTGCCAAAACCTGTCACCTCCCTCCAGGCCACGGAATGGGTTATGGAGGAGGATTGCATTTCCTACCCCTCTGTTAAACCCAGGGCTCGGGGCCTTTTAAGCTATCTGTTGCTTTTGCAAATAGCATGTAGGAAAGGTGCAAGTAAGCTGGGCAAGGACTGCAGAAGTGTAGGAGTTACTTTCTCAGCACCTGACAACTTTAACATGTGAGAAGAAGCAGCCAAATCTTTCTTACAGCACAGGAAAAAGACATAGCCTGAAAATGGAGGGGTAGGAAAAGTATAGGGGAAGTTTTTTGCAACACTGGGACATCCCCTCGTCCCCAAAGATAAACTGTCTTTGCTTCTCAGTTAATAAATGCTACAGATTAAAGACTAGACATACATTTTTCCAAAGCATTTAAGAACTCTAAGGAGGTATATAACCTCATTAAAAATAGCCTAGGAATTGGGCATCTAAGGATATGTTCAAAATTACATGCCTCTTACCAGGCATTCATAAGGCATTTTGGAAAAATCCCTATAGGGATCTACACACCGAAATATCTTTAAGATCTCTCCTTTCAGAGCTCAGTAGCCATTGATTTTCAGTGAGACAGGAACTAGAGCAGTGGGGCTCCATCACAAAATCTATGCTTCAGCTCTAGCTCATTTGAACCTGCCAGGTGAAACTTTACCAGTTCCAGGATTTGTAACATAAATATTGCCCTGCTGTTTGCAGCAAGTGGACCTGCAGCAGCAGATGCCCAGTGTAGATCTCTTCCATGCATAGTCTGTTAGTGGTTCAACTTTACAGCCCAGATAATTTTCAGAGCTGGAGTGAATCCAGTTTGCACTTCTATTGGGTCCTGTCACAGTGCTCATCATGGTAAAGAGGCAGGTTGTGCTCTGCTCAGTAACTGTCTTCTAGTGCAGTGAGTTTGAAGATGCACACAGCTGTTAAACATCCCAGACTTTCTGCTTGTTTTGTCCAGGCCCTGCACCTTCACAATGAGATTAACCATTGCCTCGTGTGAGCAATGACACCCTTCAGACTCCAGTGTCATTACCTGCTGTGCATGCCGAAGCAGGGGAGAGCTGGGTCCAGCAGGCTGTGTGAATGACATCGGTGGCAAAGCCTTCAGCATCATGTTCTGCATGATGATCTGGTGCATCTGAGCATTTTGCATCAGCATCATCTCTACCATATCTGGGAAGAGGTAACCCCAAGGAAGAAAGTAAGAGCTTTATCAGCAACTGACAAGCAGCAGAGGCGTCTTGGTAAGAAGTGCCCTCCAGCATGCAGACTGCTCACTGCAACCAAAACAAAGCAGCTGAAAGGGACACATGAAGAATATTAGCGTTCTTTGGCCAGGCAGTGCTGTTCAGACCAGCTCTTCTGTTTCTCCTCCCTTCTAGAAGAAAGCTGCTGTTAAGCATCTTCTGTTAGTTCCCCTACAAACCCAACCCTCTGGCTATGCCAACTGGCAGGCTGGAGAAGGACTGAGCACTAGAGCTCTCACTTACTACAGCATGGACCAGCTCCTTTCAGTGCTCTCCATTTCTTCAGCTTAAGATCATTGCCTTCCATGTGAGAAGTTTCCTCAACTTTATGTGATACTGCAGTGCCACCTTGAGAGGCAACTGCATAAGCACCAAAGCTGCTTACCATGATTTCTGCATCCTAATCACAAAGGACCTGTGCAGTGTAACTAATTTGCTTGGGGGGGGAAGGAAGGAGGGAGAGGGGAGGAAAAAAAGAAGAAAAAAAAAATCAAGGCAACTCTCCTGTTTTGTTTTTTTTTAACTGGTCATACCAAAAGTAGTTTACACCTACCAGCTTCAGAAAAGTCATGCATGAATTGGGACTATTTTGTTTATGAAAATAAACTGATTAAAAAAATCCAGACACTCAGATGAAGAAAGAGCTAAGAAATATAGCAGTTTCATGACTGAGGATTTCTCTGTGGGATGAAGAAACCTTTGGCTGAAGGTTGAGCCAGAGAAGTCAGCCCAGGTTCTGTTCATGTATTATTTTACAGTAGCATCCACCTATGTTTAGAAATAAACTCTTTTTATTGACATTGTACTATATTTGGAACAGCACTTTCAGATGTTCTGTCTTGTTTCCAAACACGGGGCATAATAAAAGCCTGTACTGTTCTGAGGAGATTGAACAGCAGGTTAAGAGGGAACAAAAGAATAAAAACATATTTTAGAAGCCTGTTTGATAATTTTGGAATCATCTGTGCACATGAATTTGACCTAGTTAAGATTACTCAGTCCTATGGGTTGAACTGTTTTGCTTTCCCAAGATTCCCCAGCAGCTTAACCTCACTTTGCTGAGTTTGTAGTTCATTTTTCTTTAGTTCTAGCAACAAGGGTTTGTCTGAAAGCCTCTCAGAAATGGTATCTAGTCCATTTAAGGAGTGCAATTCCCACAGCTCCAGCAGCAGCATGTCACCAACTAGCTTGCTTACTGTTCTATGCTCCCTTCCACTTGCCATGGCACCTCGCTTGCCCTCTCCAGGCCTGGTGATGGGAGCTGGCTGCTAGATGGAGGGTACATTACCTTCTTTAATGCTTCCAGAGCGGGGGGTTGCAAAAGGCTGGGCAGGGGGGATCTGTGTGATCAGAGGGGATGGGTGAGGTAACTGCTGGATGATGGTGGCAGGCTGAGGCGGCATCTGAAGAAGAAAGGAAATTGGAGAAGTCGGGGTTAGTTTTGGCCAGCTCCCTCATCTTTGAGAAGGGAGAGCAGTGGGTATCATCTGCCTGGACTTCAGTAAGGCTTTGGACAGAGTCTTCCATGAGATCCTCGTGGAGAAGCCGTTGAGGTCGTGGGCTGTAGAGCAGACAGTGATGTGCATTGGAAACTAGCTGAACAGCCAGGCCAGAGTGTGGGCAATCCTCCCACTCCTCTTGCTACCTTGTTCCTATGGTAAACCATTCTCATTGTTAATTTTGTGCCTTATACGTAAGATGATTTCCCTTAGATTTTACCTAGGGCAGTAGGGGTCCCGGTACAACAGCAAGAGGCGAATCTTCCCTTTTGGTGGGATAGGTGTTTCCATACAGTTCCCAAGTGGTTGCTGTCTCAGACTGGCACAGTGCTAGTGGTGCTTCCTAGGAGAGAGGATCCTTACCATCTGCTGGATAATCCTTGGTGGCTCCGCCTGGGGAGCTGGAAAAGGTATCTGGTAGACGTTCGGGGGGGCAGCTATGTGGTTATGACAGTACCCTCCAGCTGGTGCAGGGGGCTGCGAAAGCTCTTCCAGAAGGTGCTGCTCCTGCAAAATCAAGCATATTCTTAAAGAAAACCTGGTCACATAAAAGCAGACAGTATTGTTATGGTCTCTGGACACCCTTGGGAGCCCGCAGCAGGGTGCAGAAACGTCCAGCACTCCTGTGTCTGACAGGCAGACCACAAGTGACCGCTGCATGAAGCGCTCAACCAGTGCCCACGCAAGTATAAAGACAGTTTTTCTTCCCACATATCTCAAAGCCATACAGTTTTCAGCATAAGCAAAAAGGGATGGTAAAAAAATGAAGAATAAACTGCCAAAAGTCTGGGAAAATGTTTCATTCGTGGTTGGTACCCTCCACAAACCAGAAATAAGTAACAGTTTCTATTGTCCCTATTTTGGCAGCATTAAAAATCCCTTCTTTGCATTTTGGCATTACCCCAGAGAGCTTACTATACAGCAGTTCAGGACAAACAGAATCAACCCACCAGCTAACTGAAGCGGCCACAAGCTTCATTAGCTGTAGTAAGGGAATACAAACTGCTCTCCGGCCCCTCTCCCTGAGTAGCTGGCCCAGCCTCTATACTCTGAACCAGCAGAGGACTGAATACTGCCCAGCCAAAGAATTAAAGGACAGGAAAAACCTGAATCCACATCAGCAGTGGATGTGCAGATAACTTGGCCCTTTCTGTTGTTTCTGTCCACTGAGAGGGCTCTTACCCTAAGTTCCTGCAGCAGATTGTTCCTTTGCCTTAGGGCACTTTGGAGCATATCCTCCCATCTTTTCCCTGAAGGAGGAAAAGTCTATTATCTTCTCAAAAAATCACAAAGACAGAGGTATTATAGCACCTACATTATGAGATTAACTCTAGAAAATGTGTTATAAAATAGCTTGACTTCTTTCACAAAAGGCTTTAGGCTACTTTTCTTGTCAAATCCAACAAATGGACAGATAATGACTTTATGCCACATGCAGATGCAGCTGTTCAGCAGCTCTACAAAGGCAATGCACTATGCCACATGCAGATGCAGCTGTTCAGCAGCTCTACAAAGGCAATGCACCTTCTCTTAAAATAAACTTTTCAGATTGCTCTCTAGAGCCCCAATTTTAACCTCCCGGCTTAGAAACTCATTTCAGCCTGAAATTTCCTAGATATACTCTGTACATGCAGAGGATGATTGTGCAAAGTGTAAAAAAACTTTGTTTTGACCTATCAAAGCAAACTCAGTTTTGAATGTCAACTTTTCTGTTTCCTTTTTGTTCTGAATCAACTTCCTTTTCAGTTCTTCCTACATACAGCTGATTTTGAACTCGCTTGAAATGAAGATAAGAAAGAACATTTTCAGACACATTGGAGGCATGCGTGGCATCTGCTCTGAAAAGCATCACTATGTATTTTGAAACTGTACGTTGTTAAAGGGATTTTTAATTTTTGGCCACAGCACTGGAAGTTTACAACTATTTGTGCATCATCTCAATGAATATGAGCCCAGAGTACAATCTACAAATATTTCTGATCTTATACTGGTAGCCTTTAATCCATAGATAATATAATTATAAAAATTGCATCTGCCATGCAAAGAAACAAATGCACTGCACATAGCATGCGGAGCTTCCATGGGAGTACTGTAGAAGGGAACACACTACTTGTACATGAAATGTCATAGCAGTCTTTGAAAGGGTTTGATAAAGACACAAGTTATTTTAAATACCCTTATTTATCAACTTTTAGCTGGTTCAGTAGCTTTTATAGAGAATTGTCAAAACTTCGTAAGTTTCATAAACATGCTGGGATTCCTGACGTCTCCGCCCTAGCCAAAGTCAGGATGTAATTGCACATGCATGGTTTCCTGGCAAAATGGTTTCCCAGCTCTTATCAATACAGTCCTCAAGACCAACTCTTTCAGTATAAGTGTTTGTTTCATAAGCTGAGTCCCTTTTTTTACACTGGAAACCATGTTCTTGTCTGCACAAGGCTGCATTGGTCAGCTTCAAAGGTGCAAAACAGCATTAGTAGTGGAGTGTTCCTCCAGCCTGGATCACTCAGAAACACACAGCTGTCCTAATGACTCCTTTTCAGGATCACCAAAACCAAGCATACAGCTGGACTGCAACAGGGGCTTACTCCTAGGTATAGGAGCTAGGACAAATAGGATCACCGGTAGTTTGTTCCAGCTGAACCTGCATCCTCAGGTGAGAGGCCACAGAGGACACCTGGGCAAGGGGTCATTCTTATGTCAGTGCTCATCTGGCTGATCAAAACCAGTTGAATAAATTCAAAAGATAAAATGTAGGTAGCTGCACAGTATAGCAAGCCTGTTCTCCTTGCATCAAGGCTGCTAAGAGTCAACAGCTTAGTTAGGACCGAGACTAGTATACAAATGGTCATTACTGCACAAGCTTCACTGGAACGGGCATTTTTCCTACTTCCAGTCCCCAGGGCTGCATACAGTTTTACATACACACAGTATGAGCTTGGGCAGCACTGACTCAAGTTCAGAGACTCTCTCCTGCCCTGCAGACAGTGTCCCTGTCACAGAAGCCAAGACAGAGCAAGTTCTGACTACCCAAATGCCCAACCACTGGGCACGCAGAGGCCCCTTTCAGCTTTTAGGGAGGAGATGTGATCACCTGGTGTGACCTGCTAAGGAACTCCTCCCTAAGAACATCACTAAGCCCTTTCATGTCCATAATTAGAACAAACGCTTCTCTTTTACTTGCAGTTGGGAGAGGTGACTCCATCTTCTCTAGGTCCTCCTGTTCATTTTCTAGCCTCTGTTGGTAAAACCACAACAAGAACTGGTTATGAGTCACGCAGCAAAGTTCACAACAATTCCCAATTCTACATTACAGGCATAGGTTTGGGATGGAGGAGATAAAGCAGACTGTGACTGGCCACAGATCCTATTAACCTTCATCCCAACGTGCAGTCACTTGCCAGGTTGGCCTTGGACCTGCCTCATCACCATGAGCTTGCTGGGTAGATCTAGACTTTTTGGTTGAATCTGGCCAGCATCTCTGGCTCTGACCTGCTTGGCTTGCTTGGGGGCTGGCCAGCCAGGCCCCTGCCCTGCTGGCAGTATTATTGTGCTCAACTCCTTGTTCCATAGGGAGCAGCTGGCCCTTGTTGCTCCCTGATGCTTAGAAATTGGGGACCTTTTGCTCATACACAGACTCTTTTCTTGGTTCTGTGTGGCTCCACGCTGGTGGAAACTTTGCCCTCAAATGGCTGCTGTATGTAAGACAAAAGACTCCACCGTGGAGACAGATCAGATGCCACTTCCAGCATTCACATCTCCAGGCAAATTGTTTTTCTTTCCAGACAACTCTAAGTGGCTTCTGGAGGACACTGAAGTAGAAGATCCACACTACTGGATGTCAGATGTGGTGAGGGTGATGAAACAGGGCTGAGCGGAGAACCCTAGGTGCATTAGCGTGTGGAGTCAAAACAACGAGGTACTGGAATTCTGTGTGGCACCTCATGCACTTCCAGTAAAGGTTCCATGTTTCACCAGGCAACATACCTTAAGTGAAAGTAGACAAAAAAGAAGACATAAAAACAATCTGAGGTCCTCTTTACCCAAGATTTACTCCTAAACTTTGCCTGTCACAGCTCACACTGGTTTTGAGCTAACTGGTGACATCTCCCATAAGATCAGTCACTTCAACTCTTATTTTTAATTTACTGTAGGTCCATGTAGACTTGCACAATATTATTTAAAAAAGTGACAGTGACTGTAGCACCACTGCACATCGGTCTGCCTCTGCTTGCACGAAGAAGGAGGTTCTCAATTGGTTGCAGATCCTCTGCATCTCAGTAGAAATGTAATTATTTAAAACGCAATGTTAATGTTTAAACATGCAAGAGCAAAAGGCAGAATAAAGGTGACCATTGGAGAGTTATTCCCTTACCTTTTCTAGGAGGTTGAGTTTCAGTCGTGTGAGGTAATCCACCACTGAAGGATCTGTCATTGTCATAGTCTCATGGAACAATAGGCAGGCAAAAACAGATTAAAAAGCTAAGCAAAGGCAGATGTGTTTTCAGTGGTCATTTTTTCCCTTCCACCGTCTTCACTGAAGAATAATTCCATTAGAAAAAAAATACAAGACTGTGAGCAATTGAAGGAATTAGATAAAAGCTTCAGTTTCACTCCCAGGTAAAATGTTCACCACAATGTCATAGACACAGCTTTTTCTGGCATTTCTCTCAATGCATTTTTGTGCTGCAGGTTGTGATGATCACGGAAGGGTAACTCAGGGTGAATATTTGTGTGCTCTTAATGGTTGCTAGCCTTTCCCTAGCAGTGGCACTAAGCCTGGCCCTTTGTGTTGTTAATGTCTTCTAAGCAGCTCAGTTTTGTGCCTGTAACCTGGTTGCTAAGTTTGTAGTGCCAGTCCCAAACATAAACAATTTAATCTCCAGGTGTAGAAGCTTATGCACCTGTTGAAAAATCAAATGCCTAGCACATTAGTGGACAAGAAAAAAAGAAATAAAAGCCAGTGGTTCTTTAACACAAGCTCAGTGCTAGGGGTCAGACTATAATCTTGCTGATTAATACCTGATAGCAATATTTATCCCACTGTAAAGGGCCCATACATGTTTGATGTAGCCCTTCATATGAGTTTTCATCACCAGATAGTAATGGAAAACTCAAAAAATTAAGGAACATAGCTGGAACCCATCTCCACATGAGTAAAAAGGCTATGGGATAACATCCTTTTGCTTACCATCTCCCAAGCAACCTATAGGGTGTCTCCCCCTCCCAGCAAAGCCCTACCAACATAAAAAACAGAGTAACATTTATCACGGACATCCATAAAATCAACACCAAGGCACGAGAAAGAAGCCAGGTATCATACTCAGTATCATATTTTAAGCCTGGTTCTGCTCCTAGGAGAGCAAAATTACAACCTCTTCCTTACTTGAAGGGCATAGCAAAGCCACAACTGAGCCACTGCTGGCAGCTGGAGCAGCTGATAAATGCTTGTAGGTAGCTGTGTGGGAGCAGCACAGATCACCTCCTCCAGCTGTGACCCACATAGCATGCATGTGCAATCTGTCCTTAAAAATACACAGGCTGGTAGTCACTGCAGAGGTTATAGAAACTGAGACATAGGGAGCCCAAAATTAGCTGTGCTGTGTCAGAACTGGGGCTCAGCTTTCTTTGGCAGGGCTCATTGGCAAATGCCATGAGTGACACGGCAGAACAGAGAACCCTCTCATCTGCCAGCAGATTTCCTAAGAAACAGCTCTATGTACTTTTTTGTACTTTAAAACCCCAATAGATTTTTCTCCCATTATCTCTAACATCTTTGATCCCTTTGTCATTTGAGCAGCTGCAACAACCTTTGACAAGGAACTTCCTAGTTATCTTAAACTTAAGCATAAGCCTAGTTATGCAAGTAAACTGCATATGTATAGTTTACTTAAGCGTTAGGAAAAAAAAAAAAAAGATTACATTCAGACTGGTTTAAATCTAGATTCCTGAAAAGATTATTGGAAATCTCCTTTCCTATGCGAAATTTATACAACTGTTCTCCATGCACTTTTTCCATGCCATTTGCAACTTACATTCCTGTATCATATTCCCATTCAGGTGTCTCTTTTCTAAGCAAGAGAATCTATTTAACTTGTCTTCAAACAGCATATTTTCCATACTCATTGATCTCATAACTCAGCTGGGAAGGTATAATGCCAGAGCTCACATAGACTGCTCTCATACCCATCTCCTGGCCTCCGCTACCGGCCACTCTCAGAAGGTGCTGCATCAGTTGCAGTTGATCATACTGTGGCTGTACGTCTCTTTGTACAGTGTCATGTTTGTCCTAGTACCTTTCTAGTTCATAAACCCTTTTGTGATGAGGTGACCTGGGTTGTAGGCAGCATTCGGGCAGCAATGTAGCAAAGCAAGCTATATTGGCATCTCCAGGCAACAACAGCACCAAGCCTGCTATTAGTCATTGCTGATGTAGTAGCCTTTTTGACTGCTGATGAATATTGAGCTGATGTTTTACCATCAACTGGTTTAATGAAGTGCCCCTTAGAAGTTATATTTCTAGAGCCTTCCTTGCAGTGTGAATAGAGGCTTACAAGAAAGGCTGACAAAAAGAACCAAGTATTCCATTACAAATACAACACCAGTGATAAGCAACTGAGTTGACTATAGAGGAAAGGAAGAGAGAGAAACTTCTGCTTGATGTGACAGGTATCCCAGAGAAAATCCAATACTAGGTAAAAAATGCTTTCCAGTAAATCTGCTAAGGGATCTTTCTTTTCCCACACTTACGGATGCCCTGGTCACAGTGGGATCCCTACTCTAGGGACATCTTACAACCTCCTAATTAATGACTTGCCAGAAATCTGTCAGCCAGACACAATAGGATCTTGCAAAAAGGGATCTATAATTACATTGAATCACAAACTAGGGATCACACCTGAACATAGTAACGAAAAAGACCAAAACCAGACAAATTTAATTCTGCAAAGGATTAACAGGAGTGTTACGTGTACCTCAGAAGAGATAATTATTATGCTCTATTTAGCAGCGCTGAAGTCAGAGTTTGAATACTGTGCCTAATTTTAGACATGGTGGTTTAAAAGGGAAAGTCAGTCCAGAAAAAAAAAGATAAAAATGGTAAATTTACAAAATGTAAGTTCTGAGGAAGACTTGGAAGAACTGGATTTCTTTAATTAGTAAGTAGATGGTGAGGACAGGACAGGCTACAATACAGGATACAATCAAGAGCAGGGTGGGGATTTTCTGTTTGAAAAGACTGAGCAAGAAGCATCTGACTTAGTGAGGGAGAGGAAAACCTGATAAAAAAAAAAGAAAAAATTCTTAAATAGTAAGATAAATGATGGAGCAGCTATCTAAAAAAAACCCCAAAACTTTCACAGAAGTTGTTTTAAAACAATATAGAAAAACAGCTGTGATGGACATTATAGGACTGTTAGACTCCTCCTCAGATATAAGAATGCATTAAACTGGTGAGGTCGATACCAGTACTACATTTCTACAATATCTTTTACTGATTTTGATACTTTATGCCTTTAATCTTAATTATTTCTAAAACACAATATAAAAAGAACCAAACAAACTGATAGACCTGGAAATATCTGGAGATGGTAAACTTTCATACTCTGGTTCCACAGGGAGGAGTCTTTATCATTTCAGTCTTAGAAGAGTGTTTTAATTTATTACAAGAGAGTTAAAAGAAAAAAAAAAACTAACACACATGCAAAAATCACCAATGGAGAAGTACATGCAATTTCCTTCCAATCAACTGTCTGCTTCCGCCAATTGTAATGTTGCAAATTAACAGTCGAGAGCTCTTTTTAGGCTGCTTGGTGGTTACACATATTGTAAAAATGTCCTATCTGCATTTGAAGCTAAATTTATGAATAAAACATATTCTACAATTAGAGTTATTTCATGCCACTGTCATACAACAATGTGCAATGTTATTTTACTGTTATTTCTGAAAACAGTAATCCTAGTTTGAACAAAATTATACTTACGATTAAGTCTTTTTACTTATGATAAAGTACAATATGCTAATCATATACTATACTTAAAATTAGTCTCCTCTTATGCAAGAATGGCAAACCCCTAGTCTCTACAAATGCTGCTCATTTATACGCAGATACTGAGAACTCTGGGTGCTGCTGCAATGTAAGGTTTCATTACCAGTCTGATCTTAGTGCAGCATTATCAGCGCTACTGCTAATTTAGTTGATGTATAAATGACCTCTACTACTTTTATGGTTATGTCAGATAAGACTGGCCTTAGCCACTGAACTTCCACTCTTCCTTAGAAGGGCCAAACTGGTCTTGAAGAAAAGGAAAGCCAATGCATACTGTCGCCTGGCAACCTCTGTAGTAGTTTAGAACTTAACCTCTACCTTGGCTCTGGACACAGACAGGCTTTCTGATGCATAGAGAAAGCCTTGCCAACCCTACCTTGCTCCTAGTGTTCTCAGGACACTTCTCTTTGGAGCATTGAGCATGCACTGCTCCAGTCTTTTTGCTGTCTATGCCGAAATAGTTACATAGAAATAACGTGGGAGACCAGGAGATTAGTACAAAATGGTTTATTCCAAGAATGCGAACATGGATGGTGGTTGACATAGTATGGGAAACCCAGACAACACAGATGCAGTGCGTGGGAGCAGCTAGCTCTAGCTCATGACCTGGATATTACAACGTCCAAATTTGGGACAAAAGCCCATACAGAGAAGAGCCCAACTTAAGAACCAAATGCATAGAAAGGTCCAGGGATAGAAAAGTGGTTGTTAGATCATGAAAACGCTTGCATTTCCCTGTTCTTAGCAAGAATAAGCCAGTGTATTGCAAGAGGTTGCCTCTGAACTGAGCCAAGTAACAAATTTGATTACAGCATGTGCTTTCTAGCATGATTTAATGACATCAAGAGACAAAGAAATCACCAGTTTTGTAAGTGACTATAAAGTTAATTATTCTCAATATTAAGAAAAGAGCCCCTTACTTCTCCCTTGTTACCTGACAAAGATTCCCAGATGTTAGCTTTCCTTGCACCTGTACTTCCTGGAAGAAGGAATTCTGCAAGTGAACTCCTCACAGAACTTGCTCCAATGGAAACAAAGCAGAGAGACACTGTAAAACCGAGACACAAAATATACACAAAAGGCAGACTAGATGGGCTGTAAAAGGTAATGTTTTTATACAGAAGTTTATAATCAAGCTGGATGCTCAACCTCCCCGTGCCAACACCTCCCTCTGTCTCCAACGGGGACCAGGTCGCCAGAGCCGGAATCGGTCACGGAGGGCCAGAAACGGCAAGCGGAAGAGCACGGCCCCCCACAAGCAGCCCCTCTATCGCGGAGGACCAGCCTCGACCCGAAGCACCGGCAGTGGCTCCAGAGCGAGCAGAGGAAGCCGGAGAATTACAGCCCCACACCACATCCTACCCGGCACCTCCCCACAGCTCGGCAACAGCCACGTGAGCTTTCCCCCAGAAGCCGCCCCCCTCCTTCCATTGGCTATCTCCCGCTCCTGGGCGGGGCCGTGGCTGGCGGCCCGTTTGAAACTGGCCATCCAGCGCAGTCCGGGCAGCAGACGGCTATCCCTCCCATTGGTGGCTGCTGAGGAGGGGCGGGCACTGGCGTCAGAGAGAGCGGAGGCAGAGGGCGCGCTTCGAGTTGCGCTGTCTATCCCAGGAGTCAGTTAGTGAGATTGGGCGGGGCTAGACTAACACTTGCTCTCGGCATTGGCTGGTGATCCTCCTGGGTAAAGTGATTCTCGCCAATTCCCGGAGAGCTTCCTCCCTTCTCTGGGCGGGTGGGCCAGCCCCTACTTTCTTATTGGCCAGCGCTGGCTGCTGCCGTCTCGCAGTTGGCGGTGGAGCCGAGGCGGGCGGGGAAAAGGCACTGGGGCGGCCATGACTGAAATTTCTGTACCCCCTCCGGTGTGACAGTTGGAGCAGCGAGGGGCAGGCCAGGCCAGGCCAGGCCAGGCCAGGCCAGGCTCGGCTCGGCTCGGCTCGGCTCGGCTCGGCTCGGCTCGGCTCGGCTCGGCTCGGCTCGGCTGGGCTGCCGTCTCCGGGCCCCCGGCTTGCTCGCCACATGGACGCGGAGGAGGAGGAGGAAACGCGGCGGCGGAAACTGGAGGCCGGCAGAGCCAAGGTGAGAGAGTTCTGGCTTGCGAGGGGTGGGGGAGCGCGCCCGCCTTGCCCTTGCCCCCGGCCGGGTACCGAGCGGTGGTGCCTGGCCAGGGACTGGCTCCTGGAGCCGTTGTGGCATCGCCTCTGCCCGCCCCGGGTCCCTCCTCCGCGGCGGGACGCTGGCGGGTTTTCCCTGGTTGCGTGGCGGGTTTCCCGAATTACTACAGAGGTATATAAACGTTATCTTCAGTGAGCAAGGAGCAGCTTAAAGTAGTGCATATATCTTCCCCCAGGTTCTGGTTTGGTTTGTTTTTTGTTTGTTTTGTTTTGTTTTAATTTCTCCCATTTTTACCTAGGTTTCCACTCAGTTATTTGTGGAAATACTATATTTTCAGGTGAGAATACCCAAGAATAGGTGTTGTGTGTTTTACTATTACAATGACTAGTCTGCTTGCCATTGCCTCTGCAGGTGGGTTACTGGAGAACTGGGTTGGTTTGGTTTGTTTTCAGTCATGCCGTTGTGAATGCTTCACGTGCTTTGAGCAGTTACATGCTTTCAGTTAGTTGTAGTTTGGCAGGACTGTGTAGGGAGCTCATATGATGTAACTGATGTATAAAAGTAACATTCTTTTAGTAATCATTGTCTGCAACTATGGGATTGGCACTTGGTATGTATTAAACCTCTTAGATAAAAACTTGTGCTTTGCTTTTGTAATGATGTTCCAGAAGCTGGTTAGAAATGCTTGTTAGATTGCTTTTCTTTTAATACAGCATTACTGCTGGGTTTTGCACTGTTATTGTCATATTTCCCTTCAGGAAATCTACTGCTGAGTAAGGCTTGCAAGTCTGCAGCTGCAGCTTTTCTTTATTCTCACCATCCCAGTAGGACTGGAATGGGGGACTGTGGATACAAGGGAATAGCTGAGGCTGCACAGGGTGTTGGGAGGTTTGGACAGATCAGATCTTACCATGATATGCTACAGCCTCTTCACCCCTGATGTCACGCCTAATGATTCTCCCACAGGCATAGGGGCATGAGCCTTTTTGCAGGGGACATGTCTGGAAATTTAGCTAGTGAGGTCAGAGGTGGTTTGAAACTGTGTTCTCTGCCTCCAATCTTTTCAGCAGTCTTCTATGTTTCTGTTTCACCTCGCTCCTCCCAGTGCTGGGCACAAGGCAATTAAAGAGAGCATTACTGAGAGGGGAGCAGGGATGTGGCTGGAGCTGCAGTGAAGCAGCTTGATGGCAGGCAATACAGCTCCTGTGTCCCAGGCCTGTCCCCCCAAATGCTGTCATGGTTGCTACACTTGCCACTCCCTCTCAGCAGCTCCTCATCCAATTGTCCTTGTAGCCTTGATATGTGCTGTGTGGACACAATCCCCTGTTGGAGAACAACCACATGATTAGTTTTTGGATTAATACCGAGAGATGAAACTGAGGAGTTCTTCAGGTTGAAAAGTTACATGAGCTGTGGCAAGACTTATGTTAACATTTCTTTTGTAATGCTTCTCTAAGTGCAGTATCTGTTTATAGTTAGAAAAATGTGATAGACTTGCCTTATAACTAATAGTTACTAGTTCCCACCTGTTGTACAGCTGTTTGCCATTGAAAAAAAGATAGGGATTTGCATTATGTTTTAAGTTACGTGTGCAGAGCCAGTGTTGCACTCCTTATCTTTTTAAACTATGTGCTAAATATCTCTCATCTTACCATTTAAAAAAAATTGTTAGCAGCCCATCAATGTTGCTATTGCATGGTATCGTATACCTGGTATAATGAGAGGAAAGGAAAGAGTTTAGAAAGGCAGAGATGGATATAGTGCTTCCTCTGCTTATTAAAATGGCACAGAGATCCATTACTTAGCTAGCAGATCATGGGCACCAGACAATTTTTAAAAATACCCAGACAAATGAATGGAAGCAATATCTGTTGGGGCTTATTAAACACAAAGGTAGTATGTTTGGCTTTGGAATGCAAACACATGAGCTGCAGATTCCTTAGTATGCTCATGCCCAATTCCTAGCATGTATGCCTGCGTGCTTGCTCTTGTTTTGTATCTTTAGTTATGTACCTGCAGTTGTAGAACTCCCTTATGGAACATATTGGGCTAATTACTGGAATAAATGCACCTTTGGCCTTACTCAGTGTTCTTAAGCCCATAGTAGGATATGGTCATGCTTGCTGAGTAAATGGGCTGGAGGACTGTAATCTGCTTCAGAATCTTCCTCTGTATAGCTCGTGTTTTTGAAGGCTCTTATATAATAGAGCAGTAGGGAAATGTCACTCCTTTTTGTTCTTCTTTTTTTTTTTTCCTTGTTTTCTTTGCACTGCCCTCCTCATGAATACAAATGCAAGTTTGAAAGGGAGAAATAACTGTGAGCAGGTACAGTATTTACTTCCTGTGGTGCAGGCCTACAGCATACAGATGGTGATCCCATCTCCAGACAGATACAGAAGTGTTCAGTGTTCATCCAGATCAGCTTACTGAATCATCTTACCGCATCACTGTGAGGATGCTCATGACAGCAGAGGACAGGAGTGCAAGGCTAGTTGTGTGTTGCGGGCCTTCTGTTCTAGCAACCTGACTTGTAGCAATCTGTGCAGTCATGCTAACTGCAGTCTGATACTGCTTGACTCTGGAGGTATGAAGTGCTGTGGTTTTTTTTGCCTTCCCCCTGCTCCTCCCCCTTCNNNNCCCCCCCCCCCCCCCCCCCCCCAGCCAAAGAAAAAATACTGTCTTTGGCATCCTTAAATTTTAGTTTGCCAGGTCATCCCAAATGACTTGGGAAAGAAATACAATGTGAATGTTTTCCTCTTTAAACTAGTACTTGCATTATTCTTTTTCATACAGGAATAAAAACTCTGTTATTGAAATACATTTAAGTTATCACCTAATGATAATAATAGTTCAAACTGTTCTATTATTTGAAAATTGTCATGATTTGGCAGCTAAGTACTGACTGTATCAGGTACTTCAGATTTCCATTTTTAATAAATGAAATAAATTTGCCAAGGTAGTAACTGAGAAACAGAAAAAAACCCAAGTATTCAGTGATGCTTTTTTCTTGTTTTTTTCCACCTCAAGTTAGCTAGTATGCATGTTGGGCATCTGTGCCTCTAGTTACAGACCTGTATGTGCCATACCGTATGTGTGAGAAGTTTTTGCTGCTACTGCATTTTACATGGTAGGAGCTCAAAAAGGAGTGCGTGTTTTCCAGGAAGTTTTCTCGCTTCATCAGTTTGAGGAAACTTAAAAAAAGTGTTTCTGGGTTTTGTCTAAGAGCACTCGTGCTTATGTTTACTGTATCTAGGAGGCAGACTAAGGTTTGTTTGAACAACCTGTTTCTATGTGGTGCTGATGTGGTTTTCTGATCTGTTCCATTTTCTGTGGGTGTTCTTTTGGTACTAATTTCTGAAGCATGTAAAGCAGTAAGTCAAGGAATAAATGATGTGAGAGGTAGACTGAGGAGAGCTGAACAGGACTGCATGTTCTGTAGTTTTCCTGTCTGCTGGCCCATGCTGCTGGTACCAGTCAGCTTGCAATAATGTAGTGGACAGGGATGACACAGGGACCCTGTGACACAAAACCTGGCAGGCTTGTTCTTCTAGTTCTGGAATGCTTGTGTGGTGCTGGCTGTAGCAATTCAGGGGTGCCTTGCTCTTGCCTCTTTTAACTCGCCGGTCCTGGTGAAATGAAGTTGCAATGTATTGGTACCTGCAGAAAGGCCAGGTGTTCTTCTGTATGGAGAGCTGCTTTGGATACTATGGTGGACACTGCCATTGGTGTTCATGTGGCATGCTACATCTTAGCTAAAAGTGAAGCTTTCACCTTTGCACATGCTTTGCTAGAAAGCAAACTGAGAACTGGGTCCTTCAAAATGGGTGTGATGGGATCTCACTGGGATGGGAGAGGATCAGTGTTACATGCTTTCTTCATATTCACACACACTACTTCATGTTGGATCACTGTCTGTGTATCTGACGATACTCTTATAATGACACTTAAATTCACGTAGCTGATTAAAGGCTTTGGAAGTGTGATACTGCCCTAACTAGCACTTTCCTTATCCAGTCGTTCACAGAATCCCAGAATGGTCAGGGTTGGAAGGGACCTCTGGAGATCATCTGGTCCAACACCCCTGCCAGAGCAGGGTCACCTACAGCAGGTTGCACAGGATGGTGTCCAGGCAGGTTTTGAATGTCTCCAGTGTGGGAGACTCCATAACCTCTCTGGGCACCCTTTTCCAGTGCTCTGCCACCCTCAAAGTAAAGAAGTTCCTCCTCATGTTTAGATGGAACTTCCTATGTTCAAGTTTGTGCCTCTTACCTCTTGTTCTGTCACTGGGCACCACTGAAAAAAGACTGTTCCCATCCCCCTGGTACCCTCCCTTTAAGTATTTATAAGCATTGATAAGATCCCCGCCTCGGTCTTCTTTTCTCTTGGCTAAAAAGACCCAAGTGCCTAAGCCTTTCCTCATAAGAAAGATGCTCCAATCCCCTAATCATCTTTCCATAAATCTGGAGCATGTTTGACTCCAGATGCTTTCATGGACCAACAAGTCCAGTAGTTCCATAAAATTGTGGAGTAGTTGGATATTTTTGCATGATACGTATTATGATTTCATATGTTTAATACATATGAATTGGACAAAATAAGTTTTGTTTTCTTTGAGCTGTGCATCTAAAAATTCCTACTCATTTAGATGTTTAGTCATGGCAAGTCTTGGTATTTTAATGTCAAATACTTGGTGTCCCTTCATGAAATCACTAACTGCTCTCTATGATGGCCACTCTGCCTTTCCTTTCCCATCTTTTCTGATTGTTTTACTCCTGTTATCCCTTTTTTCCTGCTTCAGCAGCTTCCTCCACTCTCCATTTTTCTCCACGTTTCTTCCTGTTCCTTTTCCCCATGTTATCAGATTAATAAGTGCAATAGCTATTTTTGACATATATTGCCATCAGTGCGTGCTAGAGTTAATACCTGATTTCAGAGAACAGTATTTGTGTCTCACTACAGCTTTATTTACTGATCTGTTCATTTTGCTTATTTTGAAGGGCAGCACGGCACCTAGCAATTCTTGCTTAATCTGCATTCAGTATTAATAACTAATTACTACAGAACTTAATCTTAAAAATAAGCTATTTATACAAAAACATCTTAAGTGCTGGTAAGAAACGGATGTCTTTCTGTAAATATACCTTTTAAACAGGCTGCTCAGGGTGGCAGGTGTGTAACAATGTATCTGTTGAATAGCTAAGCTGTTGGGTAGAAGTTAATATAATGGCATGGGTGTAAGGAGAAAGGACTGAACTAAATCCATTTCACAAGCTGAATGAAAAGAAACAGACAAACCAAGCTGTCAAGCAGTGGATTTTCATGTATATTGCGGGCAGAACTTGGCAATTAGGTTTACATTCTGTCCTCATTTGGCTATTTTATCTCATCACAAGGATATATTAATAGTAAACTTGATAACCTGTGGTTGTAACCTTGGAGAAGGCTTTTTCTTTATCAGAAGGATGTCTGGATTTATGCCGTGAGGGAGATGTTACCTGGAAATGCTGCCTAAACACAATATTAGAGTTGAAAATACGATAATCCTTTTTAAGCTGTTTAAGGTGCAAAGGAAACTTGCATAATAAATTCTGTCAGTGACATTCTTTACAAGTCCCTGGTGCTTCATAGATCTGTGATAGCCTGATAAAGTAGAGCATCTGATTCTTCAACAGAAGAAATTAAAATGACCTGGCTTAATTGATTTTCTATTTATGTATTGTAGGCTGCTTTCTGGCTAGGAAGTTTTGCTGTATTCTCTTAAGGTGGTGGCAGGGAAGGACCATGAGGATTCAATTCTGTTAATTTTAATCTTAAATCTTCTGCTGGCAAAGAACTGTTTAGATACATTTTTAGGGGGTTGTTGTTTTTGCTGGTCTTGCAGAAAGACTTCTCTATTATTATTTTTTCCTAATGATTCTAGTATATTAACAACTCGTTCCTTTACTGATCTGTCTTGCTTTAATTCTAGATTGTCATTGACACACAAAGTTTCACTGAGTAACATTTGATTCTTGTATTGAAATGGGTCTTTAGTACTGGTGTGAGATTTCTTGCGTAGTTGCAATTATCCAGTATGTTCTGAATGTGCAAAAAGTAGGAAGATAAAGCAGTTTTTCTGCAGATGTATATATTTTATCAAGATAGGATCTTTGTCACCCATGAGTGCGTTAATCTTGTGGTCCTGCTACCTTTTTCTCACTTACCTCTCCCTCTACCTCTTTCAATCTTTTCTGCACAGTTTGTTTACTTCGGACAACGAAAAACAAAAAGTGACATCACGCAGTCACAGAAAAAGGCGGCGAAGAGGAAGGGCTCGTCTGTCCACACACATGACGTTTCGAAGGAAGAGTACGCACTAGCGGCCCAAGATGTTGGTAAGGGTATAGAGAGTAAGGCTGAAGACAGCAACCTACTAGAGACAACCACAGAGACAGAGGTAAATCTTGGTATTTCCTGTGTTTCGCTTTACTCCTTCTGCAGATAACAGGTGTTCAAGGTGATTGTTTTATTTAATTGGGTATTAGCTCTCTGGCACTGTCAACTAGCTGCCATTGAGAAGTAAGTAAAATGATGTATTTTCACTTGTAATAATTAATTCTCTTACAAAGTGATGTAAATAACTGGAAAAAAGCATCCCCGTTATACGGGCTGGACAGCTGGTATTGTCAAGGAGTCAGTTGAGGTCTTTCACCTTTCACTGCCATGAACTTCTGTTTGGGCAGACTTCTGTTTATGTAGGTGTGACTCCATGAGATGGCAAGTCCAGACTGAGAGGCGTAGTAGATGAGCAAAACTGTCAGGACCTTATAATGCACAGCATTAATTTGGTTTTGTATCACTTCCCTGGCTCAAATGTGCTTAATGTTTTCTGAAAAAATATAATTTGTTCCAGCATGCTCTTAGTAGCCATTGTAAAGCCAGCATAGATGTTACATTCTTTGACAAATTTGTTTAAAATGTGACTCTGCTTGTGCCTGATACATTTCAGTATGTTTCTACTGGTGACCCTCTACAGGTAGGCCTGTGGTCGTGTCAACAAACAGAAACACACATGTATTGGGCTGCCTGAGTTAAGCAGTTGCTTCCTTGCTTTAGCTCACAAGCAAGACTTTTATATCAGCTGTGAATTAGACTGTCATGTGACACTTTCTCTTTCTGTCTGGTAATAAAAATAAGCAAAACATAGTTTTGAACAATTTTTTTTTATAGGAATCCAATTTGTTTCAGAAGTGGTTGGCTAATGCTTTCACAAAACTCAGAAGCTGCAAGGCAACTCTCTGGCTACAACAGGCTGTATCTGTCTTGGTCTGGGAGTTTGTTTAGAAAGTAGTTTCGTAGTGCATTTCAGCACGTTGTCTATGCAAAGAGTCATGAGTTCTGGGGAGGCAGTAACTTCTGCATAAAAAGCATCTCTCCAGGTGTTGATGTGTTTTCACAACATACAACAGTAGTATCGAATTACTGTATTTGCAAACCTGATGTAATTTGCATGTATTATCCTGCTTTCTGTTGTGAGGGTATCCCTAGTGCTTTCAGGATATCGTGAACATAACGTTAGCATTGCCAAGGCTTTTATGAAGCTACATGCCAAGCTGTCTGCACTAAGAAAAGAGCATACAGTATTTTGTCACTCAGCCATAGCAGTCAGCTGTGTCCTTGTTACATTCTTGTGAACTTAAATAAAAAAACAAACAAAAATCACTTCCTGCTTCTAAACAGCTTCTGTCAAAATAGCTGGTTTGTAAAGAAAATGGAATTGCTTTCTAGGTTATATGGGGAGGGCACCGATAGACATTGGAAGCTACTTCATGCAGATTCAAAATACAGGAACGGTTATGGGCTGCCTTTTCTGAATAACGCTACAGTCATCTTTGTCTTGTTGTGAATTTAGTGAGATGTAAATATCTTTCAAGATATAAAGCTACATTATGTATGTGCGTCAGAAAATAGCACTGCTTTTGTAATTGAATGATTTTAGCATGTTTGTTAAGTAATCTCCTGTCAGTTAGTTACTAATATTTAGTAGTGGATTAAAGAGAGCTTAACAGTATTTGCAAGCCACAAAAGCAGAAGATAAAACATTGGAACTCAATGGTGAGACTTAGCCCTAAATTTTTGAGTGAACTTTCATAGCAATTTTTTTTTTTTTTCATTTGTTTGACCATGGATGACAAGCTGAGTTTAGCATTAAAGTCAGTCTCTCTCTCTCTCACTGGTATGTTGTCTCACAACATGGACATTTCTGGCTCATGTGCTTAAGGTGTTTCCAAAATAATTCAGCGTTTCCTCATGTATCTTTAAAATGGCCATGATTTAGTATTTGTTTATTTGCCAGGGGAGTGCTGACTTTTCCAACTGGGATGTACTGAATGATCATGCATCTGAAGTAAGTGTGAAAGAATGTATCTTTAGTAAAAGATGCTGATATATATGTGAAAGAAGAGTATGATAATTGGTTACTAAAATGATTAGTTATTGAGCATTGTTATCAAATGTGATAAGTGATGGGATTTCACTGTTTTGCAGTCTAAACCAGGTACTTACCTGTGTGTACATGTATTGGCTGTGAAATTGGTTGCTAAGAGAATTGGTTTTAGTGAAATCTTGGACCTTGTCCAGAGAAATTTGAATGATATTTTTAATGGAAAAATGGTTTGTTCTTTAATTGTTTCAGACATTAAAAAAAGTATTTAAAATAAATTACAATTTACTGTCTTCTCTGTGAGAATTGTAACAGTATTGCTCATAAGGCACCACAGGGTTGATTGGAGCAGCTTCTCTCTTTGTAGTTGTGTTTTTGTTTTGCTGTCAAAGGCCATAGAAACTCAGAGTATGTTGAATGTTTATTTGCAATAGCTGCTTACACTTGAATTTAATGTTAAGTCAAGAAGTTTACTTGATTATTTTTCCTATGGATGGACTGTTCTCCAGTCAGCACAGATGTATGTAAAAACTTTGTCTAATTTTGGTAGTATTCCCCCCCTGCCCACTTGTAAGTTGGAATGTATTTTAAATCCCAATGTGTGTCAAAATGGCACTTTGCCACAGTTTGGTACTATAGAATCACAAGACTCTTCTCCCTAATTTACTTTTGCACCTTAAAGTATTATTAAAAAATATATTACCTATGAATTTTGTTTTATTCGACATTTTAAGAATTAAAGGCTGTATATAATGTTTCTATTAAATACAAAGTCCCAATGTTGAATTATTTTTAAACTAGAATTTGCCAAGAATTTAAGCTTGAATTTATGTTCCGAGTAAGTGGTATATTGTTTTGTTGAATAAATTTTTTTTTTTCATGAAGAAAGTTTCGATAAATTCTGCTGCAGAATACAGTGAGCTTGATGCTGAGATGTGTCAGATGAGAATAGCTGAGTTAGAGAACAGACTTATGGAGAAACAGGAAGCAATTGAAAGACTCGCTGCACAGATGGACCAACTTACCCAGCACAGTGACTCTATGCAACTTCAGGTATGTTTCCTAGAGTTGGGTTACGGGGATAATACCTCTTAGATATTTTTAGGATTAAAATAAAGTAGTAAAACTCAAAATAAGTATTGGTTTTTATTGAAAAGTATTTCACCTTGCTAATGTGCTGTGAAAAGCAGTACTTAAGTTTTCCATTCACCAATGTTCAGGACTTTGTATTGCTTGAATCAAGTGAGAGTAAAATTAAATTTGAAAAGCTTCTATTTTTAGAGAGTTTTAATGAAATGCATAGTTAAATTCTTCTGCTGAGAAATGGTTGGACGCTTCCTACTAGTTTTTATTGATAAATTTTCTAACCATATTGGAGAGTGGAACTTTATAGAGAGAACCTGCAAGAACCACTAACGAAAGTATAGTTAATCATACATTGCAGTAGGGGCTCAATGGAAGAGCATGGGGCTTATATTTTTATAAATACTGACTTTAAAAATATATATGTATTATATATCAAGGTCATGCTGAAAGATGGTGGACCCCCCCCAAAGTAATATTCAAACTATGGAAAAGGAAGTACTTATTGAAATGTCAGTGTTTCTGTGGATATGCCTGATTAACCTCTTCATGGATGCAGCTAGGCTCCTTTTCAAATGTTCACACAGGATGGCAGACACCATTGCCACAACCCCTCCCTGAATGACTTCCCCCTCTGAGATCATTCACTCTTTTTGAATATTTGTAAATACTTGTGGCTTTTTGGTTTTGGGGTGTTTTTTTTTGTATGGGGAAATGATTAAGTAGGATAAGTTAAACTTTATTAAACTGACATGTACCTTCCCCTCTCCCAAAATATTAAAAAGATATTTTGAATTCCCTTTCTTTAGCATTTTTATGTAAAGGTAAATTATCAGGTGATTCTGAAGAATAGTTACTTCCCCCTTTACATGTTGTTTTTCTCCTTTTAGGGCTGGGAAACAAAGACATTTCCTGTTGGTGAGAAATAAATTGAAAAGGTTAATGTGATTAACATAAAATAGGATTAATGTATCCCATCTCATTAGCTTTCTTTCACATGGCTGAAAAGAAGAGCTGACAGATAGGAAACAATTTAGGGGGTACTAAATATTCATTCTATCCTGTGGAAAACTTGATCGCTTTTACATCAATAAGAGCTACAAAACTTTTAAGTAAAAATATTTATTTCATGACTGGTATCCTGCCATTTGTTTAAAACATCACTTTTGATTAGCTTTGTCATCTCTTTGAGATCAGTGGCAGATTCCTCTTTCATCACCCCTGCCATCATGTTTGAACACAAACATTTCTGGTCCTTTGGTGCAAGTTTGTTAAAACTTAAGTGTAACTATAGACTCTAAGAGCTTTGCTTTAAGAAGACTTACTGTTACATGTTAAGAATATTTTAATTTTAAAAGTACACGTCTTGTGATCCACATAGGAAACTACTGTTCAAGAGCAGAATGAAGTAATCAGGAAACTAATAAGCTGCCTTCAACAGGCGAAGCAGGATCAGGATGACCTACAGGAGGAGGCTTCGCATGTAGCTCGTCAGATCCACAATTTACAATTTCAGTTACATCAGGTGTGCCTCTACTCCCATTTTTTTTTTTATCCTTACAAAGAGAGTAAGAACAGGTTTGAACTATGAATGTAAATACATATTGAGCTTATCATAGCTCTTCATAGTTCAGTTTGCTGTGGAGCAGTGAAAATGATTTGAGGGCAATGCAGTTTTCTCCAGTTGCTAGTAGAAGTCCCAGAGACATCCTTATATTTTCCACTTGCTTGTGTAACATTTGGGAGGTCATTACACTTCATCATTCATCAGTTTAGCTCCTTTTAGGGAATCTTACTCAGTGTTGTTAATGGTTTGGGATCTATACACAACCATCACTAATGATACGGGCTTACATGTGGTAAGTTTTCCTTGCCTTTGCCAAAGAAAGCTCTGAGTATATGCATGGGCAACTGTAACAGCTCAGCTGTTACACAGAAACTTGCTGTGTTGAGGTAATATGACTTGACTCAAAGAAGGAGATTGAAAATAACCTGAAGGCGGTTGATGCAGCTCCTATGACACATAGGAACCTGCTTCAGTGCAACAGGTTGATTGTGGATGTAATCCCTGGCTAATGAGATATACTACAGCCTTTCATCTACTTTAAAAAAAATTTTTTTTTTAAATACTTTATTCTTTTCTGGTGATGCTCAGTGTTCTAGTGGCTATTCTCCACAAATATCTATATAGTTGTTGTCTTAGGACTCTTGTAATATATGCCAAAGAGTAATATTTATGTTTACTTACCATTTCAGGCTTGCAAGATAAGAATTACACTAGAAGGGATTACATGTCTTAAGTGTCTGGATAGGAAGGGGGTTTAAAAAAAAAATAAAATTAAAACCTAGGACTTACTGAAGTCCAGGGATTATCTTGAATGAGTTACTCATGCCCTGGAAAAGAAAACCTCTGCTAAATGAAATTTTGGAAAAGAACAAAACCCAGTGCTTTCTATGTACAATTCTGATTGCTATTGACAAAATATGTGGTAATAGTGAAAATTACTGTATGGATGATTGTTGGGATTTGCTCCATAAGCCATTGAGAGACAACTTTAAAGCCTCTAGCACTTTGGGCATATTCTAAATAAGGCTAGTAATATGATGCAAGCTGTTTGTGGAAGCATGTCAGCTTTGATAACAGGTGAAAGTACTAATACTGTCTTAAATATTATCATCTTGGTTTTAGCAAAGTCTTTAGAAAAAGCTTTTAAAAATTAATAAAACACATTTTATTTTACCCCCATAGGGGTAAATGTTTTATTTTCATTTGGAGGGAGATGGAGAGGAGAGAAATACCTTTAGTATTGAGCTGTAAATTCTTTGCAGAGAAGACTGGTTTTGTTCATTGTCCTCTTACCAGTACAGCCAGCCTGGAAGTCCTGCTTCTTTTTGGAGGCTTCATAGAGATAAGTTATCTAACATTTATATATTTACAGTAAGTATTAGTATCTAAAACATGACAGAAATTGTCTGACTCTTTAGGGATTTTCTTATTCACTGAGAATGAAAGACATAGGGTAAATCTGTGGTAAATGAATACAGTATATTTTGTGCATACAGTGAGCCTAGCATAAGAGTTATTCTGATATAAATTTTTTTCTGACTATGAGTACCTTTATGTGTCCAGATTAATGAGATGCTAGGGAGTAAAAGTCCTGGGAAAAATGAAGTATTAGAAGCCCAGCGGCAGATGTCCTTGTTTCAGAACCGTCTCGGAGAGCAAAATGCACATTTGGAGATGCTGTGTCAGAAAGCATGTGACCTGGAAGTACAGCTTCAGTCTTCTCAAAAGGTAAAAACTGTTTAAAGTGCCTTTATAATTATGAGTTCTAGGTAGTTAGGGTTTTGTTGTGATTGTGCAAGCCAAGGTGGTACTTTCTGGAGGAAGAACCTGTAATGAACGTCTAATTTGTGCATGAGGTAACGTTGATGCTTCAGGACTAAAATGATACTTTAGTATGGAATTAAAAATCTATTCTTCTGAAGGTAATGATATTCAGCTAAGGCAAAATAGCTGCTCACAATTTAAGATTTTCTTTTTTTGTATGAAATAAGGATTCAGTTCTGGCTCTTTAAAATTTGCTTATTTATTGAAATTACTCCATTGGTTTCTGTTGCAGAAACTAAACTGTTGTATAATATTAAGAAGTTTCCATCAGAAGCAGGTCGATCTGGTGTTTGTTGAACTGAGGCATGTGGGAACATAACTGACAGGCTTGTAGTGGGTTGAAGGCTTCTGGATATGCTGTGTAAGCATATAACAATACAGTTGTGCGTGAACATGAAACACCTAGATGAGAGTAAAAGTTAACTGTATCTGTAATCATGTTAGTTTCACATACAAAACAAAGTGAAAAGCTTGTGTGGGAATATTTTGATGTAATCCTTCCAGAAACAAGCACTACGAATAAAGAAACTCAGTTAAAGTTAAAAACCCAGAACATGTAATTACTTTTTTTTATTTTTATAATATGTAGTTCAAATTTTGTGATAACTTTGATATGCTGTAGTGGCATGGTCATGAAAAAAGTCTTTTTCTTTAGAAACAAACTTACAGGGATTGTGATTACTAACATACATTAAAAGAACAGCTTAAAAGGTCTGATTTCCTTTAAGCACATAACCAGCAGTGCCATAGGTAGAAGCCTTAAACTTTTAAGTGAGTCAGATGAGTCAAAATTTGACATGGCTGTTCTGTTGGCCTACTCCTGCTTGTGGGAGGTGTTTTCTCCTTGCAAATGGAGGTGAGATGGAGAGGTATCTGTAGCTCTGATATTATTTTATTTTTTTTAAATTAAAATACCTGAAGTTTGAGACAGCTGCTATTTTATTTCTCTCTGGAGTCAGTGGCATACCATTTGTTATTGCTTAGGCAATTTGATATTCGTTACCACATTTGAAGAGTCTTTCATTAGTATTTGCCACTCTCAAGGATGTGCTTAAAAATCCTGTTGCCTAGGCCAATGATACACCCTGCACTTAAAGGTAAATATTTTTGTGAAGGTAAATTAAAAGCATGAGGCTTAAGAAAACAAAAACCTGTCATATTTCAATGGCATATTACATATGTAATATTTTATTTTTAAGAATACCAAAGATAAAGAAAATCTGTTTGCCCAAATGGAAGGGGATATGAAAGGTACAATGCAACAGTTATACAAAAGCATAGAAGAAAAAGAACAACATATTAAAACTCTTCAAGGTCTACTGACATTGGAAAGATTTAGCTTGTCTATACTACAACATACCCTTTCTCTCCGGGACTCAGAAATAACAGAATTAAAAAATGAAATAGCTTTATCCAAAATGAAAGAACAGCAATGTATTGAAGAACTGAAAATCAGTTATGAAAAGGATATTTGCAGACAGTTGGAGAACTTGAGGGCTGAGTTGGAGAAGTGCCACAGAAGAGAGATTGCAGAAGCCAAACAGGTATATGAAGAAGAAAGTATTTTAAAATATAAGAATGAACTTGAACAGCTAAAAAAAGAACTCTGTGCTCTGAATTCTGAAGAACACATTCAGAATTTGAATGGCATAATAATTGACTTAAATAATAGTCTTCGCGAGTCTGAAAGTAATAAAGAAAATTTGAGAAAGAAACTTGAAAACCAACAGGAAGACTTCCAGAGAGAAAAATCTGAAATTGAGACTAAATACAAGGATTTAATTGATGGCCTTAAGTCTCAAATTTCTGATGCAGAAGAGCAGGTAAAGGAAGCCCAGCGATATAAAAAAGAAAAACAGTCCTTGAATGAAGAAATTCAGAAACTGAATTCTTTCATCCAGGAATTAAATGAAAAGCGACTTTATGAGACTGAAAAAAGTATAGATGTAAGGCAAAAGCATGATGAAGAGACTGTCTCCAATAAAAAAATAATGAAATTGAGGGAAAAACAGATTTTACCAGAGGTGTCGCAGTTGCAGAGAGCAGATCTTGAGGCGATGTGGAATAAACCGCACCAGCTGAAAGGTGAAGATGAGCTAGTTCATGAAGAACTAGAGTTCCAGCATGACTTGGGAGTAGACTCCTCAAGGGATCAATTAGAAGAAATTAAGAATTCAAAGATCACAGAGAATAATGAAAGTAGTGAAGGACATAACCTGTCTGAAGAACACTTGTCAAAACTAGGGCTTTTCAGTGGTGATGAAGGCATATTGGCTAAATATCTCCTCTCCACGGAGAGACCAGAAGAGTCATATGTATCCAGCACTTCTGAAGTTTATGCCATTGAAGAAGGTAGATGCAGTAGTTATGGGTTAGACAGTACTGTGCTTCTAGAATCCAGCAGAGATTTTATACCTCCTCCATTAAACTTTGGCCTAGATGAGGAAACATGTCCTAGTGGTTTGGCTCAGGAGACTTTTGAAGAGACTGGGGTGGGAGCAGAGGCCTTTGTTACATTTTTTTCAGATAGCTCCCAGCAGCAAAACAAAATATGTAACCGTGATGACGTAAAGGATGATGAGACAACTTGTTTAGTAGAGAGATGTGTGAAGCTAACTGAGCAGTTCCATGAGAAGGAGTCAGCCTTGAAGAAATCTTACCTAGAGACCCAAGAAGCCGTTGGAAAATGGGAAAAAGTAATGGCTGAGCTCTTTCATACACGTGTGAAACTGGATGAGGAACATGAAGCACGGATCTGTTGTGAAAAAGAACTTCTTCAAAAAACAGAGAAGGAGAAAGAACTTGAAAGGAAAATAGTGTTTCTACTAGAGCAGCAGGGTGAGGAGGGAGGCCAGCCTTACTGTGCTGTAGAGCCTTTATCACAGGTGTCAAAATCCTCTACCTGGCAAGAAATGGTAAAAGACCTCCAGGAGGAAAGAGAAATGTTGATGGTGCAGCTGCGAACTCAGGAGCAATTAGTGAAAGACGTTCAAGAGCAGAAAACAGCTTCTGATGCTGTAACAAGTGAGGTACAGTCTCTCTTTAGACGTCAGTTAGCTGCTTTGCAAAGTCAAAGGGATCAAATGCAAAGCCAGCTTGATGCTCAGAAGGCTAAAAACCAGACAATAGCAGAGCTGCTTGGTCAGAAAATAATATCTGAAGAGACATTGCTAAAAGAACAGGAGTTCCTCAAAGCTGAAATCTATAATAAAGAACAAAATTTAGCACTCTTATTGAAGGAAAAAACAGCCTTAGGAGAAAGATTATCTGACGTGGAAGAGGATCTAATAAAAACAGAAAAAGCGCTAGCAGATAATGCTAGCATCATTGAGGATCTTGAGAAAAACATACGTGAACTTAATGCTGAAGTGAAAAACATCAAAGATATACAGGAGTGTGAAAGACTGGGATATGAGGACAGATTAAACTTCAGCAACCTAGAAATTAATAAACTTAATGCTGAAATAAAGGCAAAAAGTACTGAATACAGTGAGAATAAAAGCCAGTTGACAGAAGAAATCGCCCGTTTGAAGAAGGTTTGTTTGGAGCTTGAGACTCGCTTGCAGGAGTCCTTTCAGTCTACACAAGCTACACAGAAGGCACAATCTGAGATGGTGAAACAGTACAAAGAGGAAATGGATAAAATGGAGACTCAACACCTTGCTGAATTAACTAAAGTGAGTTTGACACAGAGGAAAGAGGTAGGAAACCCTGCTAATGGCAGGAGTCTTGGGATTTCAGAATGCTTAAGGTAGTAATTGCAAATGTTTGTATCCCTATTTTCAGATAGAAGAATTAAATGCTGAAATAAAAGATAAAGTGGAAAAACAGCAGAAGTTGGAAGAAGAAAGAAAGGAACAGATTACTTTAATAAAAAAGGTGAATGCTGTAATTTGGTTTATTTTAGAAAAATAAACTAATTTTGTGTTGTTTGTCATTTAAGCAGTATAAATGTTTTAGAGATGTAAAAATCTATTGTGTTTTCCATGTTGTTTTTGATTTGGGGTCAGGAGGAGGGGAGAATTCTGTCTCAATAATTTATTAGGGGGATAACTAACCATATTTTGAAGAAAGCTCTTTCTCTGCAGGTACACGAACGAGAGCATGATCGTGAAATCTCTGAACTGATTACTAAACATGAAGAGGAAATGGAGAAGCTCTATGCTGAACTAAATAAAGAACAGCAGCACCTGCTGGATGAACTTCGTCAGCAAATGGCAGCCACACACAAAGCAGAGATTGAGGAAGTTCGGCTCCAATCACAGGTAAAAAAAAGAAAAACAGTAATTGCTGTGGTGGTTACGTGGCTGTTGCAAAGAGAAGGCTCCCTGATTTTTTGTGCGTACTATGTGTGCTCTTTTATGTAATTCTGCAGTTGAAAAATTAAGAGTGTTCCCTTGGTGCGTGGTAGTAGACATTTTCTACAGGAGTTTTCCAGGATCCTCACTGCAATTATATTTTAATTCTGAATAAAACTGTACGCTTAAATTGATGGGTTTAAAAAAACCAAAACCCAAACTTTGTCATTTTTCACATCTTGATAAGTTTAACAAAAAAATTCATTTAAAAGTGTATTTAAAAAAAACCAAACCCCTCCCACTCTTTAATTTTCCCACCAATGTAATTAGGAATGCTTTTGTGCTAAACTGAAGTATGTAAACCTGACTTTTTCCTCTAAATATTTACTGGGTTTTTGAACTCTTCCAATAAATGTTAAGTGGAAATGGAAAGAATACATCTAGTGTTAGGTCTAATTACAAGATGTTGGTGTACCGTTTAGTTTATTTAAGAATTGAAAAGTTTGGTTGGTCTATTTTAGCTGGCATTTCTAACTGTTGGATATTCCTCACTTTTTATTTTAATGAAACACGGTGAATTTTATTTCCTCTTTTCCAATACCACTTCGGAATTTTGCTTTTTAATGATTCATAACCAATAGCAAATACGAGTAAGTTTTTTAATAGACAGCAAAAGGTTGGGGTGAGCTTGTGTTCTGCTCTGATGACATTGTGAGGTAGTGGACACATGCAACATTTGGTAGGAGATGAAGTTAAGAGACAGGTAAGGAAAGCCTTTTACTTTGCACTGAAAATGTTAGGCAAATGTCATTGTAACAAAAGTCAGCTTATTTTAAGGGTTTTGTCACTGCCCTGAAGAAACACTCTCCAACTACAGAAAGGCAAAACTTAGAGGTGTTTAACAGTTGAAAGCAATTGAAACTGAAACTGGTCATGAGAAAGTGAACATATTTCATTACAGTGCAGGGAAAAAACCTTTTTCTTCTACATTACAGGCACTGCACAGCCTTGAATTGGAAGCTTTACGCCTAAGCTTAAATAATATGCACACCTCCCAGCTTGAGCTTATGCAGTCTAACTTGAGAAAAGAAAAGGAAACTGCCCTTGTGGAACTACGGGAGATGCTCAATGATAAGCGTGCTCAAGAGGTAGCAATTCTGCAAAGCCGCCATCAGCTGGAGCTGGAGAAGATTAAAGAACAGTCTCTAAAGGAAAAAGAAGATCTTAAGTCAAATTATCAGCAAGAACTAGGTATTAAAATTTAAGAATAATGGACCAGATTGAAACCCCATCAATATTTTTCTTCCTTCATAGGTTCCTGTCCTGGTGTAGAGCTGGCCTTTTGAGTGATTGGTGGTATTGCTTTGAATAGGGACAGCAGCTAGACAGGCACGTGCAGGAGTGCATGTCTTATATGTGAAAATGAAGTTGTCCAAACTTAAGTTTAACTTTTCTTTTACTATATGGGTGTTTTGCTGCTACTTCTGTAAAATAGGACTATACTGAATGAGTTGCTTTCAGGAGGCATTAGACAGAGCTCTCGAAGAATTTCACTGGTGCAAAGAGTACAGCTCTTACCCCTTATGTTTCTTAAGGGTTTTTCTTGCCCTAAGTCAGCACTGACTACTCTTGTGTTTCTGACAAGATATGGAAATGCTTCCCAGCATGCCCTCTCAGTGGTTTCAAAAACAGGATAAAGGAGTTGGAAAGGAAGTGAAAGGCTCATTGAGAACCTGCAGCTGGGTGTCCTTTGAGGTGTGTTTGATATAAGATTGTATTTTGACATCAGCAAGAGGAAAGCTGCACTTGATAGTACTCAAGGCCTGCTGATGGTGCTCTTGGCATTGTTTGGAATATTTGCCTCTTCCCAGATCAGGAGACCATTTCTGACCTGTATGACAGAGCTTGAGGAATTTCTAGAGAAAGATGAGGCCTGCAGCAATTCATGGAGGAAGTGTAGGAGCCATTCCTTTAGTTATCCTTCCCTGACAGGAAGAGAATGTTTTAGGGCTGGGTCTTTTTGACCTGTGAATAGGAGACCATTTGTTAGCACCAGAAATATAGTGAACTGATAGCATGACAGGATTTGGGAGCAGTAGGCGGTCAGGATGCAGTTCTTAAGATCAGTGCTGTTTATGTGCGTTTTGGCAATGTAACTTAATATGAATGTAACAACTTATGAGTGCTTGGATGTAAGGGCTGAGAAGGAGAATGTGGAATCAGATGATCATAGAATCATAGAATAGTTTGGGTTAAAAGGGACCTTAAAAGGTCATCTAGTCCACCCTCCCCCGCAATAAGCGGGGACATTTTCAACTAGATCAGGTTGCTCAGAGCCCCTTGCAACCTGACCTTGAATGTTACCAGGGATGGGGCATCTGCCAACCTCCCTGGGCAACCTGTTCCAATATTTCACCATCCTCATAGTAAAAAACTTCTTCCTTGTATCTAGTCTAAATCTACCCTCTTTTAGTTTAA
>RSEF01000007.1:9047533-9072764 GCA_003993805.1 Himantopus leucocephalus | reverse complement strand
TCTTTGTAGCCCTCTGCTGGACTCTCTCCAGTAGTTCCCCATCCTTCTTGAACTGGGGAGCCCTGGTTCCTGTGTTTCCTTTTTATCTAGCTAATATGCAGTTTTTGCCAGTGATGATAAATATGGCATCAGGAACGAATATGGCATCACTCTCTTAGAGGAGTGGGTCTAACAGTTAAGTGCTACTCAGTATATCTGGTAGCCTGGGTCAGGAACTGAGGCTCTAGTTATCACTAAGTGTTACCACCTGTCTCTGACACAACTGTCTGTTGCATATAAAATAAGAAATTAGAACAAAATTGTTTTAAAAAGGTTGTGTGGTTTTTTTGTTTGTTTGTTTGTTTTTGAGGTTTGTTTTTTTTTAACATGTTTTCCATAGCTGGAGAAACTTCAGGTCATGCATGAAGAACTCAAGACTCGGTCACAAGAAGAAATCAGGCAGCTTTGGTGTCAGCTCGATAGTACCCGAGCAAATCAGCAAGAGCTAAGTGGTATGTTGAAAATTGATGCATTTTATTTTCTGCCTCTTCTTCATATAGAAGTATGCATTATTGACACGAAATACTTTTAATCGTGTACCAGAAACACACAGGTAGGTCACAGAAGTGTCAGTGGGTTGTACCCTAGTGATCTGTTTCATAAGTGAGAGATGGCTAGTTGGTTTTGCAATGTCAAAAAAGCATAGTATGGCTGTGGGAAAAAGCTCACTCCTGTTGTTTTCCTTTCCCTTCCCACTCAGTTCCTGCACCCTATACAAATTTTTAGTGAAAAACATACGTTTTTTTAATGCAACATCAAATTAAGTATAATGCAGTTAAAAAATGGAGAAAATGCTTGTCAATGCAATGACATGCTCACAATAACATGCTTCTATTTGTATTCAGTGTGGAAGTGGGTATGAATTCAATTGATAAAACTGTTAATTGAAGGTAGACAGTGAAGATCACCACTTAGTTTATGACTTCGAGTGGTTTATTGTGGCTATGATATATTTTCTTTTATTTGGAGATAATGAAGAGATCAGTCTGCTTACAAAAAAAAGGCAGAAAAATTCTAAAACTGTGTGATTAGGTTATATCTTGATATAGAAATGGCTTTTTTTCCCTTTCAGTTTTGAGATGAGTTAAATAAAATGCTTTTTCATTGACACTCAAAATGGAGATTCACCATCTTGTGAAAGACTTAATTCTTAAATATAGAAAAGCCTTGGGTTAAAAATATCTCTATTTTAAAAATAAAATACAAACATTCAGGTGATACTTCTGAAATCAGAATGAATGATAATGTTGCTTTCCTATAAGGCTAAAAATAACCTCCTTTTTCCATAATGATGCTTCTCTTTAAAAATAAACAAATCCCCTGAAGCTAAAGCAAAAAATGAAAGGAAAACATTGTGCACAACAATTAAACATGAACAGTTTTAAGGTTCTTGTTGTTTTGGTTTTTGTTTTAATTAGTCTTATGTGTATCTGCATTAAACTTAAGAAAAAATTTTAAAGCATGAGAGAAAATAACGTCTGGCTGAAATCTGACATCATATGCTTTAAATATCTTCAGATATCTGTTCCAAGATCTAGGTGTATTAAACAAAACAGTCAACTTTACAGTGTACTGATCGGAGATGACACGCATTTTTTGTTGAAATGAAGCAGAACATCTCAGATGTGTGTGTGCAAAAAGATGTATGATACAGGAAAGAAGAAATTTTGGAAAAATAAAAATCTAGAGACCATGATGTTAACCTTGACTATGTGTATGTTCACCATGTATTGAGACTGTAACATTAGGTGGCATTCTTTACTTCTCCTGGGGTAGTCGAACATTTGCCTTTAGTTTTAAATGCAATTTCACTTTTTTTTAAATAATATAACTGTAAATAGCTTTTGAAGTATGATAGGGTTTTGTGAGAGTGTTTTTGTTGGTTTTGGGGGGTCATAAGTTGAATAGATAATTTTTCTATCTAGTCAGACTTTACCTTGTCTTTTTCAGATTTCTGGTTTGATATTATAGAATTATAGCAGATAGCACTTTGCTGGAATTCTTTTATTTCCTCTCTGTAGCCCTAATCTTTATTAACCTTTCAAATGTCTTTCCATGTTTCTTATCACTCACGTTCCCATTTTTTGGACCCTTTCTGTTTCTTCATCTTGCTTGAGATGGTGAGACCAGAATACAAGCCTATGGTCCAGGTGACGGTATCTCTATTGGTGTGTGAGATCTTAAATATGTTTTGTTTTACTCTCCTTCACTTGAGTGATCATTTGACAATGTGCTTGGATTTGAGGACTCGTGGTTGTGGATTCAGAACATAGCAATTGGACAATGGGATCACTGCTCTGATGTAGGAGTGACATGCCAGTTCAAAACTGTTAAACGCTCTTCTGAGTTAATTTTGTGCTGGCAGACTTTGCTGATTAGGCAAAACCTATTCATGCCACTCTGGACTTTCCTTCCCTATCCCATTGGTGGTGTTAGTAATCCCTGCTTGTCACTTGATTCCTCTAGTCCCTGTGCTTGGCAACTGCTCCCTTTGGAAGCAGGCTTGAGCCATGTACTTACTTCTCTTATTCTTTCTGTTTGCAGATTGATTGTGAGAATTTTTCATGCCACGTGTGCATTTTCTGGTTTGCTACACAAAAACACGCTGTGACAGTCAGCTGTGTTGTTTCCTGGGTGGCATCCTCTGTTTTCATAAATGTTTCTGAAGTTTCACTTCTTGCATATTGTAAGCAGATGCTTTTCTCCAAGTTCTTTCTTCTTAAAAGGCAGCTCAATTGATTCTGTGGAAATTCAGCTAACTGAAGTCATCTGGGAAGTTGAGCCATCTGGGAAACTTTTAATTCCCTCTCATGATTTTTGTCCTTTTTTCCTACGTTTCCACTTCCTGATAGGTTACTGCTTCTTTAATACAGAACATGGGGAAGAAAGCTGTCAAAGAGTTCATGAATACGCTGCAGTGCTGGCCACTGCTCTCACTCCCTGAAAGGAGGGTAGCTTGTTGAACCAGCCTTGATCACTGTTTTCTACTGCATTCTATTCTATTTTTTTGGTATGGTTCTGTTTTCTACTGCATTCTATTCTTTTTTTTTTCTGGGTGGTTCTTTTTATTTCAATGGATTTAGCCTATGCTTGAGCTAATGATGGATAGCCAAACCGTCACTAAAGTAATCCAGAATTACTTTTTCTTGTGATTTTTGTTTTCCTGCATAGTTTGCGCTAAAGATGGTTTTGTTTGTTGAGTAGTTTTCCCTGGAGCAAGTTAAATGTTCTTGACTAAGTTACTGCTTCTGGTTGCTACAGCAGGCAGGTGTGAACATTAAGCAATATTGCAGGACTATGCATGTCAGTAGCTCGGACCTGAAGCACAAGGAAATGAGGAGGGATAACAGTCTGCTGATAGTCTTGATTCTTGTCATGAGGATGGTTTCTCTGAATGCAGTGTAAATGGAGAACATGCCTTTACTGTCTTCTGAAGTTCATTTTCTTATGTAGCTTGTCAGATAGCATTTTGCTGCTATCTCAACAACCATAATATGGCTAGTCTTCACAGAATGATTTAGCCTAAAGATATGTACTTCTGAGTGCTTGTGTTGATTTTTGCCTTCATTCCAGAGCTAAAAGAGCAACTTCTGGCTCGTGCATCACAGGTGGAAGAAATAGAGCGTTTAAAACAAGAATTTGAACAGCAGTGTGAGCAAAGAAAAAGTGAGCATGAAACTGAGTTGGAACAATTGAGACTTTATTTCGAAAAGAAGTTAAGAGTTGCTGAAGAAAACTACAGAGAAGAATTGACTTTGCTGCATCAGAGATTGCAAGGATTGAAGGAATATTCACTGTCAGAGTTGGAAGTGAGTCAAGATCAAGCAGGGGACATCAGGTGATCCATTCTTTTTCCTTTCATCTCATGTTATGACAGCATGCTTCCATTTTTTTTTTTTTTCCATATAAAAGATGATGTTGGGATTGGGCATTAGGTGATCTGTAGTTAGAAACCAGTAATGGAAGTCATGAGTCCTGAGCAGTTGTTGTAGTTGCTCTGTGCCTATTTTCAGTACTACATTGTGAGTCAGCAAGTTAATTTAACTTAATTTGTGACACAAGTTGCAATCTAAAACACTTTCCTCAGTTCTTCTGTCACAGTTTTTGAAGAGACTGCTGAGAAAGAGAGAAGGGATACACTCGGTCAGCTAAATCAGCAGCTGGAACAACATCAGGTAGTATTTGCGATAAATTAAAGTTCTACTGTTCATTACAGGACCTGTATGTAAATTGATGTCTGATTCCTAGCTCTTAGCCAAAAGTTAGTTAATTTGAGGCATCTATTAAGGGTTAATTCTTTTTGACAAATATATTGTAAATTGTCAACTTTAAACAGTTCTCTGACTAGCAGAACAGATGAAACATGGTGTTCTGTAATTTTGTGTCCTGTTTGGGTTATCCCATGCCTAGTGAGGAGCTTGTCAAAGCTCTTCCACACAAGTGCGGAATCATGGTGTTTCTCTTCGATATAGTTTCTGTAGTAATTGTGCCTTTTATTGCTGTCAGTTCTTTGGAGATGCTAATTTGGTCCCTCTTCTATTTATGCACCTATTTTCATGTACCTTGTTGTAATTTAAGATCTTGACTTCTTTTCTCAATTTATTTGAAGAGAGAGATTTAAAAAGGAATTTTCCTTTTTTTTGGCTTTAGATTTTTATTTTTTAAATTAATTATAAAAAGAGTAATATTTTTAAGAGGGAATGACAAGCAAACAAGACATAGGCAAGATATCAGGAGCTCAATTTCATCAGTAAATAACACAAAAAAAACTTGTGAGTTATAAATGAGAAATGCATACATCATGCCTTTTTTCTTGCTTCTATTTGTTGAAACTGCATTCATAGATCATTACTTCTAAGTTCTGTCGTGTGTGTAGAAGGGGATCTCTTTAGTGTTGAGAGTCGATAGTTTCTCTACCTAGATGCTTTCTCCTCTATTGTACTTTCAAACAGCTCTTGAAACTTAGATCTGCCTTTTGGCATAGTTCCAGAGTGTATCTACCTTGAGGGACTCTGCCACTGTACTAGCAGATGGAGTGGCAGGAATGGAGCAAAACCAGCAGGGTTTTTGGAAACCAGATATATATGTGTCAAGCAGGTGCATTATAGTGCAGTTCATGTAGTGCTGTCACTGAAAAATTCTCAGCATGGTTTCTTCAAAGCTGAAGATGTCGTTCTAACCCATTTCTTATGTAGGAAAAACTTGTCTGTTTGCAGGTACAACTTAAAGAACATCACAGACATGAGTTAGATTCCTTAAGGTCTTCCCTTGCACTTCAATATAAGGAGGATCTAATGAAAATGAAGATGGATCTGTCAGACAAATATATAAGAGAAATCAAGGAAATGAAACGAAAGCATTGTTTAGAACTTGAGCAGCTCCGTGCCCGACTTTCAGAAGAACATATTAAAGGTAAGATGAGCTGACAGACTAGTAAGCTGCTTGCGTGGCTTATATTTTTCTTTAAGTATTAAAAGGCTTATCTGAAGAGGTTTTCAATTTGTTATTAGTTTACTCTAAACTATAGGGAACACTTAACACATGTTAATCCCTAGCATTGAGCACTTTGCTTTTTGACTTTTATGGGCATGTTGAGTTGCACTTCCAAAAATGCGGTGACCTGAAACTGATTATTCTGGAGTAGAACCCTACTACAACTGTGGAGCAGTTGCTGAAAGGTGTTGATCAGGTTTCCATTCTTGAGGGCTGGAAGAGCACTGTCAATTCCTGAATTAATAATTATTTGAAAATTTCTTGGTGTTGTCCATCAGCTATGTTAAATGTCTCTCGTATTTGCATGAAATAGGCCAGTTCTCAGTCTGTTCCATAGAGCAGACCTGCTTCCATATTCCATACCTTTTGCCTGTGTTCCTTTTGTTGGTTTGAGAGTGCTCTGCTCATTTAACATTAATATTTCTTTTTCCTCATGTGTTTTCCACTGGTTGGCATATATATGGAGATGAATTTTTCGACAGAGGGGGAAAGTATTTAGGGGGGGCAGAATTTGTAATAGGGTACCTTTTGCTGTAGAGGTCAGGTCACAGTTCCTCCTATGGCTAAATTTAATGAGACTTCCTGTGCGACCATGCGTTAGTGTAATTTTTTAACAGTTGCTGCTTTTCTTTGAGTTCTAATTTAGAGAAATATACTGCCTTGTACTGGTTCAATATGAAATGCATGTACTGTTGAGGTGCAGGTAAGGGATTATGGCAGTTCTTGTATCTCTAACTTCTTTCTGGGAGCATAGTATGATACACAAACATTTGAACTCATCATCCGTAACTTAGTTAGCTATATAACACACATGGCTATAACCACCATGGCTGTTCCACTCTATGTTGGTTAAAAGGATCAGTACAACTTGTTAAATTTGCAGTTATATTTTTATCATCAATTATTTATTTATTTTTAATACTGGACAGTATGTCAAAACTTCTTAACTTAGAATGTTTAGTGATTTATCCCATCTGCTTTCTAGGGAAATGCTTTGTGTAAATAGTATGTGCAAAAGGAGAGAAAACTTGCATAAATCTGCTAGTACATTGTCCAAAAAGAAAGTCAGCTCTTGTGGCTGTTGCTGTTGGGAGGGGGTCCTGCCACAGGTTTCATGATCCTTCACCATTATTCTGGCTGATAAATTTCAAAGGTGGTGATAAAGTGGAACAGCGTGCAAAATCATCCTGATACGGGACTCTTTTTGGTCTGTAGTTAGTATGGCTGCTGATAAACTGCACAGCTGACAATGTTCAGCTTTATTTCTATGCATTAATAGGACCTGTTAAAATAAATCCCCAAATTTCATTTTATTGTTTGGTTTAAGGTTGGTTTGGTTTTTTTTTTTTTTTCTTTTCAGAAATCGCCAAACTGCGCCTACAGAGTGCTCAAGATGCAGCACGTCAAGTGGAAATGGAGGTGGCTGAGCGAGTGTCTGTGCTGGAGGAAGAGCACAAAGCTAAGCTCTCTCTCCTCCGCTCTGAGAAACAGTGTATTGCAGAGCTTTCAGAAGAAATAAAGCATTTAAAGGGAGAGATTACAAAACAAAAAGATTTTTCTGTGCAGAATGAAAAACATCTGAAAGAGGAAATGGAAAAGGTAATTTCCGAGTATTGTTTCCTATCTGTTAGGAAGGCCAAGGGAGATAGGAGCAGCACTTATCTTTAAATGTGCCAAGTTTAGTGATAGTAGCTTCAGCTTTAAATGGACTTGCGTGGATATGCACAATATTGGAATATGAGATGGAAGTTCAAAGTACTTCAATGTTAAACACATAGTTCCTCTGCAGCCAAACTTTTCTTTAAGAGCACAGATAGTGTGGGAACGCAGGTGCTTCAAGGGTTGATCCAGTCCATCTTTTATATTGACGTGGGTTGGGCATACATATACCACTCCAATACAGACACATACAAAAGGTCCTCGCCCTGAACATCTCCCTGCAGCACATCATAGTGTCCCAGTGTGAAAGTAACATGATGCACTTGCATCCTGTCATGTGGTAATGGAGAATTCAGCAGAAAGCACTGGGGCAGTTGGAAAAAGCCCCTCTGCTGAATGGGTCCCCTCTAAGAAATGTCTGGTTTTAATAGGACTGTCTTTGAAGCAAATAACCAGAAATAATTTCTCAGACTATTTATTGAGGTAAGAAGAAAGAATTGGACAACAGATTTCTGCTTTTGTTTTGATTTGATGTAGCGCTTATACCTTCACTGTCAAAGTCTTAAAGTTGAAAGAATCATATCTGGCACCTTCCCTCTTACTGGTTAAATCAGCTGTCCCATCTGAGGATAAATTGAGATTGGATATTAATTCATTGTTTAATTTGTTCCAGTATTTGAATGCTTATGACAATTAGATGGATGAAGCCCTCATTTCTCAAGTCCTCCTTTCCTCCCTTTTTGAAGAGAGATGGATATTTTTTTCCAGACTTAAAAACCGGTGGAGAAGGCCAGAGAAATCAGTTGCAGACTGTTCATAGATAACATGGAGACTCAGCTGAAGCTTCCAGTAGTGAAGCTTTCAGTACTGCTAGTTTACTGCACATGGTAGGAGTATCTTGTTTGTGGCACTGCTGGCTGGGTAAAAGATAAGCATATACAGAGCAGCGTTTGAAAAGAGCCTGTACTGGATTCTGATCCACTGTCTGGAAGTATATATTTTGCTTGCCTCCTGTTCTGTCTCTCTCAGAAACAAAGTGAACCAATTTCATCAAATGCTTCTCTATTTCCAGTGCCTGAATCCCCACCCCCCCCAGGTTTTCATGGGTTGTGTGTTAAACACAAAAAGCCCAGATTTTTATTCTTTTCTGCTTCTTCATTTAGGTTGTAGCATAAATGAATACTTAAATACTTGTTCAAAACAAACCTTCCAAGTGAAAACTGAAGAGTATACTTCATACTGATGTTCCTATGTTATCTCTTATTAGCTTTTAATTTTCTTTTAAGAGATGACCCTGTTGTTTCCTTAGTTTACTATTTATTTGTTTACCTGTTTACCTCTAGTCTACTTTTAGAGTGGTTTTTTCCTGTTGTCATTGAGCAATCATTTGGTGCTTTGGCTTCTATTTTTATGCTACATGCTCTTTATATTGCTTTTATGCTATGTATGAGATCATGGTCTTGGACACTGCATATAAAATATCACTGGAACGTATAAGGAGGGGAGAGGTTTAAAAGAGATTTTTAATCGTGCCCAATATAAATACCTAAAGTGCCCATAGCTTTATAAGTTGAACTTCTGAAATGAAGAAAAGTGGCCCCAAGAGAAAACAACATTGAGTACCATATTAATTCTAGAATTTTCTCTTAATTTTTTCTTGTCTTCCTTACTCCTATTAATTCGTAACAGCGCGTTGGATTAAAATACCTGCAAGTTGATATTTCGGCTTTGCTTTTATTTGGAAGGGTGACTTCACTGCAAGAATTGAATCTCTCCAAGACCTTAAATACCTGAGAACATTCACTTCACACACTTCAGTTTGGTTTTGGTATTTTATGCATTTTTTAATAACTGTATTCACAGGTAAAATATAAAATTGCTGAGGATTACAAGAATAAATTAAGGGAAGCCAGAGAAGAAGTCCAGAAAATAGAGACTATGTACAAAGAAAAAGAGAAGAAATGGAAATGTGAAAGCGAGGACCAGAGAATCCTAGCAGAGGAGAAGTTATCATCGTGTATAGAGCTTCAAAATAGAGCAGAATATGAGAAGCAGAAATTACAAAAGGAGTTTGAACTTCGTGAAGCTGAAATGAATCAGCTTCAAGATCACCAAGCTGCCAAAATTCTAGAATTGGAGAAGTTGGTAAAAGAGCAGCAAAACAACTTGCAGCAGCTAGAAGACAGCCTTGCAAGTGCACAGAAATCTCAGGAGCAGCATGACAGTGACCTGCAGGCAGCAAGAGCACTCATGGCAAAAGAAATGGAAAAGGCCACGCTTTGTCTGCAGGAGGAATGTGCACTGAAACTTATGAAAGCACAAAACAAGTAAGTCCTGAGTATTTCAGCACTTTCACTTACCGTTTCAGTCATTGTTATTGTTACTTTTTTCTTATTTTAAAATTAATGAGTTGTAGTGGCGTAGGTTTGTCACTTGATGGCACCAGCTAACTTATGTATGTAAAGCTTACTCTCCCAAGGAACAGTAATGCTGTCCATTATGGTTTACCATAGAATTTTGCTTCATGTAATTACATTTAATCTAGTCTAGCAAATCAAATAAAGTGTAGTCAAGTTCTGCCTGTTACAGTTAAGAATACAACATACAGCTGAAAAATCATATACTAGCCTTGGAGAAGGGACATGTAAGTGGAAGTCCATGTGTTACAGGACATGTAAGTGGAAAAATTCTCTATATTTTTTCCAAGTGTTTTCAAACAATTAAAATGAATTTGAGCAAGTTTTTCCTGGTGAATGAAGCTTGTATTATTCACTGAATGCTGAGGTTGATGGGCTGCGTATGCTATTCTTCAGTTCTGGTTAGACATAAAGGTTGCAACATATGCTCATAGAACAAGATTCGGGAAATAATTACAGTATGAAAACACTGAAAGCAGGAAATTAGCCTTTAAATAACCAATCACTTTTTAATTAATGGTGTCTGTATCCAAAAATACGATAGTTAATGAATACAGTAAATTGCTGCATTTTGGATACTAAATCTTCTGCTTCAAGCTTTAGGCAGACCTTGGAGAGCTGAGATGAGTTTGGAGGAGCCCCCAGGTATCCCACATACACTTCCACAGTGGTTTGTCTCAGGCTTAACCAAGGCTTACTTATTTTTTTCTTCGATTTTTATTTATTATTTCATTTATTTATATTTTTAATGTCTTTTTGACAATGTTCTCTTAACTTTCTTGGAAATAATATAGGTTTATGGAGGAACACAAAGCTATGACTCAGAAATTGACAACTGAACAAGAGATTCTTCTGCAAGAGCTGAAAAAGAAACATGTTGATGAGCTGGAACTCCAAAGTCACCAGTTGCAGGAGAAGCATAAGCAACAAATTTTGTCTCTTACAGCAGAGTTTCAGACAAAGCACCAAGCTGAAATTGAGACACTTAAATCTACACTAGAAAGTAAACAGCAGGATCAGCTTGAAGCTTGTGTTGCTGAACTACAGGCAAAGCATCAGGCACAAATTGATGAGCTGCAGTCTAAACACTTATCAAATCTGGATTCCTTGGAGTCCTCCTACCTATCTGAAATTCAGAATATAAGAGATGAACACAGTCAGGCTCTTGAGAAGCTACAGCTGCAGCACACAGAACAGCTCCATGAAAAGGATAAAATGTATCAAGCACACTTGGTTCAGGAGATAGACATGCTGAAGTTAAAGCACGCTGAAGAACTTCAGCTTTCCCAAAATAATTTGAAAATTGAGCTGGCTGCGGTTCATACGGAAAAACTTAAAGCTGTGGCTGTTGAAGCAGAAGCAGCTCATAAGGTGAGTCAAACAAAAATTGGCATAGAAGGTGAAATTCCATGGCACATTGTGTGGCATCACCTTTTCCCTTGTTCTTGGGGTGTATTTCTACAGCCTACTTTGTGCCAGCACTAACACTGGTGTATCGCCATATTGTGAGCTGAAATAGGAAACCAAAACTGAAAATTAAGTCCATCTGTCATTCCCCTCCCACCCAGAATGCTCAGACTAATGAGGTTTTTATCTCAGTGTGTGGAAAAGGTACAAATGAAGTAAATATTTTTAGCATAAATCAGATTGGAGGTTATCCATTTTGTGGCTCAGAGCTTCTCTGCCTGATAGAGTTACCATGTAATTCTTCAGAAGTGCTTAGAACAAAGTAAGTGTAATTCTGTTAAGCTACATCTCAAGGAATCCAAAGATCCTCCCTAGTGGCACAGTCTCGAGGGGAAGAGTAGAAGAAAGGTACCTCTAAAGGTCCCAGGTGAGATTTTAGGAGCAGGTCATGGGTGAGTGGACCTTGTCTTAGGGCCTTTGAAAGAAATCCATAGCTTTACTCTAGACAGGGCAGAGGTGTGAGCTCTTTCAGAGTTCAGATGGGAAAAAATGATCCCAAGACTTCTTCAAGTCAAAGAGGTAAGAAGGTTTAGCTCATGGCTAAAACTTCAGAGCCTTCCACAGAGAGATGTACTGTTTTTCAGACTTGTCTGTCACCATGCCCACTTCCCAAACTTATGATTATATGTGGTTTCTGTGCCCACAAAGGCTAATGGGAAGATCTGGTGAGGGAAGAGGTGGGTATTTTTCTTCTGTTCTGTCTCCTTAATCTTAAATCTGCATTTTGATTGTTCTTGAGTGTAAAGAACTTCAAAAAGAAGTTGAAGATTGTGTTGATGGGGAGTGCTGTAATGGATAGAGGAAAAAGTAGGGGATTTCCAAAACTTTTACTGGATAGGACAAATAAACCCATTTCAATGATATAGAGAGTGTGTATGTGTCTGTGTGCTCATCATTCACGAAGCAATATTCTTCCCATTTACTTAAAAAGCTTTGGTACAGCAGGACATTTTGTTTACAAATGGCTTACAAAAATAGTAGTGCTTACTTTTTTCCTATTCTTTTTTAATTAATGCTTATACAGGATGACTTGTACACAGCTCTTCAGAATCAAAGGAGGTTGCTGGAAGAAGAAAAACGTCTGGCCCTGGGTGTATTACGTGAGGAAGTATTGCATATGGAAGAAAAGCATAGAAAAGCACTTCAAGAACTTCAGGATCTTCATGAGGCAGAAATTAAGAAACATAAGGAAGAATACTCCAGGGAGCTGGAAGAAGAACTGGGGAAACTAAAAGCACAGCATGAACATGAGCAAGAGGTCAGAATGTTGCTAGTACCTAAACTCAAAAATAATCCGTACTTTAGCATAAAGTAAATGCAGTTTCATTAACCTTAGAAGTAAGGCTGCATATCTAGATGCTTTTTGGATTTTCTTAATAGTGTCAGGAGCTAAGAAGAGACAAATTTAGCATTTTTAAGCCTTGCTTTATCTAAAAGGACTTAAAAGAATTCATATATGTGTATTACCCTGATTTTTTTTTTTAAACATAAATCCATGTTTGCAATGCTCTCTTTATTGGGGTGTGGAGGGAGGGAGGAAGTGGGCTTGCGTTCTTCTGAGTTCCTGCTGTATTTAATTCAAAATTTTAAAGCTGCCATTTTGATAGAAAACTAATAGGTAATAAATTAGGTCATTAACCATTTATGGAAATTAACTGGAAATTAACTTCAAGCTTTTATAAGTGAACAAACTTTACTAACATTGATTTCTTCTTTTCTTAGAGAAATTATAGTAGGTAATACCTTTCCAATTATGTTTTCTCAGTGAGGTTTCAATCTTCCCAGTTGCACTTAAAGTTTTACCATTTCTTCTTCTTGAGAATGTATGTAAGCTTGATGATGTTTACTTTTACAGTGAAGGCTAAAAATTTTGTCATCTACATTATGTTCTCTTTAAACATTGAAATGGAGTAAGATCTTCTATGTATTCAGTCTTTTATACAATCTGACTTCTGTTGATACAAGCAGCCACAAGTGATTAAGACTTTTCCCTTTTCTATATATTGGAGAAGTCACAAAAAAAATGAGCTTTATCTAGCTATAACCAAACAACATAGGTTATCCTAAAATATAACTTACTTTTGCTTTTTCACTTACTAATTTGAAAGTTGGATAGTGTGCTAAATAACTCCTTAATCACTGGTGCACCTTTGTATTACTTGGTGCACCTCACAAAAAACTCTTAGGTTTGAGGAGATGCCCTGTGTTCTTTTGGACTGTCAGGCCTTAGAGCTGGTATTGGTTTCCAGCCAGCTGGAAAAAGCATGGCAAACTCTCTTTACTTTTGGAAAAACAGCTTGCCTGGGAAGTTAGTTTTGTGGGAAGTTCACATGATGATTGACTTCTTAAGCCCTTCATCATAGGAACAGGATTTCTCTCAATTCTGATGACTACAGTGACTCTTCTTAGAGAGGATAATAGAAAAAAACCCACCAACACATGAACAAAAAAACCCAAACCTTTCTCTGATATTTTTGATGGATTTCTTTGTTGTTTCTCATAGGATAATTGCATTAAGTATAGCTGCATAATGTTTAATCCTATTTGAAAAAGACAAATCACGTCTTAAAAAAATATGCTCTCCCTGTGTTTCTCTCCTGCTCTTTCTTCCTTATCTCTTTCAATTTTTCTTAGACAAATGTCTGTTGAAAAGAACAAGTAGGGAGTACTCTGTTAGTCTGACCTGATGGTCTCATGAATACGGGAGATACTGGGTACCTAATATTGTGTTGCTTCTTATCTACTTTTATCAACTTGCTTTTTTCTATAGTCAGCATGATGATAGATAGCAGTGCTGTATGACCTTGAGGGTTGGAGAGAACTATTGTGAAAATAGTCTTAAGAATTTGGCTGAGCTTGATAGTTTTGTCTTGGTTTTATTTTTTCCATAATTATAACACCGTGGCTAAAATATTTTGTATTACTTACTTGTCTGCAGATGTATGCTTCTGCATCGGCCTCTGAAGTAGAAACTGTGCGAACAGCTCTTCTGGCTCAATTTGAGGAGGTAAAATTGAAGCAACAGCTTCAGTTCCAGGAAGAGATTGAGCTGCTGAAGTGTCAGTCGGAGGTACTACTTGAACAGCAGATTGCACAGCTGAAGGTAGGGTCTGATTAAAATGAACTTCAGAGCTTGCATTGGTAGCACGTTTTTCTGGAAAAGCAGCACTGGAAACAACGCAGTTGTTTACTTACTCCTTCCAGTAAGCTGTTATGGTATGTACTGCAGGGTTGTCTTTAAAATCCTGGATTGGATGTGATATCCTTCAAACAAAACAAAAAAAGATCAGTTTAAAGTATTTGCTCTAAGTAACAGTCCTTGCATACATTTATGTTCAGTTTATAATTTGAAACTCTTTCTTCTTGGGGTCTGCAGAGACTGTGCCTTTGGCCTATCATCCCTTGTCTACTGCATTTGTGTGTAAATGGCAAAAAACATTGCGTTATCTAAGCTTTTACCAAGTGTGTGACGACAGTGGGCACTTTGTGCATGAGATATTTTGGTACTTGTTCTTACTTCCTGCTTTCTTGGGTTCATCACTTAAGTTTCAAACTTTCGTCTTGATGAACATCTCCAAGATGATTATCCCTGAAAATTACCTTTTGTTTGGCCTTGTGTATCATGTAGTAATTTGCCTATCATCTTGTGCAAAATGTCTTCATTGGTTAGGTGACAAGCACATGTAGAGCTATTAAATGAATGGAGAAGACACATACTGTGTCAGAAGACAGAGGGAAACTCACCAACACACTGAGAGCAGTGCTTACGTTCATCTCAGTGTTATCGCTGTACTAAGCATGTGGTGAGCTCAACTTGTTGAGCACCAATAACTTGGATTAGATGAACTACCATCTCCTTATTTGCTTCTCCTTGCGACATTGCAACAAATTCTTACTGTTCCTGTCAGTGTTCCAACCTGAGGTGGGGCTCTTCCTAACCTCAGTTGCACAAACCTCTAGAACTGGATGCTGCAGATGTGCAGAAAATTTCTCCTATTTCCTGCCTCTGGCCCACTGTGGAGTCCTGGTCATTCTTTGACCTCTCTTTGTCTGGTGCAGTTGTCTTTTGAAGCAGAGGACACAAATGTATCCTGAAAAGCTGCGGGAGGTACATTTGGCAATGCTGTCCTCAGCTGAACCCCAACCTTCAGTCTGTTACACATATACTCCAGAAGTGATTCCTCCTTTTCTCTCACTTGTGCTGCCTAGGTGCTTTGTTACTGAGTAGCATTTGGGACACCAGAAACATCTCTTTTTGTTGAAATTTTGCCAGGTGTATTTCTGCTGCTAGTACGGATGTCTCTGTTCTTTTGTTTTCTCTCATTACCTTGATGACTGGTGTTTTGTCCCAAGGAGACTGGCTGGATCTCTTTGCAATGTCAGGCTGAGCTGTATCATCGTCTGATACAGGTTTTTACAATGAGCCTTCCCCTTCCTTCTTCCCCTGTGCTCATTTATGGGGTTGTCTTCATGCTAGTCAGTTTCCTTGCTTTCTTCCCTCCACCTCCCCTAGTAGATTTTAGGGTATTCAGAGTCCCTTTGTAGAGTCTAACATACTCTTTTAGTGGATGCACTGCTTCTAAAAACAATAGGCAGGCTGTTTCAGAGACAGTCCACAAGTTTACTGTACTGGTCAAGGAAAGTCCTCATACTCCTTTGTGTCTGTTCATTTTTATCTTGCTAAGTGCTCTGCTGTTTAAGTCTATAATTCTGGGCAGACTTGACTCTTCTGCCTTGATCTGCCTCGTGGATTCTTGGTAGGCACTGGTATTCTTACTGCCCAAGTGTCAGTATTGGTCTTGGTCTTGGCTGTGATGTCAGACCTTGTGGTCTCATTGAGCAGCAAGCCAGCCTCACCTGAGGACCTGGTGATGGATGGGTTATTCTACTCAGTGCAAGGGCTGGCTGAGTCTTCCACAAAGGATCCAGGACAGCTCAGACTCGGATGACTGCATATGTTCTGCTCTGAAGTCTTATTTCATGCTTTGGGGAAAAATTGTTTTCTTGACTTATGAATAAAAACATAGGTAGCTATGGCCTTGGAGTGTATTGGTTTTCGTAGGTCAAATTGCACAGGTTTTTTTATACTGTGCTCAGGAAGACTTACTTCCCAGTTCTGGTGTTGCAGAAACAAGTACTTCCTTTTAGCATCTTTGGGAAGGAATCCCAGGACCTTGTTTTACCTCCTTTATTTGCTGATGCAGGAGTGGGAGATATCTAATAATCCCTTCCTTTAGAACGCTTTAGAGCACTCTGAGGTGAGGTCCAATTTAATAGCTTCTAGATCATTTAGACATGTAAATCTACCATGTAGATTTTCAGTTTGTTCTGGTAAATCACTCCTCCTGTGTGGAACTCAGTACTACGCATGGTGTGCTACTTGCAGTTGCTGAAAGTGGCTTCTGTCCATCTCTGTCCCAACTTGTCCATCTGTTTTCTGTTCCTCATCACTGTCTCAGCAGTCTGAAATGACCTAGGTCTTGGTGAGCACTTTCAGGTAGTTTATTTACCTACTTAACTATTTTTAAATCATAATTTTGGCATAATTTTGTTGATTAGGGCTGTTAAATATGTAAGTTACTGCTAGTTAACTGGAGAGGTAAGGTGAAGAAGAAAAAAAGAAAGGGGAGGGGGGTGTTTGGATGTGGGGATTTTTGGCGTGGTGTTTGGGTTTTTTTTCCCCCTCTCTCCATAAATCAAAATATATGTGACTTATGCAGGACGAATTTGAAGCTGAAAAAAAGGCATCACTACATGACAAGGAGCACATGTTGATTCAGGAGAGGGAGAAGGCACAGGCTGCTCACCAAAAGGAACAGGAGATGTTATCAGCCCAGCTCCAGGAAAAAGCAGCTATAATTATCCAGGTGCATGGAAAATATTTTGAACCTAGGTTTTAAATGTGCTTTTGTGGTTGTATTTTAGCACAGTACTCTCACCTTTTTCAAGATGTGTATAGAGGTACTATGTGTATAATTCTTGCAATTGCTGGATTTCAAGAGGTAAAGAATGATGGGCTCTGTCTCTTAGTTGGAGTGCAGTGACCTGAAAGTTGAAACTGGGTATCAGCTTTAAAACTGGTCTTCAGCCATTTCTCAGGGAGATTAACAATGCTTTATAAGAGAAGGTTGGATGTTTGCCTTTTTGTTGTCTGTGTATTGATGCCATCTGTACCTATCACGTTTTTTTAGTCAAGAAAACAGTACTGTAGTAGCTTTTGTTAGACCAACTGAGCTATAGCTCAGAGGAAGTAAGACAGGGAAATGGGAAGTTTGGATCCAGAAGTGGCAAAGATAATATTTGTTTGTCAAACAAACCAAAATTTTACGCCTTCTGTAAAGCAAATATCTAAGTTGAATCTAGGTTACCCAGAAAGCTTTAGAGAGAGAGGAACAGCTTGAAAAAGGTATCTGTTTTAATTAGGAAGTTTAGAAATAGCAAGTTCTTTTTCAGTGATTAAAATAATAGCTTTGAGTTTTCAAAATAGAAGATAAAATGAAATAAAACATTCATATCTTCTCTCACAATTCAGGAAGCTCTGACCAAAATGTAAATCTGGTATATTAGACTATTCTGTTAGGCCTTTACGTTTAGTGGAAGAACTGGGAGTAACACTAAGAATTTTTCCTACTGCAAAAAACATGTTATTGTTTCCTACTTTTCATGCAGGATTTGATGAGGGGCGAGAAAGTTGGCACAGGAGTAGAATGCTTTTCTTTCCTTGCAGTTTCCTCCCAAATAGATATTTTGACTAATTTGTTGGCTGGCTTATGAGACAAAGTTTCTAACAAAATAGTACTGATTTGTGTGGCAGCAAAATCTGGGGGTCAGATGTGGATATATACATACATATATGCATTTATATATATATTTTAGTGGGATGGAGGTGTTGTCTGAACATATAAATATGAGGAGATAAGACATTTTTCTAGAAATTTGTTTTCAGGCAGAGCTTATAAAGCAAAGAAGAAAGTTAGCCAGCACTGATGATACTGGATCAGGTTGCTGTTCGGGTTTGTGTGCTGCAGTGTCAAAATTTATGCTAGGACATTGCTTTGTGTCTTTGTGGCATAACAATGAAAGCAAAATAAGAGCAGACTAAAGTATGACAGAAAGTTTTTACAAGCTTTTTGCATTGCTTGTACGCACTGAGTCTGAATGCAGGTGAGGAGGCTCCCTGAAGCAAAATCAACATTAGAAAAGGACAACTAAAAAAATAAGCATTCATCTTTAGTCTTTCCGCTGTCCTTCATTTCTAGTACATGTAGGTACAAATTTGCGTAACAGCAGACGGTGATTATGTGAATATATATGAAATGATGAAGAGTAAGATCATAGTTTTCGCAAAATGATTGACTTTGTTGCATTGTTACTGTATTTTCCACAGCTGGAAAAGAAAGTGGAGTCTTTAAACTGTGAAATAGAGGAGACGAGCTCTGAACTGGAGACACTCCTTCAGCGGCGGGATAGAGAAAACCAAGAAGGAGAGAATTTGGTAGCCATATTGAGATCTGATATTGAGCAGTCCAAGGATGAAAGGTTTGTACATCTTGGGTTACATAATGCTTAGTGGTGCGGTTTTCATTTGCTTGTTTTCTCACTTTTCATAAAGAAATCAGTAGCTAGGGAAAATTAAGCCAGTTCAAATTAATAGTGTAGGATGATGATATATAGGTGTTATTCGCAAGTTTCTTTTGATTTTTTTTTTTTTTTAATTACCAATCCATCTTGATATGAAGAGCGAGTTGTTCTGGTTTTTTTCTTCCTTTTGTTTCTTGTGGTCTGATGAAGACTTTGGTGTTTTGGGGTTTCCACTGTCTATAATCTTGAAAAAGCTAGTAAATGCAGAAAGCCTCTTGGCTTGCACAGAAACCTTTCAGTGCAATGTGGATTGGGCTGATATGTCATTGGAATGTGTGGGTTAGAGAAGCTATCATGCTGAATAAGCTTCTAGAAGAGTTCCCTGTCTCACCTTTAAGAAATTGGCTTACAGTTTTTCTTAAAACTAAAATGTTTTCATAATTATAATTTTTGTTGTCTACTCTGCCAGGACACCCCTAGTTATTTTGATGTCACAGATACTATAGCAGTAGATGTGTTCTCCCTACTGGTGCTTCCAGAGATCTGGAAGCCTGAAATGCTTGTGACTGCAGTATGATGTCTCCATCTAACTCTGGAGAAGACAAAGGTTTCTTTTCTGAACCTGCTCTGTGAAAATGGCTTTATTTTTTTGTGAGTCATCTGAGTCGTCTTCACTGATCACTGTCAGACTATGGCAAGATATCCATCTTAGACTGTCAGTTTTTCAGTAGGTTCAGAGTGTCTTTTAAATCAAGTGCATGCATTTTTGAAGCATTCGATATGCTTTTGTTCTAGGAAAAAACTGCAAGAATCTTATCAGCATCTTTTGAAATTGCTCATGGAGTTGGTGAAGGCCACAATAGCTATTGATGACCTTATCTATAGCAAGATTGGTCTTTGCCTTGATGACAGTCTGGCTTCTGGAGATTCTAGAGAAAGTCACAGTATTATGGAAGAAATGGGATTCGTGCAGTATTTCAAAGCCAAAGAAAAGCATCACCTAGAAAAAGGTGAGTACAAATTGCATAATTGGATGTAATCAATTCACATTCATGAAAAACACCTTTACATTTCCTTTTATATGGATGAGGTTCAGCAAGGGGGTATCTCTGGTTGCAGTGTTTTCTGTGTCTCTTTCAAAATTGCTCCACACTTAAGATGGTGTCTATCAGTGTTCTTTCAATTTAATTCTTTTAATAGTGCCAATACTAAAATGTTGCTGGAAAAGGCTGAATGGATAGTAGGGCAGGAAAGATCAACTTGGTGAATGCAGAGTTTCAGGCCCTGATGTATAGCACAATATTTCCAAACATTATGAAAGACTGTCCTGATTTGTCAACATTGAGTTATTGATGTGTACAAGTTCTTACCTTGTAGTAATTCTTCAGGATCAAGCAATGTCACGGTCTGATGTCAGTTGTTATCTGAGTGGCCAGTTCTGTGTCTTTTTTCTGTGTTTTTAAATAGCTTGCTTGTTTTCAGTAGATGGGCTACTTGATGAAACTCTCACAGAACACAACCAGTTATCTCCAGTGACTGACGACGGATCAGACTTGAGCCAATACTTATGTGAAAGTGTTTTTGCAAAGCCAGAATTGGCATGTGAAAATGAAGAAATGATACTGAAAATTTGTCATCACTTGCGCACTGCAGTGGAGAGACTTCTGGAACTGGTTACAGAATCATCTAAACAAGTAAAACTTTTCAATCTGTATAGATGTATAATTATACTGAAAATGTGAAAGCTGTTTGAAGGCTTGTGTACTTAGCACCCTGTAGGATTGGCTACTAAAAAGAAACAGATTTTGTCTGAATACATGACAGGTTATCAGTATAGGGAGGCATATGCATGCCCTGTTCCTTATAATGAAGGCTGTGCCCTCATTTGACCATTTCTTATAAATGAGACTTCAATTACTTTTTTTTTTCTTCTATCAGATCCTGTAGGAATGCTGTAAGTTGGTTACCTTAAGTCGATTTAAACTAGGATTTTTAGATGTATTTGGTAACTTCAGGAGACCACGAGTTAAGGGTTCTTGAGGGGTTTTTATTGTACTTCACATCAACGCTTCTTCAACATTGATAAGCAGGTTCAATGTTAAAATGTTTTGGGAATATGTAGATAGCAAGAAGCAAATATCCTTGTAATAATATACTGCTTAATTGTGATAAAAGGAGCTGGACTCAATATCACAAAATAATTTGAGTATTTCACGGAATCACGGAGTCTTCAGACTTGGAAGGGACCTCTAGAGATCATCTAGTCCAACTCCCCTGCTAAAGCAGGATTGCCTAGAGCACATTACTCAGAACTGCATCTGGGCAGGTCTTGAAAATCTCCAGAGAAGAGGACTCCACGACCTCCCTGGGCAGCCTGTTCCAGTGCTCTGTTACCCTCAAAATAAAAAATTTTTTTCTAGTGCTTGAATGGAACTTCCTGTGTTCCAACTTGTGCCCGTTGCCCCTCGTCCTGTCACTGGGAACCACTGACATGAGTCTGGCTACATCCTCCTTCAACCCACCCTTTAGATACTTATAAGCAATAATAAGGTCTCCCCTCAGCCTTCTCTTCTCCAGGCTAAAGAGTTAAGAATTAAGAGGGTTTTTGTTTAAATGTCTGTAGTATTGTTACATTGCATGTGCATTCAAGATCTGGGGCATGGGGAAATTGTTTACTTTTAGCTGGAGAAAATGCAAGAAAACCATGCACGATTTGAAGAGGAATTCAGTCGACGAGATCAGGAAACTGCCCAAGTGGTTAGTCAGCACCAGGAGCTAATGGAGTGCCTCAGTGAGGAAAGTGAGGCCAAGAATCAGCTGGCACTAGAGCTTCATAAAGCAGAGGGTAAGAAAATGAAACCAATATGAAGAGATTTTAGTGTCATTTATTCATAGCTCGTTCCTCCAAATATCTATGATATGCTTTTTGGGTCTTTTGTTTTTGATTTGCCTGTCTGTAATCAATTTTCTGCATTTCAGATTACTAAATTACTTGAAGCATGGGTTTTCTCTTGCAAATTACTATTTAATTCTCTTCATGCATTTCCCCGGGGCAAGTGTGATAGTGCTTAGTCCTACACTCACACCATTGACTGCGTGTGAAAAATACCAGAATTTTTAAGACAGCGGTTTGCATTCCTGCATGTCTAAACATGGGAGCTTGGATTATTGAAACTAAGACATACTCCCAGTGTAAATCAGCCCACCTGTCTGACTTTGCTTTAATTCATGCTGAACCCTTCCAATGTTTGATGGTAGTGCAGGCATAAAGAGATTCTGTAAGCAGCGACAAAAAGGCTGTTGATCTCAATGCTGTCACAGACTGCATAGCGTGAGTCTAGTTCCCCCTTGTGAAGATTACAACTTGAGGTCTTCACCTTTATGTAGCAGAATCTTTGAGGGTTTCCATGTCCTTCAAGCTAAGCTTCTCTCCCTAATCGTGGCGTCTGCTTTCCATTCCTCTTCTCCATCATACTCCTTTAGGATTACTTGGTCTTTCCAAAATCCTATTTCCTTCCTTTCTGAGAATCATTCCTGGATTTCTTGGGCTCTGAATCTAACACTTGATCTTACTTTCTGGAGATTCTGTTTCTTTGAACCTCAGTGCCCAGCAGAGCATGTGTCAGGCTGTCTTATGTTGTGAGATGATCCCAGGCCATCAAGGCTTAACGATCCCCATATACATTCTACATGTTTGGAGACATTTTGTGACATGGCAGCCTCATAAAATATGTTAGAATACATTAACTGATACATTTTATTTCTTAAGATACTTCAAAAAACCTAGCTAGAGTGGAAATTTAAGTCATCTTGCACTTCTTCCTTTCTACGTCACCTTCCATTGTTTGCAAAAAATTGTTTACTCATGTTTTCAAGATACTTTTTTCCAATAGGTGAGTTTATCTATTGCTTTATTTGCACTCTGACTTGGGATTTTAGGCATTATCGAAGGCTATGTTGCAGAAAAAGCTGCATTGGAAGAGGCCTTGAATCTGAAAGAGGAATCTGAACGACGCCTTGTTGTGGAGCTGGAGAATATGCGTGAACGCTTCCAGGACCTAACCCAAGAGCAAGCAATTCTTGGTGAGGAGTTGGTATGACACTGTTGGTGGAAAACAAGATTGTTTCTAGTCAGGGCACACTGCAATGTGTTTCTGTAACGTATCAGTCTTTGACTTGATGTCCTGGTGAGCAGCTCAGTCTGGTACAGAGGGTAGCAGATAATAAAACAAAGCAGCTGGTTCTTTGCTTATAAGATGATAATACTGCTAGTGAAGAGTACTGCTGTAGTCTTATGCTTAGGTAGAAATGGAAAGTGTCTGAGAAAATAAGAGGCATGTATTAACTACAGGCAGTTAGCTGCAACAGGTAATTAGCGCCTAGTTAATAACTGAAATGCTGGTTATTTGACTCTGCAATCAAAGAGAAGAGTTGGAGCTTCAAGGCTTTTGACTGCTTTCAGGACTAAGGAGATAGCTTAATAATCACAGAAGAAATAAAATACTTCTGGAAGATTATTTGAATTTGAAAGAATTGTGGTGATGATGTGTACTTAGTTTCATACATAAGCTTTTCCCCTGCTCCCCAGTCTTGTCCTGTCAAAACACACATGGTCAGTAAGGGTGACTGTGGAAAGATTTTAATGATCAAGCTCAAAGTCTGTTTAAGTTTTTAAAGGAAAGTACATGGGTTGAAAAAGCTTAATAAGGTAGTGTTGTTGGAGAGGATAAGATGAGGCAAGTATCTTAAACTTTTATATAAAGAAAGGGTGACTCACTGCAAGCCAAAGACAGCCATTGAAATATCAAATCAAACCCCAATAAGTAGGTGCAAATAAGCAGTCTACATAACTCCTTCCCCAACTCCATCACTCATTCAGCCCCCCAGAGTATGTGATACGATGTAAGCTAACTACCGGGAGCTTGTGTAGGGAATTGGAGTAGGATAAAGGGGGACTCTTCCACATACTGGATGGAGTCTAGTAACACTCAATGAGTGGAAGTTGGGGCTGTGGTAACGCACACTGCAAATGAAGGAGCACACATTTTAACAGTGACAGCAGTGTTTTAATAAAGACCCTGAAGAATCACAGTGTAATATAGCCGGCTTACATGTAAGATTTTTTTTTTTTTGATGCACGGAAGAAAATTCAGAGATGTTATGTGATTTGCACTATGTAGGAACTCAAGACTAGGTTATGCTGGTTCTTAGTGATGAATCTGAATAATTTAAATAGCATTATATAGTTTTGACTTCTTGAGTTTGAAGCCTTAATGTTATTCTAGTACTTCTGTAAGTGAATTTCTCTGTATCGTCTTCCAGGAGAAATTTTATTATGTGGCATCACTGCCTTTCCATTTCTGCTAATTACATTAACATTTCTGCTAACATTATACTGCCCTCAGCTATGTCACCAGTGCCTCCTTCAGCTGTGTTGCATAGATCTTTACTGCCCAAGCAGACTACATAACAGGTAGTTGTACATACTGCATGCTTAGGTCAGAAATAAAGACAGCAAGAAGCAGTTTTCTAGTGGATTTCTCCATTGTTGGTAGTAGAGGAATGTAAAGACTCTAGGTTTCAGAGTATGGATACAAATTCTATAGGAGGGTTGTGTTTGACTGGACATAGTCTGTGTGTTGCAATTATGTGTCCACTTGTCAGTAGCTTCTGTTCTAGACTCCTACCTGGCTTTCAGCTCTACTGTATCATTCCTCTGCAACTCGTCTGCCTCTCGCCTCTCCCCCCGCTCATCTTCTCTTCTTCTCTTCACCTTGCTGCTCTTCACCTCTCTTCTGACTCTTGATTTCACCATTGTCCTGCTCTTGTGGGCTGTCATCTTTCTGTGTTCTTCCTTTCAGCTCTGCACTCAACCTTTCAAATACAGTGCAATCAAAATACTTGTGTTGTCCATAGATTTATAGAATGGTTTGGGTTGGAAGGAATCTTTAAAGGTCATCTAGCCCAACCCTGCTGCAATGGGGTCCCTCCTGCAGGGACATCTTTGAGTAGAATAAAATAGAACATTTTTGATTGGAATGGACCTTACAACAATCATCTAGTCCAGCTGCCTGACCTCCTCAGGACTGACCAAAAGTTAAAGCATGTTCTTAAGGGCATTGTCCAAATGCCTTTTAAACACTGTAAGTCTTGGGACGCTGACCACCTCTCTAGGAAGCCTGTTCCAGTGTTTCACCACCATCTTGGTAAAGAAATGCTTCCTAATGTCCAGTCTGAACCTTCCCTGGCACAGCTTTGAACCATTCCCACGTGTCCTATCGCTGGATCCCAGAGAGAAGAGCTCGGCACCTCCCTCTCCACTTTCAGTGTTCAGGATGCTGTAGAGAGCAATGAGGTCACCCCTCAGCCTCCTTTTCTCCAAAGGAGACAAACCCAAAGTCCTTAGCTGCTCGTTATAGGACATTCCTTCCAGCCCTTTCACCGGCAACTAGATCAGGTTGTTCAAAGCCCTGAACCTGACCTTGAATGTTTCCAGGGATGAGGCATCTACAACTTCTCTGGGCAACCTGTTCCAGTGTTTCACCACCCTCATCGTAAAAAAAAAAAAAAAAAAA